>JASEVX010000010.1:69537009-70027009 GCA_031761405.1 Serripes groenlandicus
ATGAAGAAAAGAACAAATCGAGATAAAACTAGTTTTAATAGAAAAATGACTTTGAACGAACACTCGCTGCCTATAAAGAGAGTTTCAAGAACGACACCTCTGCGAAGAAGAATGTAGGTCACGAATCGGGTCTTTCGTACAAAATTATTTCGTCCTTGACAATTTTAAATGTGTCATTAAATTCCCTAAAGGCATATTGCTTATGCATCATTGACACAAGGGCGCTCATCATAATATAATTTTAAAACATGAGTAGTTTGTTATTTTCATTATAAAAAAGGAAGGAAAGAATTACAATAAATTAACATGTTGTAGGGCTCAGTTTATGTTCGAAATTAAGTTTAAATTATACAACAATTACAATGAGATTTAACTGTTTAGCTGATATTATATTTCAAAGGTGGTCTTATTTGTAAATATTAGATTACATTTCATCATTTGTTAATGTATGATATAATTAGGATGCCAAGCTAATATCATTTTGAGAAAAAGAGAAAAATCATGTCTTCAGCGATTTAACCCTTATCTCATTGTTTTAAAAGTAAATTGCTGCAAAGGTGTCCAATGTTGACTTTAATAGGAGAAATATCAAATGACGTGCTATTGCATGCAAATCTTAAATTGTCTGTTTTGTGGTTTTATTGATAAATGATAGAATTCAAATATTCTGACAAACATCTTGAAAAGTGTATGTGGAATTCACAAATCTTATAATTATTCCGTAATGAAAGCACTGTATACATACTAAGGCTAATGATTGTCAAGATTACTCATTTCCATTACTGTGTATGATCAATAATTAGTTGGCTGTGTGTATGGTCAACCTAATTTGGAATGGAGATTGATCATAAACAATGAAAGGCTTCAATTATCATTCACTTCGTTGACAAAACAATGTAATCAAAGTTATGATATGTTTTCACTTGACCCCGCCCCTGATGTTCCAATATGCCCCTCAGTTGATAACTGTTTATTCAACTACTATAATGTTAGTGTTATGCATGACTGCAGTATGCATTTCCGGCGACATTGATGCGTTGCATCAACTTTCTCTTGTACTTAGTATATATAATAAAATGAAAATAACGTTGCAGTAGCGATATTTGGCTTTGCATTGTCTTTTTGGGGCATGGACAATTTGACATCTTTCTTGACTTTCTCGCGAGATATCAATTGTCTACGCCCCTCGTAGAACAATACCAATCCCGATATCGTTTCTGCAACATGGTATTCCCTATATATTATACAGTATTGAAAGACTATTTGAGTCGCAAAAGGCATGTGCGGAATACCTTCGGGTCAGACAATACTATGTTATTAAACAGTTATGTGAAGCCATACAGACATGTTAGCACAGATACGATATCCCAATGGCTTAAAACTGTAATGTCGAGATCAAGCCTAGATATTTAGAAATACAGTTCACAGTGTTCGTTAAGTTGCGACATCGAAGGCTAAAAGAAATGCAGTACCTATGAAAGACATCCTACATAAAGCTGGATGGTCCAATGTAAAGAATGTTGCCAAATTCTTTGACGAAGGCGTCACATACAGATTCCATGCCCGAGTCCTCCAGTAGCAGGTTAGTTTTTTACCACGTTATATCTTTAAATAAATTTAAATGAAAATGAATTTATAGTTTTAAACGATACTTACCTTGGTTAAGTCGATGTTTTATTTCAATTATTTGAGTATTGACCGGTGATCTTTGTTAACTCTTTCAGCGCCGAATTGTTTAAAGTAGACTCTTCCATGTTCAAAATCGGGTGTGTCCATTTCTCAATTTATGAAAGTTTTGCACTATTTTGGTAACTAAAAGGCAAACAATGCTGATTTCAGGTGAGACAGCTCATTACGAGCTGACTCACCTGAAATCAGCATTGTTTGCAAAATCTTCAATATTGCCGGTGGCGCTGAGAGAGTTAAAGTAAATAGACTTGAAAACTTAAAAAAAAAAAAAAAAATAATATTAACCCCTACCTTCAACTCTATCATATAAGTATGCGTAATTTCTTTCTAGGAATGTTATCATGTTTTTGACTAGACTCTTTCAAAGTCGTTCTGCTGCATATGTGTTGTATGTGTAAATAGGCTGATATTTACGGTCTAGATTTTGTTACTTATTATTAATGATTAACGATCAATGTAGATCAGGATTAGACTGCACTAATTTACAGACTGATCTTGGTCTACATTGTTCGTAAATGGTGTAGTTTAAAAGTACATATGAGACGTTTATCAATATAAATTATTTCTCCTTTTCCCACAAGGTTTTCTAAACTATACATATATAGTAGAGACGCAAAATGGCGTCTGTATCATATACGAAGTAAAAGTCACGATTCATCATGCGAATCATTCCGCCTTTCACCCTGTCCCACTTGCAGACGAATGTTCATCCATTTGCTGCAGACGTCCTTTGAAACATTTGTTGCAAAAAGAGAAATTGCTCTAATTGTGCAATTTCTCATTTTATTACAATATTTTCAATTAAACTCTATTCAGTAAATAAACTTCAATTCAGTGAGCTATACCAGTTGTAGTCTAGATATATTCAAAATCGCCTGCTGCAAATGGATTGTATAAGGGAAAGGATGTTAACCGTTTCCCTCATACGACAATTCTACAGCAGACGACTTTGAACGTATTTTGTCAAAACATAGAAAATCTCCATGATTAAATGGATAACCTATGACAAAAAGTGGAAAACATTGTGGCAAAAGGAGAAATTGCACGTTTTGTGCAATTTCTTCTTTTGTCACTATGTTTTAAAAAAAACGTCTGCTGCAGAGGCGTCAGAAAGCGTCTATATAAGGGAAAGGGGGTTAAACGGTGTGTGACAGTATATATTGGAGTATATATAGGGGGAGATCCTGATGACTATCGAAGTGATACTGTATTTGCACACGAATATGGCGGCTGAAAAAGGTATGTTATTCATTGCATTTTTGTTTGTTTGGCTTTTGATTTTCAATCTTTGTTTTTCGTATGCTTGAAGGAAATCTAGATCAGGGCAAAAACATATTCTTATATTCAGGTTCATAATAATTTAATTTCATGGTTCAATACTGTTTGGCTTTCACCTAATTTGATTAAATGATAATGTCACCATGATTACTCCACTTATGGAGGGAATAAAGTGTAGCACGTTATAAAGTGTTATAATTCCTTCTTTAAATAGAAACTAAGGCAATGTAATATTGTTAAGAAATGTTCTTAATTTAAAACGGTACAACATAATAATGAGCAGTCCCGCGAGAAAACCACATTATGGACTCTGCGTACAGAGTGGACCCGGATCAGCCTAAGCATGTCGCGCAGGCTTATCCGGATAGACACTTTTCGTGTCCTGTGGATTTTCTGTTTCAGGAATCATTACCCTATACCTAAATCCTTTTGAGATGGAATGTGTCGGTCCGGATCAGTCTGCGCGGATTGCGCAGGCTGATCTGGGTTGATACATTACGCAGCGGCCATAATGTTGGTTTTCTCGCAGGATGACTGATTAACACTATAATTAAGACAAACTAATCTGCTAGACTGCACAGTACGGTGCAAGGACTATGCCTCGCTGTTGTTTAATATATCATCAACTTCAATAATTTAAGTACTACATATTTAAATTAACTCGACGACAGACGATGCAAATTGATCTATATTAAAATTTCTATAAATGATAGTATAATAATCAAATAGAGTTGAAACCGTTGCAGAGAAAGAAGAAATTGCTCATTATGAGACATTTCTCCTTTTGCCAATATGTTTTAAAAAGACGTCTACTGCACATGTGTCAATATGCGTCCGTTTATGGAATAAGCGAATCGAGTATATTTCGTCTAAAGACTGTTTTGCTCCACCGCCCAACCTTTTTTTGCTGCATTTTGTAATAATTTTTGTACTTGTATATATGAACAGATATTATCTCTTTTTGTACTGTATACTTTGCAATAAAAAAACTATTCGGGAAGAAATAAATTAAAATATCCATTTTTAGTAGGGAGTAAATTTCATAATACCATAACATTTATGATTATTGTGAAAAAAAGGTTGTCAATTTTAATTCTGCTAACTACGTTTTAGTTTAAATATCGCAATGTTAACCCTTTCTCTGATATAGACGCTTTCTGACGCCTCTGCAGCAGACGGATTTGTGAAAACATAGTGTCAAAAGGAGCAATTTCTACTTTTTCCACAATGTTTTCCACTTTAAGTCATAGGTTATCCATTCAATTATAGAGATTTTCTACTTTTTGACAAATTGTGTTCAAAGTCGTCTGCCGCAGAATTGTCGTATTAGGGAATGGCTTAATATGCACGACATCGGTAAAACGACTTTCTGATTAACTAAAACTCGGCTCCTCAGATTTTCTTGAAATTTCGATTTATTGTAGTAGAAAGGGTGATCATAATGATATGTGCTTCTTAACAAAATATCTCGGGTAAATTTTTAGTAAATTAAAAATTATCTTATTACTTTGAAAATATTCCAGCGACGTTTTCATTAAAATCTGAATCGTCATGGCATATACATGTAATTTAAATCACGACACAGGGTACTTCATTCTTTATAATGCGGTGTTATTGGTGCTTGAATATCAATTCAAACACGACAGAAGTAGCGATTTCATTAACCACAATGTCATTGCCACAAATGTAGTGGTTAGAGCGTCCATCTCCGGAGCGTTAGACAAGGGTTTGATCCTGACTGTGCAGAAAACGTAGTGGATCATCTTATGCTTCTCACAATAACGGGGTTAGCATTACAACTCGTGCCCTTTTCTCAGGATATAATAAAACCAGCAAAACAGGTTGCTTGATAAAAGTGAACTACGATAGGCATATATTTCATTTAAACAAATTAACTATACCATAATTCTACTTTCAATACTTTTAAAAGATGAACATTGTGTTTTTAACCCTTTCCCTCATACGACAATTCTGCAGCAGACGTATTTTGTCAAAACATAGAAAATCTCCATAGTTGAATAGATATTCTTGACAAAAAGTGGAAAACATTGTGGCAAAAGGAGAAATTGCACGTTTTGTGCAATTTCTTCTTTTGTCACTATGTTTTCAAAAAGCCGTCTGCTGCAGAGGCGTCAGAAAGTGTCTATATGAGGGAAAGGGTTAAGACGTTTTTGCTATGAGGGAAAGGGTTAAGACGTTTTTGCTATGAGGGAAAGGGTTAAGACGTTTTTGCTATGATTTTCTACAGCGCTTTCAACATTTGTTGAGTTATATCACGTCGTTTCCAGGTAAAGTTTTCAGTAATATTAGTCCATTTATCCTGACACCAGCGAGTCAGTCGTTATACTAACCAAACACTACCTAGCCTCAATGAGGGAAAGTCACTACTACCATTTGAAACGTCTTTGGTATGATCCAGCCGGAGATCGAACCCGCGATCGTCCGCACCCGAAGCGGTCGATCTACGACTACACCACTTAGGCAGGCGATGACCATTTGGTTACAAAGCGTAAAGCTCGGACATATAAAGAAAGAGAATATTCATAGTGTTACAAGTTTATTCGTCAGAACCAAAGGACAGCACCATTGTTTCTTATTCTGGTTGTTGGATGCTGTTGTAATGATGCATATCATTCCATGTTCTGATTTGCAATGAGAACTCAATACTTTATAATTGTAATGGAGGGTAAAGGGTCAACATATACATATATCAGTCAATTTAATTTCTTTACGATCAACAGACGATGATTTGTTTGCAAGTTCCCTCAACGAAACCAGTAAAAAGAGGGCCAAAGACGAACTGAACGAACGAAATGACAAGGACCGAAAGGCAGCTGTTCAAACATTAAGGAAATGGGTCTTACAACAACATTGGCTGAAAACCCCTACAGGTATGATAGTGTATATAGATAATTTAAACGTGAATAAATATAAAACATAGAACAAGTACTTGGATATACCGTTTGTGTAATCTAAAACCAAGATGCAATATGACATCCCGTTACTCGCAATCATGTTAATATTCTTTGATTGTATAATGATATTTATTTAATAGTGATAGCGAGGTCGGTATCGGGTCAGCTTATTGAACACGATTACAGTATTACATCAGCCATTCTAGACGATCTTTCTATCACCGATGTTGAACATAATGGTCTCGTTATTTCAAAGTTTGAAAACTCAATCTTATTAATAACAGTATTTGGTTACACATATAAAGAACTGGTGACCATGCGGATGAAGACTTCGCCGTACGATTAAACAGACGAGTTTTTTGAGTTGCAATGCTTTTTAAGGATTTTAGCTTGTTTCTGTAAAACAGCTGGTGATTTAAGAGCATACCGAGGGCTTGGCGTGAAACGGTTGTAACTAAAAACCTATTTTGAAAACCCTGGTTTAGGGAAAATTTTGACCCCTTTGTAAACAATGCAAATTTAGGTGCCATTGCTCAGAACGAGCAATGGCACCTAAATTTCCATTGTTTACCAAGTATGAGTTAACGCTTATAAAGACTTTATTGCGAGGTGATTAACCTTGGTAAAAATACCAATTTAAGTTACAACCGTTTCACACCAAGCCCTCGATACCTTGTTATTCATTGTTGCGCTGCGTTTGTCATTTTCTAGTATGTGTCATCATATGAGCCGAATTACGAGAAAACCAACAGTGTGGACTCTGCGTAAAGTATCGACCCGGATCAGCGTACTGATGCCGCGCAGGCTAACCCGGACAGACACTTTTCGCCTCCTGTGGATTTTCTGTTTCAGGAATTATTACTCTATACCTCTTTCACCCTGAGACGGAATGTGTCGGCCCGGATTAGCCAGCGCAGGCTGATCTTGGTCGATATGTTACGCAGAGGCCATTATGTTGGTTTTCTCGTGGAACGGCTCAATTATAAACTATCATTTACAATGTGTGGGGCTACACTTCTACTTTAACCAGAGGATGCCTCTATACATCTGGACAGTGAACGCTCCGATGAGTCTGTGCGAAGATTCAACAAAACCTCAAATCGCCAGAGGTGAATCAAATAATTCAATTGGAAGAATCATTACTATGGTAAAGTTTAGATAAACTATTGACCATAGTGAAGCGGTGAGTGGTTGTCTCTGTTTTGTATATTCCGGATTCAAACCGCTTTTGATAACATTGCAGCTTTCCTTTTCTTTTTCAAATTTGTTTTACGTTTCAAAACATGAGCTACAATTAGAAAGTTATTCAACCATGTCTTTCCTAAGTGTGTGTATGACTTCATTTACCTTACATTTATGTTATATGTTAATTATGATCTTGACCTATACTGACATTATGTATAAACACACCCTAAGCGTATGAATGGCATCTGAACACACATATCAGTCTATCTGATTCAAGTACACACTGTTTCTCAGACATTTTTTGAAGCCATCCATGATCAATTGGCGATCAGTTCGATTAGCTAACGTTCGTATGCACAGGTTTATTGTCCCGTACTTAGTATCTTTCGTAGTACGGCGCCGATACACGCAATATACCGCCTCGGTGGTGTAGTTGTCGAGGGTCCGTCGTGAGTACGGTGTTCGGATCGTGCCAAGAATTTGAAAATGGTATTAACGGCTTTCTCTTATCGACTCTCGGGACTGTGGGGGTAAACAATACGACTGACTCGCTTGTGCCAGAAAAAATGAACCAGTAGTACTGGTAACTTACTCAGGAAATGCAGTGATATAACTGAAACAATGTTGAAAGAGGCGCAAAACACCATACATATAAACATACAAATACATGCAGTATATTGGTATTACAGTGTTTCACTATAAGCTACGCTCAAGGAAAATCATCCATACGACCTTCGCGACAAGTATAGACGGAGAACAGTCTGAGCGTCCAAGCAAGTTAATTTGCACTCTTCGTCAAAACGATAAATAAACAGTTCTTCCAAACAATGTATGTGTCGTGCTTACTTCACGGATGCTTATACTGTCCTTCTATATTTATTGATCACAAATGCTTAAAAATTGTCCTGCATATTAGTCTTATTCTGAGCCGTGTTCGAGGAAACCAACTGTAGCGTTTTCATGACAGGTGTAAATAAAGATCAGCCATGTACACACTAATCCTAATGAATAACGTTCGTCAGGAATGTCTTGGTAATAACGTATATTCATACACGCTTCTAGCCGTTGAATTCAGAACTTAATAATAAATATCGAAATCATGTGTTTTAACCGCGACAATTTTGCAGAACAGATTAGTTAAACCAGATTTGATTGATCGAACTGTCAGCCAATCAAATGTTAAAATCATTGTTTATATCAACAATGGCATTAACCTTTCGTCTTTAATCTCGATATATCTCTCAGGCATACTTCTTTTCAGCTTCAATCTCATTAAAAGTCATCGCTGTTAGTATATGAACCGTCCCGCGAGAAAACCAACATTGTGGACTCTGCGTAAAGTATCGACCCGGATAATAATAATAATAATAAAAAAATATCTTTAGTTTTTTAAGGTAACATCTAAGACACATACAAACAATTTAACAATGGCTATACATATCTTATTTTCATATGGCCTTTAATAATATAACACACACAAACATTACATTTAACAACATGCAAATTTCAATGAAAGATTATGGCATGAAATACAAATATAATTAATTTTCAATCATGTGAAGACAGACACTCCAACTACTTTAAACAGAATTCTTAACAAAATAACGGCAAGTAATCAAGATAGTGTTAGTATGGAACCTTTTCCAGAAGGTATTTCTGATAATTTCGTTTGAATGATACAATAGACGTAAAGCGCTTTATATGTGATGGAATGCTATTCCAGACTTTAAAACCAAAATATCTAAATTAATGTAACATATAGTTTGTTCCAGGTTTGTAGGTCAATGCTAAATTGTTATTGGATTGTGATATTTATTTTCCGAAAATATTAAAATGTCATTCATGTATATTGGTTCCAAATTGTGAACGGTCTTGTAAATCAGCAAGGCAGTGTGATAGCGACACCTATCGTGGTTGACTGTTGACTATTAACTGAAGGGGGCTCAATGAGGTCAGTTTATATGATGATGCAATAGTCATACAAGTTGACTTTGATGGATTAAGGGACATGTTGTTTACTTTGCACTATTCCATGATATAGCTTATGTTGTCTTGTAGCTTGTCTTGTACATCACATAACTGGAATCCGGAAGCGTACACAGTTGATTCGTCTGCGTATAAGTCTATGTTAACATCACGGCCTTTTAACGAAATGTCGTTTATGTAGAGCAAAAACAATAATAGACCTAAAATTGACCCCTGGGGATCTCCTGATGTTATTGGTACTAACATTCCTTCATCTTTTAACCATGTTTCAATGAGTCTTACTATAGCCGTATTGCAGGTTTTTTCTTTACGAAATCCCGATTGTGTTCGATGTAGAATGTTCGTTTTAGTGAAATAAGCCTGAATTTGTTGAGCTATATGTCCTTCGATTATTTTTGAAAGTGTTGGTAATATAGAGATTGGGCGGTAGTTGCTAGGGTCGTTTTTATCTCCAGTTTTATAGATAGGTATTACCGTCGCGCTTTTATAAAAGTCAGGAAATGTACCTGCTGCAATACTGTTATTTATGATCGATGCTATGCAGGGTGTTATGACATCGCCACAATGTTTTAAAATCAATGGACCTATGCCACCAAGACCTGTTGATTTATTGGTGTTTAATCTACCTATAATGTTTCTGACTTCAAGTGGCGTTATGAATTTAATATCAAATTGGTGGTATTTTAAGTGAGTTTCATGGTTTGCTTAAGATAATAAAAAAATTTATTCTCAAAATCAGTCTTGGATATCAAATTTGACATGTTAACACAATGTTTATTTAATTCATCAATGACATTTTGCTTTCCTTGAATTGTATTATTAACTCTGATGATTCGTTGCGGTATTACTAGACTATTTGCTTTATTAAGATGTGAAACGTCTTTCAAGTGTTTCCATATGTATTTTGAGTCTTTATTTTCTCTGATTGCTTTATTAAAGAAATATTTTTTGCTTCTTTTAATCATTGATGATATTTTGTTTCTTTTTTTGTTTCATATTTGTCAAAATTGCTATTTTTGTGATTTGTGTTTCGTTTATGAATTGGAGATTGTATTTCCTCTGTGAACCATTTAGGTTGTTGTTCTCGTTTAATTCGTTTTGTTTTAACAGGTGCATGCTTTGATTATGTACTTTCTAATATTTCATAGAATAAACTTAATGCTGCGTTGGGGTCAGCTATCGTTTCAATGTTATAAAGACTAGAACAATCTAAGTCTAGTTGAAAATTTGACTCCTCAAATCTCTTAAAGCATCTATATTGCATTGTTTTGTGTTCATTTGTTGCTTTATTACATATCTTGTCCATGGTAGATCGTGTAATACATATAGGATAATGATCACTAATAGACAGGATCAGCCTAAGCATGCGGCGCAGGATTACCCGGACAAACACTTTTCGCCTCCTGTGGATTGTCTGTTTCAGGAGTCATTACTCTATACCTCTATGCCCCTGAGACGGAATGTGTCGGCTCTGATTAGGCTGATCTGGGTCCATACATTACGCAGAGGCCATAATGTTTTGTTTTTTTCGCAGGACGGCTCAATTATGTAGATGCGATTGCAGTCTATGTATGGTTTTAACGAGATTGGTTTCGTTCGTTATTTGAATTTATTTACCATCGCCGTTCAGAATTAACTATTTCGCGAGCAGGAGAGATTGCATAAGCCCTTCTCTACTCTATGTTATTGTTTTGAGTTTGTTTTAACGTACTACAGTAAGTTGAAAAGGAATTACAGTGAAAGATGAGAACATCTCTTTGCATCTAAGTACTGTGAACAAGTTTCATATTCATACCTTTATGTATTAAGAACCAATTTCGTCTGATGTATTTGTATAGGTGAATGATTGCAGTTTAAATTCGTGAAAGATCGCAATGCATCAAAAGGTCGACTTTGGTCTTTGTACTCAGTGATAATTATCATACAAAAACTGTGTACTATGGATTATTTTCATAGATTTCAGGTTTTTACTGCAATTTTTACGTGTGCGTAAATACAGTCAGCTAGGAGCCCGTGAGACATTGGAGAACTACTGGACAAGGAGATCAAACCGCCCGGAATTATTCAAATGTCTGGATCCGACAGATTCTATACAAAAAGAACTGTTTAGATCAAAGTATGTATCATTTCAGTTTCTGTTATACTGCATATACGTCACCTTGGTGGCGATCCAAGAAAACTAACATAGGGAGTGTCTATGACAAGTATACTAGTATCGGCTAGCATAGCATTATCCTTATCTTAAGTCTATACAAACAAGTCAGCTCTCTAATACTTTGTACCAACATCATACAGGGCCATAAACTCCACCGAAACCATACATAACTAGTTCTAACTTACATCAAATGAAGTACACATCATTTCTATTAACTTCTTCAATTATCAAGACACCAGCTAAAGTAAGCCTTGAGATAGCGTACAATGTTATTTTTCAAAAGGGCATACTTCTGTAAATGAAATAAAATCGGTAAGAAAAGAAGATACATCTCAGCTAAACTTTCAAGATAATTGTAGTCTGTTAGGAAATGTTTTTTTTTGTGATAAAACATTTATTTTTTATGTTGTTTAATGAGAAATGTTTGTGACTATTTCTTGTTTGTGATTATTTCTTGTTTGTGACTATTTCTTGTTTGTGACTATTTCTTGTTTGCTACTATTTCTTGTTTGTGACTATTTCTTGTTTGCTACTATTTCTTGTTTGTGACTATTTCTTGTTCGATGGGGTGGATCGATATAATTCATAATTCATTGGAACTCCCCTTTTCCCTCTTGCATGGAAGATTCACCGCAAAATGTAGTTAAGTGGATTTTCGAATTTTTGGACTAAACGATGTTTCCATTTTTAAAGGGGATTCCAAAAGTTGTTCCGTGATCTTGTCATGTGAAAAAATTTCCTTTAGAATAAACGCAAAAGCTTTTAGTCACGTGGTCAGTTTTAAACCAATCAAAACTAGCGATACATAATGCTATATAAACATACCATGTTTTGTTTTCATCTTAAGTAAATCAGTCCATCATTTTCATTATACGACAGTTGAATAAACACGAACATAATTCTGTTAATAGTGCGCTTTTGCAATTGTCTTGAGAAATAACATGTGTCTAAAGTAAAGTATATTAATTTTTATTCTAAAATTTCAGGTTGTATTATAGTCCGCTTAAATGCGACAAAGATGGCTGCCGATGGATTTTCACTAACTTGGGTGAGTTAGTTTCCACTAGTAAAATTTGGATACTTTTATAACTTTGTTCCCTTATGTAAATAGGCTTTGATATTTGGATATCATATAGAATTTAGTCAACATCTTTATAATCAACATAAATCAGATGTGTTCACGATAACAGAAGCCACATCACTAATACACGGACCGAGTGGCATACTTCAACCCTTTCCAATCTGCAGACGCAATTTGACGCAATATCAGCAGACTTTTGAAAACACTGTGGCCAAAGGTGAAATTGCTCATGACGAGCAATTTCCCCCTTGGCCACAATATTTTCAACTATCTTTTATGGAGATTTTTCAGGTTTTTGTCACCATGATTTCAAAGTCGTCTGCTGCAGATTTGCTGTATGTGGGAAAGGGTTAAGAGTCGGTTTTTGGTCTATTCAAAACGTTCGAAATTAGGCCAATCTTGATCTTCAGTGGTCGCAAAATACGGGAAGTCGCTGCTCAGATTATTTAACATTTGCAGGAACTGTGAGTCCAAAAGATGATGACAAGTCTAATTTGATTTACTCGTGTAGTTAAATGTTAACGTTTAAATGTATGCGTATTCTGTACCCATCATCTGATAAAAGCAATGCAGTGCTGACGGCCTGGGGTTAGCTGGAAGGTTGGATTTTTCGACGCACTGGCCTTATGCCCCCCCCCCCCCCCCGGTTAATCCGCCACTGTATATTTCACGTGACTTCTTTCTTTTTTCCCGTTCCTCATCGCGAATGTTACTAATGTTAAAAAGCGTCCATATTTGACCTCTCGGCGGATTTATTTTTAAAGCATTTCTTAAACTTATATTGGAGTACTCACGCCTTAAGTTTTTCACTGATGTTTTAAATGCAGTTTTGTTGAATCCATGATGAACTATTTTTCTCGCGCAGTTTCTCGTGCGTTGTTTGGTGCTAACAGCAATTGGCAGGCTTCCAACTCCGAAAAAATGGTATTACTACTATGACCAGGGGTTAAAGCCCCAGGCCAAAAACCCTACCTACATGTATATATATATATATTTATATGCAGGAGCTGTGAAGACCGCAGATATAGATAAATACGGAATGATACATTTTGAACGAGCTCGTGTGTTATTTTTTGAATGGCTTTGTTTTGATGAAAACGTACAAGTTAACGGAGTGAAATGGTTCATTGATAACACAGCTCTTAGCATGGCGGTCGTTATGAGATTCTCAAACAAAGAAGCGCAAAAAGATCAAGTACAATACATCAAGGTAAGTATGTACATAAAGACCAATACAAGGATGTTGACTATCCACTATATAAGATTTGTACATAATTAACTCTATCAGCGCCAATGGCAAATTTGAGGATTTGCGAACAATGCAGATTCAAGTGAGTTGGCTCGTAACGAGCTGTCTTACCAGAAATTAGCATTTTATGCGTTTCATTTATTAATATATTATAAAACTCTTATCATATTTTGAACATAAAAGTGTCTAGTTAAGGAAATACGGTGCTAAAAAAGTTCAGGATTTCAGAACATGAAGTATGCCCCTTCATCTGTATCTTTTTTTTTATATATGAGTCGGTTCATGCGAACAGGTACACGTTGATATTTCTGAACAGTGTAGGTTCAGATCAGCCTGTACATCTACCCTGTCTTATTAAAATATACACAAGTTAACAGAATTTTCCAAATGACGTATGCAAGGTATATGTAAACAGTGTAGATCTTGATCAGTCTGAACGGAACACTAGCTTATCTTTTTATACACTGTTTACAAACGTCAATGTGTACCTTTTTGGACTGGACGGGCTCATATAGACGATTTATGTTGCCTGAGATTTGGATATTTAATCGACTAAATATTAACAAGACGTGGTATATATCAAACACGGTATCTGATCAAGATCTACATAATTCAACATGAAATAAATGTTTTTCAGAACTAATGTTTTCCTGTTCGAAACATGGTACGAATTCGAATAATATGGTGATATAAATGGGTTTGAATCACGTGGTGATCAACTCCCGCACACCCCTTTTATATGAGGATTGATCAAGAGTAAAATGACTTTGTTATAATTTCTATACGAATCATAATTCTAGGGGACAAACTTGATATTTCAATGTTTCTCTTGTTGTTAGTACCTTTGGGCTGACCACGATAGAAATGCATTTCTGATGTCACTGTCGAAGGGGAAAATATGTTTGCTTGAAATCATCAATTTTTTTTAATCCATTCTTACTGAAAAATATGTTTGACAAATTATTGAAAATCCCTATTAATGTAAGTTCCATCATTGCAAATGCTTCATAATGTGTTTGCAGGTGGAACCTACACGTGTTCATCAACATGCTTAACTAATATAACTCAACGAAAAATAAGACCTTGAGGGGAGCATTATTGTCTTCAATTACAAAAAAATCTGTTTGAATATAAGTATATTGCAAGCGGAAATCTGACTCCTGCATTACACACATGATTTATCATTTTGATTGTTTGTATTGTCTGTGGTGTGATGATTTTTTTAAAAAATACCACCTACATGTACTTTTATTTTTCTACAGAAAGGCGCGCCACTCAGATTAAAAGGAGTATATATCTACAACGAGCCCACGTTCTTCGAAATCCTCTATTCTATGTATTCTGTATTCGGTTCTCAAAAGCTTCGTGACCGGGTAAGTAATGTAGAATACAACTAGTACCACAGGCGTCCGAATTTCTATTACAGCAAAAAATGCGGAAAATCACACAATACCTCGTTAAACTACTCAAAAAGTCTTGTGTGATTTTTCGCATTTTTTTGCTGTAATAGGAATTCGGACGCCTGTGCTAGTTCACCCTAAAACCGAGATTTTCGGGATTTTGAAACCAGCGAAGCTCCTTGTGGCAGGCTAAGAAGGCTCCTCTGCCTCCGCCATTTCGTAGTCCAATGATCGTGGACACATTTAAGAAAGGTTATGACTAAAAGACCAATACTACAAGTCAGGGGCGTAGCTTGGCAATAATCAATGTGTAGGCCGTCTCGTGAGAAAATCAACATTGTGGACTATGCGTAAAGTATCGACCCGGATCAGCCTAAGCATGCCACACAGGCGTACCCTGATATACACTTTTCGCCTCCTGTGGATTTTCTGTTTCAGGAATCATTACTCTATCTATCCCCCCTTAGACGGAATATGTCGGCCTGATCAGTCTGCGCGGACAGCGCAGGCTGATCTGGTCGATACATTACGCAGATGTGTATCGCCGCAGCTGCATTTTGGGGGCATTTTTAGAAAAGATATGTAGGCACGTGCCTACAGTGTCTAAAGGGAGCTACGCCCCTACAAGTTCGTGATTCGGTTGTAATTGCTGTTGGTTTCAATAATCGGTTAAAGGTCTGTTTTCGTGTGACGTAACTCAGATGTAAGATGATATAAGAACTTTTAACTCTTTCAGCGCCGAATTTCCTAGAGTAGACTCTTCCATGTTTTGGAACAGTTTGTACATAGTAAAATGATACGTGTAGCTTAACACTATTTCATATATATATCACGGTATAGCTCCTGATTTAATTCCAGTTACACATATATAGAGGATATTTCACGAGTGTTAATTAAGTATCACCTTTTTAGAGTGATTTGTGAGGCGTAATTTGCCCGTTTTGGCTCCAAAGTGTCTAACGTTATAACGTCAAACCGCTGACGTGACGTCTTTTTCATAGTTTGGTTTCCGTGTTGTAACAAAGACTTGAGCGTAAGACTGGACACCAAACTAGTAGTGTCATATAATATTTATGTAATGGGATTTTGACACTCCCAGTGGGGACTTTATGTGATAAACTATAATTCAAGTGCATCCGTTATTACATTGATCTCACAGCCTTTCGCATCTAGGAGCCCAACCATTATTAACTTTCTGAAAGTCTATGAAATGACCATTGCTCATATATTACGTTATAAAGATTATTGGTTAGGTTAAACGAATGTACTAATTCTCCTATTTGAGAACCCAACCATATATAGTGTAACGTGTACCGGCGTAAAGCCATCGCGGGTCACTCATCCAAGTACTAACCGCGATGAAAGTTGCTTAACTTTACGAAAAGGTCAACAGCTCTACCAACGTCGCTATAAAAGTCGGCTTCTACGACAAGGCCGTAGAAGTGGTATTTACACCTATACCCAGTTCCCTTTACATTTCTCCCTCTTTCTCTTGACTTCGACCCGAAGTCACACAACTGAACAACTGAACACAAGCAGAATATTAGAGTACACTAGAGCGGAGTCTATGTAACATCACTGGGAACCACCGGGGTCCGGGGATGATGGTGATATCACCCCTAAAATTCCACCGCTGCCACCATTTGTTACGTGTACCAACGTTTAGCCATCACGGGTCAACCATCCAGGTACTAACCGCGATGAACGTTGCTTAACTTTACGAAAAGGTCAGTCGCTATAAAAGCCGGCTTTTACGACAAGGCCATAGAAGTGGTATTTACACCTATACTCCGTTCGCGTTACAATAGTTAACGAAACCTCTTGTTTGAGAAATAAAATGGCTATTTCATTATTCATTATTTGACATCATTTTGAACACAAATTAATAGATTTGCTTAAATCCGGATAGAACTACTTTTGATTGTAGTCTGGAATGTTCTGCCCCTACCATTACTTATAGGGTCAGACACGCACCAATAATGGTCGTCTGGAGTTACCTGCCCCTACCATTACAGTATACGGTCAGAAATACACCAATAATGGTCGTCTGGAGTTACCCGCCCCTACCATTACATTATACGGTCAGAAATACACCAATAATGGTCGTCTTGAGTTACCTGCCCCTACCATTACAGTATACGGTCAGACATACACCAATATTGGTAGTGTGGAGTTACCTGCCCCAACCATTACATTATTGGATCAGGAATACAGCAATAAATGGGCGTCTGGAATGTCCTGCACCTGTCATTACACCAACAATGGTCGTCTGGAGTTACCTACCCATACCATTACATTATAGGGTTAGGCATACACGAACATTGGTCGTCTGGAATGTCCTGTCCCTGTCATTACATTATAGGATCAGGCATACAACAAGAATGGTCGTCTGGAGTTACCTGCCCCTACCATTACATTATAGGGTCAGGCATACACCAATAATGGTAGTCTGGAGTTACCCGCCCCTACCATTACATTATAGGGTCAGGCATACACCAATAATGGTAGTCTGGAGTTACCCGCCCCTACCATTACATTATAGGGTCAGGCATACACCAATAATGGTAGTCTGGAGTTACCCGCCCCTACCATTACATTATAGGGTCTGGAATGTCCTGCCCCTGTCATTACATTATAGGGTCAGGCATACACCAATAATGGTAGTCTGGAGGTACCCGCCCATACCATTACATTATAGGGTCAGGCATACACCAATAATGGTAGTCTGGAGGTACCCGCCCATACCATTACATTATAGGGTCAGGCATACACCAATAATGGTAGTCTGGAGTTACCCGCTCATACCATTACATTATAGGGTCAGGCATACACCAATAATGGTAGTCTGGAGTTACCCGCCCCTACCATTACATTATAGGGTCAGGCATACACGAACAGTGGTCGTCTGGAACGTCCTGCCCCTGTCATTACATTATAGGGTCTGGAATATCCTGCCCCTGTCATTACATTATAGGGGCAGGTAAACAACAATAATGACGGGAGCCTTGATATAGTTAATTCAAATAAATATTGACTTAAAATATATTAAACTTTGTGACAGTTGTTGTATGTGATGTCAACGGACATGAAGACCTTTTATCAGAAAACTGAGATGACTGTGGACACCAAAATGGTGTTGATCTTATTACATCAAATATATAATTTGTAATTGCTCAAATGTTCTCTCGTCTCTCTTAAAGCCACACTAAAATATCCATAATGTTTTTATATTAATTGCGTCAAATTTGAAATATATAGTAAAAATGTTTCTTTCGGTGTAAGATCGAAATATATTTAATTGAGCACCAGCAGTTATATTTCACGAGTGACGTTTTGATATTTTATTGATAGAAAGCTCAGAATTGCGCGGGATAACGTGCATGTTTTACGTCATACTGATGATGTCATCAGCGTATTATACCCGGCGTTGTGAGTGCTCTGTTATATACTCTTGATTTATCTCTCTTCCAGCAGATATGCAGCAAACGACTTTGAAAACAAATAGGCAAACATATCAACTATATCTTTGAATGAAAGTATAATGGTTACATATAGTTGATAACATTATGGCCAATGAGCAATTGCCCTTTTGCCACAACGTTTTTAAAAGCAGTCTGCTTCAGATTGGTCAAATCACGTCTATAAGTGGGAAAAGTTTAAGGACTGGTACTAGTCTAACATATTATTTCCCTGTTTCGAAATGTTATTAAACTGCTTTGAAATGTTATTTCAACTGTTTTGAAATGTTATTTCAACTGTTTTAAAATGTGGGCATATTAGTTGCATGCACCAATTGTAGTACAATGTTCTCGCTTTTGGCCTTTGAATGCAAATATTCCATTGTGCATTATATAAAGTGTGGCTACCTATATAAATTCCTCGATAACACATTTTGATCATATATAAGGATGAGGAGACACATCGTGTCACCATTGACGGTAAATTATTATAGTACACAGTTCACATACTGACCCTTATAAAGTTCGTGGTACGCCACTTTTGAAATTGTACCGAATATTTTTGTTTCGGTTAATTATCAGAATATTTTTCAGCAAGATGGTTTCCGTTATTGAAGTTTAAGTTCACTCGATGAAATGAACTATGATTATTCTTCAAAACATATACGTCTAACTAGCATCGAAAATGAATAAAGATTATCTCCTTAATTAAAAATATGTACGTGATTTTGCATTTTTATTTTTAAACACTCTTCAAGGTTAAGATGATTGGCAAGAACTTGACGAAGTTGTACGAGAACGTTGACATGTCAATGTTACCAGACGAGTACCTACCAGACGATTATAACGGTCCTAGTGTTGGGTCCGAGTCTCAGATTATAGGTACGTTTAATTCTGATTATTGTGGTCCTTGTGCTGAGTCCGAGTCTCGGATAATCGGTAAGTTTTATACTGATTATAGCGGTCCTAGTGCTGGGTCTGAGTCCCATATTATAGGTACATTTAATACTAATTATAATGGGGTCCTCGTGCTGGGTCTGATTATGGGTACATATAACTGATTATATCGGTCCTAGTGCTTGGTCCGAGTCTCAGATTAAAAGTACGTTTTACGCTGATTATAGCGGTCCTAGTGCTGGGTCTGAGTCTCATATTATAGGTACATTTAATACTAATTATAATGGGGTCCTCGTGCTGGGTCTGATTATGGGTACATATAACTGATTATATCGGTCCTAGTGCTTGGTCCGAGTCTCAGATTAAAAGTACGTTTTACGCGATTATATCGGTCCTAGTGCTGGGTCTGAGTCTCATATTATAGGTACATTTAATACTAATTATAATGGGGTCCTCGTGCTGGGTCTGATTATGGGTACATATAACTGGTTATAGCGGTCCTAGTGCTGGGTCCAGTTCTCAGATTATAGGTACGTTTAACACCTATTATATCGGTCCTAGTGCTTGGTCCGAGTCTCAGATTAAAAGTACGTTTTATACTGATTATATCGGTCCTAGTGCTGGGTCTGAGTCTCATATTATCGGTACGTTTAAAACTTGTTATATCGGTCCTAGTGCTTGGTCCGAGTATCAGATTATAGGTACGTTTTAGACTTATTATTGCGGTCTGTGTGCTCGGTCCGAGTCTAATATTATAGGTACGTTTAATACTGACTATAGCGGTCCTAGTGCTTAGTCTGAGTCTCAGATTTAAAGTACGTTTAATATTGATTATAGCGGTTTTAGTGCTGGGTCTGAGTCTAAGATTATAGGTACGTTTAAAAACTGATTATAGCGGTCCTAGTGCTGAGTCTGAGTCTCAGATTATAAGTGCATTTAATACTGATTAGACAAGCACATTTCGACGAACTTAGCGCGAGTAGGCCCTTCTTGTTGCGTTTATACTGGAAGTAAACGGAAACAAATTAAGTCATTAGCATGGGTTTGTAATTAGCATATTAGGTTTTGCATATTTATTTCATAATGGTATCGAATATGATAGTATGATATCGTAGACGTTTTCAATTCCATGCATATTTTATTACAGAGGACATGATAGCGGATATGACGTCATCGAAGTTCAGAAGTTATATTCAGGATTCAACATCATCGAAATATGGGATAAACATCATTGACCGGTCGAAGTGTGTCAATGAAGAGACTGCATCGTTTAGAAAACTGAATCTTGATTGATTTAGTACAATGAATTATGATAAGATTAATTAAAGATAAGCGACATAAAGAGAGTGCCAGAATCAGTATACAAAACGTATCTCACATCCGGCCTTCTAACAATCCGTCATTCATATTTAAGCGGCATGAAAAAACATGAAAATTGAAATGTAAACTAACACGTTAAAGTGCATAATCAAACACATTCGCAAAAGTAAATAATGAGGCTGTCAAAAAAAAAATATATACACACATACATACAAACTATATGTACATAAATCCATAGCACATATACATATTAACGTGGTAATTATAATGTTAAGCCACATACTATAACCATATGTATTACGTATCACATGAGTGATGGTGAACACTGTGCTTATTCATATCTGTCTTTTATATTTGGTCAAACATAAAATACATTAAAAGAGTATTGTAAATGAAGAGATGTATAGTTTGTTATTTGACACAACCGTTCTCCAGTTTATTGAATGAGGTATGGAAGACTACATAGCGAACACGAAACATCTTGATCAGACTGACCAGCACACAAGGATCAGTATCTTCGGTGCTCGCAAAGTCCATAGGTTCAATTTCGTTGGATGTGACACAATTACTTCAACCAGGAAACCGCCTCGGTTGTGTAGTGGCAAGAGCGTCCGCCTCAAAGAGTTACATTCCTGTCTGATTATATCACTATAATAGTTATAATCAAACCACTGAAAGTACTGGTGGGATGGTTGTGTTGAAAAATATTGCCGCCATGGGTCAAAGCTAGTTTTCCTTACATGTTTATAGTACAAAAATAAAAAGCTTCTCGACCTAAAATATACGTCCGATTTGCTGATACTGAAGGCTCTGGTAAGGCTGATATTGAAGGCTATGACCAGACTGATACTGATACTGAAGGCTCTAGCAAAGCTGATATTGAACGCTCTGGTCAGGCTGCTACTAAAGGCTCCAGCTCGACTGATATTGAAGGCTCTGACAAGACTGATACTGATACTGAAGGCTCTGGTCAGGCTGATACTAAAGGCTCCAGCCCGACTGATAGTGAAGGCTCTGACAAGACTGATACTGATACTGAAGGCTCTGACTAGACTGAAATTGATACTGAAGGCTCTAGCAATGCTGATACTGAAGGCTCTATCCTGGCTGATACTAAAGGCTACAGCCCGACGGATATTGAAGGCTCTGACAAGACTGATACTGATACTGAAGGCTCTAGCAAGGCTGATACTGAAGGCTCTATCCTGGCTGATACTAAAGGCTCCAGCCCGGCTGATATTGAAGGCTCTAACTATGCTGATACATACTGCTATGGCCATCGTGATACTAAAGGCTCTGTCCACCTGATTTACGAATACCAAAGCAACCGTCTCACCAATACTGTTAGTGCATTGATCCACCAGTACGTTCAGTGCTATGATCAAATAATATGTTTGAAGTGAAAATGCTCAGCTTAGCTCAACTATTTCTGTCGGCAGAGCCTTGTTTTTGTTTCAGCAGAGCTGCATGTATTATTAGGAACGTAGTAACTTGGAAAACCGTTTATTACTTGTGTTGTTTGTTGACTCTGGAACGGATGTCTGTCGACAACCGTTCTATAACTGGCATTTGTTATTTTCATTATTTTCTTAGGGTTGCGAGGAATAGCTCACGTCTGATGCTAATCAAAACAATTAGAACAATGTTAATCGACATTTAATGATGTATACTGAATTGGTTCATGTCAATATAAATGTTTCAAGTCAGACTATCAAATGTCATTGTGAACTTCCTTTCATATATGCACACGCTCAAACCCCATCTTGGGGGTAAATTTTCAGAAGTATTATAATCCTACACACTTGCTGTGATCAATACGTCGGTATCAACATCCTAAACAATGTCGAACAGTGCAGAGGTCTAGATAAGGAGGAATAAAAAACAAACCGGTCTTTCCCCACCCATATCTCTCTTATGACTCAACCAAATCCCATGTTGTGGGTACACAAAATAGTCGTCACACTGAGACGATTCTTTTGAGTATCGACAACATAGGGTTTGAGTGTCAATAAGTATTTTGGAAAGTGAAATACGCACCTTATCTTGAGCTCTACTTAAAACGTATATGTCACATTTGCGAGTGTGGACATTTTCGCCCGTATTCTTCACATAAATGTGAAGATTTTGCACGTATTCCTAACATGTGTGACACATATGTTTGTGTTTAACTCTTTCAGCGCCAAAGGCAATATTCAGGTTTTTGCAAACAATACTGATTCAGGCGAGTCAGCTCGTAACGAGCTGTCTCACCTGAAATCAGCATTGTTTGCCTTTTAGTTATCAAAATAGTCCAAAATTGTATTACATGAGAAATGGAGACGCCCGATTTTGAACATGGAAGAGTCTACTTTAAACAATTCGGTGCTGAAAGAGTTAAAGTAAGACTCAGCAAAGCTCACTTGGCTTTTTTGAGCCGTGTTTTTCACATAAACGTATTCGTCACCTGTTGTGAGGAATACGTGCGAATGTTTCACATGTTGTTAGGAATTCGTGCGAATTCTTCACAAATTATGTGATATATACGTTTTGTTGCGCAACCCCCTAGTGGAGCTGAAGCGTATTCATCACATGCTAAACACAAAATGAAAACATTAAGTAAAAAGTTTTTTTTGGGAGGATAAACGGAAAATCACATACGGCACTAAAATAAAAATCGTAATATAATAGATTAGAAAAGAACAGAATAAAACAGGATAGAAAAGAACATGATATAATAGAATAGAATAGAACACTTAAAAATAATGGAATAGAACACTTGAAAATAATGGAATATGATTGAATATAACATAATCGAAAAGAATATAACATAATAAAATAGAATATAACATATCAAGAGAAAAGAAAGAAGCAGATATAATTATAATAACTGAATTAAATATATTCATTTGTCGTTAAAGTTCAAATTATATATTGGATTCATGACTGTCAATATATAACGATTATTTTTAACCTGGATCACATGTATAAATTGGGTTTATTGTGGACACATACTGGTTTTAGCATTGCCAGCCGTTTGAGTGTGCTTACTTTTATTTACGGATTTTATTTAGTGATCGGTGTCAGCCCTTGTTGTGCATATTGTGGGCATTTTCAGCTCGACTGACTTTTAAGGGTGGCGTAGTCATTGAACGTGTTATATTGTCATCGTTATAGTTTCTTATATCCCTGGTCTGAGTTCAACAAACCGTGTGAGTGCATGTTCGACTCGGCGGATTTTTCTCGAAGTGTTGGTCCGTTATAAACATACACACGCAGTTCACTGTATGCAGTTGTCTGACAACTACATTGTTGCATAACGAGCCAAGCTCTTTATGACGTCGGCAGCTGGTTTTAAGGAATTAATGGCGTTTTGAAAATGTACACATACAATCCACATATAAGAGTACAAAGCCTGGTTGTGCATATGGTCGACAACAAAAATGGTGTATCTCGGAGAACCTCACAAACGGCATAATCCATTTTATCCACGACCCGGTGATCCCTAAATCAACACGTGTCACATACTGACAATGAAAATCAGACAACCAAGTTTAAAGATCATAGCTTGACGCATTGGCTGTTTTTTCAACGCCACTAGTGACCTTGATATTTGATCTACCGCATTAAATTCAATTACGTCGGGTACTGACAATAACCCATAAGCTTTGGGGTTCGTATGCTAGAGTGTCGTCCAATCATTGGACTGAAACTTATTTAGTTTAAATTAGTTTGAACTGTCGCACACTTCATTATGTTATTTTATGCCGACAATTCAACAAAAATGCATTACAAAAGGTAAACGGTGTCTCACTCTTTAACTGAAAAGCTTTACATTCAAAGGTGTTATCTTCTGAACATGATCAACAAAAGTCATTCCAGAAGTTGAATAATACCCCTTGTAACACAATAGTCTCACTATGTGCACTTCTCCTTTGTATTATCGAACATTATCGGAAATAGTGAACTTTGTTTTTCACGCAAATTTAATGTAGTGACTTTCGTAAAATTGCATATGGCGATACATGTAGTAATTTAACTTGCATTTCTGATAAATAACCGGCAAGTCGATATGGCGAGGTGAACTGACCGTCCCGAGACAGGACCATCATCCCAAATATTTTTTAGTTGTTTGCAATAACTCTAAAACAGGGGCGTAGCTCCCTTTAGGCACTGTAGGCAAGTGCCTACACATTTTTTCTCAAAATGCCCAAAAATTCAGCTGCGGCGATAGACATCTGCGTAATGTATCGACCAGATCAGCATGCGCTGTCCGCGCAGACTGATCCGGCCGACACATTCCGTCTTAGGGGGATAGATGTATAGAGTAGTTATTCCTGAAACAGAAAATCCACAGGAGGCGAAAAGTGTCTATCCGGGTAGGCATGTGTGGCATGCTTAGGCTGATCCGGGTCGATACTTTACGCAGAGTCCACAATGTTGATTTTCTCACGAGACGGCCTACACATTGATTATTGCAAAGCACATGTGACGCTACCTCGTTCAGCGCCGAATTGTTTAAAGTAGACTCTTCCATGTTCAAAATCGGGCTTCTCCATTTCTCATGTAATAAAAGTTTGGAGTATTTTAATAACTAATAACATTTATGTACTGCAGTAATTCGAGTCGATCACAGCCGGTTCAAAGAAGCGTGAAGTGATTGACAAAGTCTGGCTGTGTGAAATCGACATTTTTAAATAAATCATAGGTCATATCTGAACTAGATAGTCAATAATAGAGAGAACATTGTGATATTACATTTATACACGGACTATGGCGACTGCGAAAGGTATGCTATTCATTGCGTTTTTGTTTGACTTAAGATATTCCATCTTTGTTAAGTGTCGTCTGCCTATAACTCATCTAGATTAGTATGACAGACCAATGGGAGCTATCTGGTTCATTAACTTATACGGGTTATACGCAGTTCAAACCATTATAATGGTTTATAATTTTACGTTACTGCTACTGGTGAACAAACTAAGTCTCGCGAATTCTCCTCGCTGATTAAGACTCCAGCAGAGCCGCAACATATGCAAATAAAACCATAGTGAGACTCAATGTTTTCGTGATAAGAATTGTTCGAGAAGTCATAAACATAACACGATTCAACCTCAGAGCTCGTCTACCAAAAATTAGACTTTGTAAATATGTTTTCCCCATATATGTAATATACTATCAAACATGTTTTCATGGAGGAAAGTATATCTCTATATACCACACTATTTTCTGCATATTTAGACTTCATGAATATATAAACTAATCTTGGTATTCATTATTCACTTCAATGTTCTACCTAGCGTGAAGTTGGTTGATTAAAATGGGAACAAATAAAATGGATATATCGTTCATAAAACTCTTCCATAATGTATCATACTTCGGATCGTCTGCTTTACATACAGCAGTACCAATACATTAGAATAATTGTAGATATCATTTTAATTAATGCAAAATTGAAATAGTGTGTGAATGGAGAACTTTTTCATAAAGGAGATGATTCATTATAAATTGTACATCATGCGAATCGGAGCATCTTAAGTTGTGTGGGAGTATATACATGGTTTGTGACTTTAATGAATATCGCTGTGATATTACCATTTTACGGGCTATGGCGACTGCAAAAGGTATGCTATTCATTGCATTTTATGTTTTACTTTAGATAATCTATCTTTATTATCGTTTGCCTGTTAATTATCTAGATTATGATAAACCAATGGGATCACAATTCAAACCATTGTAAAAAGGATGAAATCTTACGCTTGGAACATGTTATCCCTTAAACTAATGGTTTAACAAAGTCGTCTGTTGCATCATTCTCGGTACCCATGCCATTCATAACATGTATCATATATGTTATGAATAGCCTGGGTACCGAGGATGCTGTTGCATATGCGTCTGCAAAAAGTGAATGTAAGCTATACATGTTAATTCGTTTAAGTTGTACACGGTTACTTCGCAATAAACACTCAATTGTCGAGTTAAATAACCTTGTTATTCAAAAGCTATTAAAATAACCATTATTCGACGTTATTACCCTGACTTTCACCTCTTTGGAAATGTACAGATGGACATTATTGATAAGAAATAAGAAATCAATAATAATGGTGAAATAAACTTTGGTTCAATACAGACACATTATAACAAGTAAACTTGTCTTCAAAGAGGCAGCACCATTGTTTCTTGTTAGAGTTGCTGGATGAATAAATATCGTTTTATGTACTGATTTGGCAAAACAACTCCATGATAAATTAAACACGCACATACTTTCTATACGATCAACAGACGACGATTTGTTTGAAAGTTCCCTCAACGAAACCAGTAAAAAGAGGGCCAAAGACGAACTGAACGAAAGAAATGACCTGGATCGAAAGACGGCTGTTCAAACATTTAGGCAATGGGTCTTACAAAAACATTGGCTGAAAACTCCTACAGGTATTTATTCAAACATTGAGATTCAGATATTATTAACAAAAGTGCCATGATGACCCTGGGGCGCTCATCTGAGTTTTGCCAACCGCAATAACTCATGTTGTGGCCAGGTAAGCTATTACTAGCGTGTTAACAAGCTTTTCCATTAATGTTGCCAAGTGACCTAGTTTATTTTACCGGACGTGAGCCATGCTCAAACCTAGCCTAGATACGGCTAACAACATGGCTTATATATTACCAAGAGAACATTCTGACAAAGTTTCGAGATGCTCATGCGAAAAATGCAGTCTCTAGAGTGTTAACAAGAGTTTTCCTTCAAATGTGCCTAGTAACCTAGCCTTTGACCGGACATGACTTAATTTATCCTAGATATCATCAAACACCCATTCTGACAACGTTTCAAAATGCTCAAACTAGAAATGCAGCCTTAAGAGTGCTAACAAGATTTTCCTCTAATTTGGAAACTAGTGACCTAGGTTTAGAGCCTACATGAATCATATTCGAGCTTGGTCCAGATATCATCAAGAGTAACGTTCTGACATAGTTTCAAGCTGCTGAAGCATTAAGTGGCCTAATGACTTAGATAATGACCGGACATGACCTATATTTAAATTTAGCCTAGATATCATCAAGACATTTATTCTGATAAAGTTTCAACATGCTGTTAATTAGCAATATTTTTCTACAATTTGGCTTTGTGACCTAGTTTATATCTAGACATGACCTTTTTTTAAGTTAGCGTAGATTGAATTCAGACATGCTAAAGATGAAAATGCGACCTTAAGATTGTTTAAAAGATTGTCCTTCAAGTTGACCTTATGAGCTTTTTTTTTTTACCTCACGTGTCTCAGTGTCGAATTGTACCTGTACATCACTACGACACTTATTCGGACAAAGTTTGAACATACAAAAATAACAAGAATTACGCTTAATTAAATGTCTCTCCGTCCCCTGCTTTTATTAGCAATACAAGTGTAAAATACAAAGACTAAATGTGTGTAAATTTTGAAGTCGATCTAAAAGTCCAAAATACAAGAAATTAGAAAACAAAAAATAACAATGTATGACGCCGATACAAAAAATAATTTATTTATCATATTATAATTATTATTATATATTTGTGCAAATTAATGTAGAAGATATGTCCAATTCTCAAAACCGTCTAAAAACCATGAAAATTCGTGTTTTTAAACCCCCAAAATAAGATCATTTTCAGCATTTTCAGTTTTCAGTGCGAAGGATTGCATAAGATGCATTTCGACCAAGTTTGGAGGTATTGAGAAAACATGAAACTTAACATTGGGCTAAACGCAATTGTTGAATATGACTACGTTAAAATATACCAACATATACAAATATATTTATCCAAATGACCTTTAAACCCGTTTAATATGATGAAGTGCTTTAGAAATTAAATGTGTGTGCAACATTTAAAATCATTCTACCAAAAAATGTAGATGCTATGACCATTTCTCAAAATACACTAGAATTCATGGGTTATTTACCCCCCAACATAACCACTTAGATTCTTCAGCATACAATATGAAAAAGGTCTTAGATG
The DNA here is from genome assembly GCA_031761405.1 of Serripes groenlandicus. Classification (NCBI taxonomy): domain Eukaryota; kingdom Metazoa; phylum Mollusca; class Bivalvia; order Cardiida; family Cardiidae; genus Serripes; species Serripes groenlandicus. The sequence goes on from JASEVX010000010.1 coordinate 69,565,589, forward strand.
CAACAAAGATCCAAGTTGAAAATACAAAAGAAATCATCGAAACAATCCAAACATTTAAACCCGTTTTGGCCAATTCTCAAAACTAGATAAAAACCGAAGATTATCATGGTTTTCACCCCGAAAATAAGATCACACTTCGCACCTTAAGCATACAATGTGCAGAAAGGTATTATATACAACTACGATCCAAGTTGTAAAGCCCTGGTACAAGTACTTATTGAGAAAGGCTAAAAAACGAACCTTTTACGTTATGATTAACGCAAATGTTTCTCGACGACGCGAGAAAAGCAATACCTTAGTCTCGCTTTCACAACTTCGTCACGGCGAGACAAAAATGTGACATCCGTAGCGTTTACAATATTGTCCTTCAGTTTGACCTTGTGACCTAGTTTTGTACCTCACATTACCTAGTTTCAAACTTGACCTAGATTTAACCAAAACGAGTATTATTCAGGCTTCTGGATTGAAGAATGTGGTCTGTAAAGTGCTAACAATATTTCCATTCAATTTGACATAGTCACCTAGTTTAGGAATGGAAAATATCTACATTCGAACTTGTCCTTGACATCATCATGATAATTATTCTGACAACGTTTCAACATGCTTAAAAATTTTAAAAATAAGATCTCCAGAGTGTTTACAAGTTGCCCGTCTGATCTAGTTGTTGACATCACATGACCCATATTCGAACTTGGCCAAAACTTAATGGAGAAGAGTATATTCCGATAAACATTCATGAAGATTGGATGTAAAATGTTGCCTGTAGTGTGTTAACACGGTATTTGTTAACGACACACGACGGATCGATGACAGACAAAGTGTTATCACAATAGCTCACCTTGAACGCTTTATGCACAGGTGACCTAAAAAACGAATACATTTATGGCAGGACGACGACCTTATGACGGCGAGTAGTAAAACAAAACTTACCCAAATGGCGCCCTTTCAGAACCTCATCATCTCGGATACCGTAATTGTGTATGGAATGCTTTTCTAGATTTCAGATTTTTACTGCGTTTTTTACGTGTGCGTAAATACAGTCAGCTAGGAGCGCGTGAGACATTAGAGAACTTCTGGACAAGCAGAACAAAACGTCCGGAATGGCATAAAGATCTCGATCCGGCTGATCCTATTCTACAAGAACTGTTCAGATCTAAGTATGTTTCCTGTATAAGTGTATACACGTCACCAGGGCGGCACTCCAGGGCAACTAAACCCAGGGTGTCAATAACAAGTATATGCATCGATGCTATCCATTGAAAGTATACTGTACACTGGGAGTTCATTGTTACGTTCTGTTGAGTATGCGCGAACAATAAACATGCATATGATATTCAACGGTTGCGCAGTAGTATATGCTGTGATATATTTATATACAATACCAAGACCCAGCATGTCAAGTTAGGGCTACAGCTATTTTCTCTTCAGGACTTCCAATGAAACACATTATTGTGAAATAGCTTGTGTCTAGAACAACGTACATCCATTTATGATTCTAACATTTCAGATTGTACTTTAGTCCGCTAAAATGCGACAAAGATGGCTGCCGATGGATGTTTACTAATTATGGTTAGTTATTTGCCACTTATAAACTTCGAATAGTTTTTCATCTGATACCTTGATCGATGTTAATAGCTGTTGACACTTCTATACCTTTCATTCCAAGGTCATTTTACTTTAAAGATTTAGCATGCACTTTATAAATCATTCTGATAATTGAATCGCTTTGGATATGAGTACTTAGTGAATGCACGCATCGGCTTTGGTTAAAAGCCTTTGAAATGAACATAGATAATTTGGGTTAAGGGAAAATGCGACCTCGTCACAAGACAACAGTACCAATTGCATCATGTTATTGTCGACGTTTGGCCTATTTCGTTCTCCAGAGGCGTATGGGTGATTGTACCACTAGCCTACGAACAAAGTAGATCATGAACTGATGGTCGCAAATAACCGAAAGTCGGTGTTCCTGTCGTGTAGCACACTTGAAGTTATATGTGCAGGAAATGTGAGTCCAAGAGTTGTAAAGACACGTTTAATTTGTGATGTTCATATGTCATTTTCAATGCGAAAATGTTTTATTGGCGGTTGCCACTCTCTCAAATGAGCTATATTTGCAGGATCTATAAGACCTGCAGATGTAGACAGATATGGAAAGAAACATTTCGAACGAGCTATGGTGTTATTTTTGGAATGGCTTTGTTATGATGAAAACGTGCAGGTGAACGGACTGAACTGGTTCATGGATTACACGGATCTAAGCATGGCTGTCGTCAGGAGATTCGCAAACCCGGATGATCAAAGACAAACCACACGATTCATCCAGGAAAGTATAGATATTAGCCTCGTTTCAAGAGTGATGTCTTAATGCGTCTGTGTATCCATTGTATTGTTTGCCTTTGTTGTAACATCATATCATTACTATACATATTGCACCAAAGTAAATGCATGCAAATTTGCATTATCTTCTCGTGGTTTATGTTTGAGGATAGATACCTACAGTTTAAAAGGATGCTCTCGTATACATGTTATCAAGAAAGTACTATTAATTTTGGCTCATCGCTCGTGAGAGAGATTACTACACGTATGTACATGTTATTGAAATCTTATTTAATTCAGCTACAAATATTTTGCTGTACGTTTAAAGGATTATACTACACCGCATACAGGGTAGTCTAGATTTGACCATATACATTGTATAGTATATACACACTCGGCAATCGTCACTTCTCTATCTCATTTATTAAATTGGTTATTTACTTTGTTGATACTTAACGATTTTGGAAGCGACAATATGAATGGTTGACGCAAAAGTAAATCTGAGACTACCTGTTACAGGTAGTCTTCAGATCTACACGAGTGTTTGCTCGCCAAATGATAATAGTGCCGAGTGCGAGGGTAAACAACGCTGACAAACAACAACGAGTGTTTGCTACTGCAGCGACATTTCATGTCTAGTTTTAATAGGATTAGTGTTATTGTATATTCTCATCGACTATTATCTTCCTTCAGAAAGCCTCTCCGATCAGATTGAAAGCGGTATATATTTACAACGAGCCAACATTCTTCGATTTTATTTATGCTATGTATTCTGTATTCAGTTCGCCAAAAATTCTTGACAGGGTATGTAATGTACAATTCAGCCACATTACCCTTAAACCGATCTTCGGTATATTGAGACAAGTGAATTTCTTCTTCTGAGTCTGAACAGGATCTTCTGTCTTCGCCATTACGTCGTCCAATCATCGTGGAAATATAACCAAATACCGATAATACACGTTCGCGATTTGTTTGTAATGGTCGTCGGTTTCAAAGTATGAAGGCCTGTTTTCGTGTGACGTGACTCAATTCATAATAGCGTATTGCTTTCAAATACACTGTATACTCATACCTTTTGGATCGTCAAAACCACAATCTGACTAGGAAAATCGTTAATTGATTGGGGTTTAACGCCGTTTTTAACAATTCTCAGTTATATCACGGCGGCCAGTTCACCTACTGATGCATTTCCTGGTTTTCTCACACCAGTACTCCACACAACAATCTTCCCAAGCAACTGGCTGCTTTTCCACATAGACTTAGCCCATTGGTGGAAGACGAATGACGCATGTCGCATTGACTTTTGTCAATCGTCGGAAAGAAAGTTGACCGAGCCGGGATTCGAACTTACAACCCCTGGATTGAATGACATCCCGCATCGCTACCGACTGATCTACCGGCACAAATTCTATAAAAGGACCCTTGCTATGAATTACATGATACAGGTTTTGAATTATTACATGTTTTTAATACTGTACGAATGGACTGTTTTCCCGTTCGTGGATCGCTGTCACATATATTTACATGTACATTGTTATAACTGAAATACTCCTTCTGTGAGAAATAATTATCTTAAATTTAATTATTTAATATCATAATTAAACACTTACAAAAGAACAAATGAGCCTTCCGCGAGAAAACCAACATTGTGGACTCCGCGTTATGTATCGACCCGGATCAGCCTCAACATGCTGCGCTGGCTTACCCGGATAGACACTTTTCGCCTCCAGTGGATTTTCTTTTTCAGGAATAATTACTCTATACCTCTACCCCCTGAGACGGAATGGGTCGGCTCGAATCAGTCTGCGCGGATTGCGCAGGCTGATCTGGGTTGATACATTACGCAGAGCCCGTACTGTTGGTTTTCTCGCGGAACGGCTCAAATGTTATCAACTCCATGTAGAATGACATTATGCGTAAAATTATTTATAGAGGTTATGCTGATCGAGGTGTGCCGAGGGCCGGGGTATAAAATATACCGAAAAAGGTTCCCTCCGATGAAATATCAAAATTAATCTCATTAAGTAGATTATAGTATGTGAAACGTTTGACCATGCAGTTCACTCGATGATGACTCAGCGAAACATACGTATATATCATAGAAAACGAATAAAGATTCTCCTAATAATTATAATTATATTTACGTGACATTGTATTATCATTTTTAAACACTTATCAAGGTAAAGATGATTGGTAAGAACATGACGAAGTTGTTCGAGAAAGTTGACATGTCGGTGTTACCGGACGAGTACCTACCAGACGATTATAACGGTCCTAGTGCTGGGTCCGAGTCTCAGATTATAGGTACGTTTATAACTGATTATTGGGGTCCTTGTGCTGGGTCTGAGTCTCAGATGATATGTACGTTTCATACAGATTATAGCGGTTCTAATACTGAGTCTGAATCTCAGATTATAGGTACGTTTGATATTGATTATAGCGGTCCCAGTGCTGGGTCCGAGTCTCAGATTATAAATGAGTTAATCACTTTTTTTAGCGGTCCTAGTGCGTGATCTGAATCTCAGAGTATAGGTACCTTTTATACAATAAAACAAAAATGACCGAAAACAACATGGCGGCGAAAGATGACACGAAGGATGATCATTTGATATTTCTAGACAAGCAAATTTCGACGATCTTAGCACGAGGAATGGTTGTGTTTATACCGGAAGTAGGCATAGACATAACGATGATGTATATTGCTTTGTTACCATCAATATTGGGTTGTGTACATTTATCTCATAAATTATGAGATAAATGTACACAACCCAATATTGATTAATGATATCGATTATGATAAGGCTGACATTTTTAATACCATGCATTTGTAATTGCAGAGGACATGATAGCAGATATGACGTCATCGAAGTTCAGAAGTTACATCCGGGATGTGACATCATCGAAATATGGGATAGACTTCACTGAACGGTCAAAAGGTGTCAAGGATGAGACTGCGTCGTTTAGAAAATTGAATATTGATTGATTTCATTTATCTCTTGTATTGCAAAATTATAGAACTGTAATTCCAAACATGTTTAGTTGGACTTTGATCTCTTCAATTCTTAAGAGTAGCGTGTGATGTTTGTTCGACTAGAGAGAACATTCGGAAGATCCTGATCAGATTTGTCGGGGCGCATACTGATCTGTATCTACTTGCTGTGCAAAGTCGATTTTGTTTACGTTACTCAATTATTATTATCTTGAATTTGCATCGGTGATTACAGTGTCCGCCTCCATTAGAGGAGCAGCAAGGATTCGGTCCCCGATCGGGTCAAACTGAATTAATTGTCTTCAAACTTTTAAATGTAGTAGTGGACCCCTTCGTTCTTTCTGTCAAGGTTGCTTTAAGATTGGTGCACCTCTGTCAATCATAACTTCTCGCATGTTTACAGTTTAGACTAATACAAGACTGCATGAATGTGTAGGCTGATCTTTGTCGTCAATGTTTGCAAATGCAGTTTACAGTTCTGTGTTGCAGCCTACGTAAATATACCAAAAATAATACATATCAACCATATATTTCTATCTACCATTCTTTTCTTTCTTTTTTTCTTTCCTTTGTTGTTTCATTCTTTTTCTTTCTCACATTGTTTTCACTGTTGCATGGTTTTGCCCTCTCTGATCACGATGTTTAATGTATTGCAGAGCCGTTACTCTTGCATTATTTTAGTGTCTTTATTAGACATGCTGTTACCCTTCTAAAGTGAAATACCCGAGGAAAACAGGGGAAAGAAAGCCTAAACAAATTGACGGTATAATGTTGAGAGAGAAAATATAGTAGATTTTATGCATAAACTCTAAATACGTTTCCAGCAGTTTCTTTTTTGAAAGTTTAGCATATTTTATGCACATATGAGCCGTTCCGCGAGAAAACTTACATTGTGGACTGCGTAAAGTATCTCTGCATCTACAATCAAAACTGCATCTACAATGTTTTCAAAAGACAGAGCAGCTCCATGGAATTGTTCTAGTTGAACGATAAATTCGAAACAACTCATGAGCCGTTCCGCGAACCTGTGGACATTGTGGATTCTGCGTAAAGTATCGACCCGGATCAGCATAAGCATGCCGCGCAGGCTAACTCGGACAGACACTTTTCGCCTCCTGTGGATTTTCTGTTTCAGGAATCATTACTCTATCCCCCTGATACGGAATGTGTCGGCCCAGATTAGCCTGCGCGGATTGATCTAGGTCGATACATTACGCAGAGTCCATAATGCTGGTATTCTCGTGGTTCGGCTCATATGACTTGTGTTTAATGCAACTTAAATATAACCTTAGAAACTACTTGTAACAAATCAAATGAATCACAAGTCAATAACAGTCAGTATGGACTGTCACCGTGATGCATATTATGATTGATTCCCACCATTGTGTGTGACCCCCCTGTCCTTCACTTCACTGGTGGATGACGCATGGTGTAAATATATTTGTGTTAAGTCTTTCTTTTAAAATGTGGTCATCACAGGTCAATGAAGTAATGCTCGAATGCCCTCGCCATTTATCCTACTTGATCTAGCCAACAGTTTATGCTTGAATACTTCCAGTTATATTTGAATGTCCATCTATGAGCTGTATTAGTTGGCAATGAATTTGCATATGTCATTTCACCTTTATCAAGAGCTGAGTTACAACAAGTATTTTAAGAATCGACCGGACCTACTGTTACTGTATACATGAATGACTTAGTATAAAAGTAAGACAGCAGTTTTTTCATCATGGCCCCAAACATAGAAAGTTCTATCTAGAAAGGCTATGATGAAAAAAATGTTGTCTTTTTTTTTAAAAACTATGTATCAAATGTAAACGACCAGTATTTAACATATTCAGAGTCTTTAAAATGCCCGGGTAGTGTAGTAGCCAGAGCATGCCTCGAATACTGATCATATTAAAATGGTAGTAGTGGCATCCTTACCTGGCGCTCAGGGTTCCGGGGATTCCATTACAACTGATGCGCTATTGTCAAATGGAACTCTTTGATAGAACTCTCTAGCCTTAATAGCTATTTCGGTATCGATCAGGTAGAACTATCTAGCCTTAATAGCTATTTCAGTAACGATCAGGGCTATCGATCAATTGATCGAAAGATCGAACCTCGGCTCCGCAGAAATAATTGCAACTAGAGTCATTCATCTTCCGCCACTTGGCTGAATAAGTATATATGTGACAAAGTAGCCAGTTGCATTGGAAGAATGTTACGTGGCGAAACACATGGTAGGGCAAAACACTAGGCCTTTTGTACAGATTAATTGATTGGGCTGTAACACCGTTTTTTCAACAATATTTCAGTCATATCAAGGCGGCTAGTTCACCTACCCATGTGTTTTCTGGTTTTCTAACACAAATACTCCACACAACAATATTTCCAAGCAACTGGCTGCTTTTTCACTTATACTGTTAGCCCAGTGGTGGAAGACGAATGCTGGAGTTCGAACTCACAACCCCTGGATTGACAGCCCACGTCGCTACCAACTGAGCTACCGGGGCCCGGTTACACAGAATGAAGCTATTTACGTAGACAATAATTTACACGATTTAACCCTTTCCCTCATACGGCAATTCTGCAGCAGACGACATTGAACGCATTTTGTCAAAAAATAGAAAATCTCCATAATTGAATGGATAACCTTTGACAAAAAGTGGAAAACATTGTGGCAAAAGGACAATTTCTTCTTTTGTCACTATGTTTTCAAAAAGCCGTCTGCTGCAGAGGCTTCGGAAAGCGTCTATATGAGGGAAAGGGTTAAGACAATGCCTGCTTTGATCATAGCTGGATCTGCTCGACAAATATTCTTAATTTTAAGAATATTTTAAATTTAAAGTAACACATCTTTTTTCTGAGTTAATAGACTGCAACATTTATCCAGTAAAAACTGTGTACTTTTATGGGAGAATTCGTTTTTATCAATAATTGAATTTATTTATAACCGAACCGGGGTTCGAACCTACGACTCCTGGTTTGAAAACCCTTGTCATTACTGAAAGAGTTATCGCTACTCGATCGCTCAGATACATGAGAAATGTCCCTTTATCCAAAAAATTGCCGTCCGCCAGGGCTGATGTTAAAAACGCATCGACGACGTTCTGGTGTGCAGTTTGAAAGGAATTGGTTATCGCGTTCCGCTGGTGAACGAATGTGACAGGAAAGGTTTTTTTTTTTCTCGATTACAAAAATTATACAGCAGACGACCTCGAAAAGATGTACATGTAGCAATTATCATTGAAAATATCTATAAATTAACGTACAGTGATTGAATAGAGCTGAAACCAATGCGGCAAAAGGAGAATATCCTCTTTTGAGCAATTTCTTTTTTGTCACAATGTTTTCAAAAGTATTCCGTTGTACAACATGCCAACATGCTTCTGCTAGTTTAAAAGGGTTAAAGCACAGAACATTTTCTTAAACTTCCTCTATTTCAAATTTACCTCCGGTAATTAGACGCCGGATCGTGAATGTTCTGATTTGGTCAGATGGAAGCAAATCATTTGACATAGGCAACCATTATAGCGTTATGGCATTTGGATCGTTCCTAACAATCCAAAAACAACCGGAAACCTATATTTAATAATTAAAGTTTATTCTTAAACAACCAAAAAGGCACAAACACTCACATGTTGACCTTCTTTTTTAAAAGCTATGATAACAAATCGCTTCCCTATATATATATATGTATATATGTATATCGAGGGCTTGGCGTGAAACAGTTGTAACTAAAATTGGTATTTTTTTACCAAGGTTAATCACCTCGCCATAAAGTCTTAAAAGCGTTAATTAATTTTTCTTGGTAAACAATTGAAATTTACGTGTCATTGCTCGTTCTGAGCAATGGCACTTAAATTTGCATTGTTTATAAAGGGGTCAAAATTGCCCCATAACCAGGGATTTCAAAATAGGTTTTTAGTTACAACCGTTTCACGCCAAGACCTCGATATATGAGCCAGTTCACGACAAAACCTGTGACAACAAAATACAAGACCAATTTTGGGTAATTTCTATAATTAAAGGGCGATAACTCTTGATTGACTCAAGCGATATGTCTAGTTATCGAACTTGTGATATTATCCCAATACACATTCTGACAAAATTTGGTGATGATTGGACAAAGGCTTCTAAAGTTTTGGAGCTGACAACATACTGGACGCCGCCAACCCACCGGCCCGCCCGCCCGCCCGCCCGCCCGCCCGCACGACTTATAATCAAAACGGGGGCATATTGGTATGCTCATCCCTATTTTTGGTAATAGAACAGTCCATGACCTTTCGTCATGGCTCACTGCTCGAATTGGATCTATACCTGAAATGTAAAAACTTCGTATGCATAAGTATCAACCCGTCACTACTCATTGATTTACGAAATTTGCATATATGTTGCGTTAATTGAATCTATACCTGAATTTTTTTTATCTTCGCATGAATAAGTATCAACCCGTCACTACTCATTGATTCACGAAATTTGTATATGTTGCGTTACTGACAAATTCTCACGATAGCACATATCGGAATTGTTGAAAATATCATTCTCGCTATCTAGTAAAAATGCAAGTATTCTTTTGTTGTATTTTTAATGTATTTATTATATAAATTGCAATAGCGTAACTTCTTTGAATCTTTAAAGAGAAGCAAAAAAAAAAAAAAAGTATTTACTACGGGGTAGAAGAAAGGGGGTACTTAACAGATTGAAATTTATGATTATAATGAAAACATGTGGTGTATTCATTTTATTACCCTAGATGCGTATTTGCGTATAAGAAAACAATTTGTGAAAAATCAAAAGTATAGTGGTTTATTCTTTCTGCAGGAGGGAGGGCATTTGTTCATTGGCTCGTTTAACACAGTTATTGTATAAATCTCTCTCTTTCTGAGCAGTCATTACATGATCCCTTAAAGCATCTGCACTTTGAAGTTTTTCTTCTTCTGATATTGAGTCCATAACTCTTTTTCTCAGCTTTTCGCATGAAGCACAAACATCGTCTCTATGTGTGGCAATTTTTACAAGAGGAAGACACTTGTTCCATATGGCGAGGATCGTATTTTTACTGGCATTTCTTACAGCAGCTTTTTCACAGCTTTTTCTGTATAGTTTGTGTATATGTAGTTTTGTTATGCTACTGCGTAGAAATGTGGGTGCAGCAAGTTTTGGAATTCCATACTCTTCCGCGTAATTACTGATGAAAAACATCTTCAAAAGTAAGGGCATGTTTTGGCCTTTTCCCTTTGTTTCCATGTTGCCTTAAGGCATGACTATGCATGTTCATGTATTTTCTAAGGGATTTCAATGTCATAAAAAATTGAAAATGTTTCTTTGCAAACTAGTTTTCCGTTGAACGTATACTGCGCACGAGACCGCGAACGTTTCTTTCCTCTTTTTATACATCTCCTTCTCCTCCTTTGTCATTTCTCTTATATCTAAGATATGAGTCTGTATTTCAATACATGTAGATTGAAGTTCACATCTCCTGTGGCAGAGAAACAGCACCCTGACCCTCCAAGATCCATTCGCGATCCTCATTGCTTTCATTACTCGTGCTTGGCTGTTCACTGAGGAAGTTATTTACTCGATCCTCAACACCACAACAAAAATCTCTCTCTCTGATACCTTCATCCTCTGAATCTGTGTTCTCAAATTGAGAACTGTTTGGTGTTCGACCAAAATGATCAGAGAAGATGCTCGCAAGCTCCGAAGCTTTTTTTTTTTAAAGTTATAGTTTACATACCATCTTACAATTTAAACACGAATTGCCATTGAATAGGAATCAATTAAAGAGTTATTCATTATACAGTTGTGAAAGAAAATAACGTGAAAAATAACTATGAATAAGTGAATCTCCTTTTCCCTGGATGCTTTATAATTTGTCTAAAATATATCTTTTTTGTCTGGCTATAATTTGTATTTCATTATTACAACATCAATCTGAAGGGACAAACAATATAATTATAGAAATCATAAATATTTCTTATTAACTGGTCCAATTTCTGTTAACCCATTACTTCACATGACAACAATCTAGAAAACTGAAAATTTATATTGATAAAGAGTTGAAAATATTGCAATAAAAGGTGAAATTGCTCATACGCTTACATACGCTGGCATGAAGTTGTACCGTACAGCTAGCGTATTGATGGCGCATAAGTAACGTACTTCTAACGTATGTCTGACGTATCTGCAACGTATATAGACATCTTGGCATATGCCTGACGATTGAGTAACGTATACATAACGTAAAACTAGCGTATGATTGGCGTATAAAAAGCGTTTTGATAAAGTGTATACAGAGGATCCCATTTCTAGATCTTCTACAGTTCTTCGTGGACTTATATGGGCACTTTGTCACGTGATAGCGTTAGGCTAGACATGCGTAGTTCATACGCTACTCATTCGCGAGCCATACGCAGACTACGCTGGTAATTCGCTGGACATACGCTGGTGATACGCTACTCATGCGCTACTAATAGGTGCAATACGGTAAGTATACAAACAATTCTGTATTTTCAAGGGCTTTTTATGCGTATGAATTTTCATACGCAACTAATACGTTTCTATCATACGCAATAGTGTGACACGGCCATTAGACTTAGTCCATAGGCTTTCACTCTACCAACTGAGCCATTCCGCCTTCGTTGATGCATAGAGTATTATAGGGATAATACACATTTTCGAGGGCGTGAACATCTGCGGACGCCCGCAAAATGTGTTTATGCCCGAGTGCGAAGCACGAGGGCATAAACACATTTTAAGGGCGTCCGCAGATGTTCACGCCCGAGAAAATGTGTATTTTCGCTATTATTGCATAAAATAAGAGCAAACATCCAATATATAGTCCGCTGTAACGTTCAGTTGTACGATAACCGCCGATGAACATGACGCGATAAGGATGGACACATATGACGTCATAAAGTAAACAAGTTATGTTTTATATATCCACGAACCGGTCCTACATCAAGGTTGCCATCGCTGACTCGAATGGTTTTGGATTATGTTATGCTCTTTAACTTTGAGTCTATTGCATGTTACCGATTACCTAGTTAAAGAAGCGGATGTTATTGTTAACCCAACAATTGCTCCTATTCTAGGGGAGATGGAGCGTCCATGTTTTGTTTACTAACGGTGCCCGGGTAATGCATATGTAAAACATCTAACCGGTCTGAAACGGCACGTACGCGCGAGTATCGCTTTGTTTATACACGTTTTCTCGCCGTTTACGCCCGGTTTTTGCAATGTTTCTGTATCCCTTAAGCGCGCGTAAAACATAGATTTTATGCAATAATATTGGTTCTCTTAAAGTCGGTCTTCGTTTCTGTCCGTTTGTAAAATGTTTGTTTGTTTGTTCGTTTGTGGCAAGCGTAGCGCCAAAACTATTCAACGGATTTCGACCAAACTTGGTAGGGATGAATGGTCTAGGCTCTAGTTGTTCCTTTTGTAGTATGGTCGCCATAGAAACCACCGTTGCTATGAAAACGGGCGAAAAGCGCTTTTCGAATTTAGAAACCACTCGGTGTGCGTTGTGTAGCCCATCAGTTGCTACATCGAATGATCGTCCGTCCCGATTTTTGATCCGTCTCTTCGTTTTCTTAATATTTGAGTAGCGAAGCGCCAAAACCATTCAACGGATTTCGACCAAACTTAGTAGGGATGAATGGTTTAGGCTCTAGTTGTTCCTTTTGTAGTATGGTTGACATAGAAACCACCGTTGCTATGGAAACGGGCGAAAACCGCTTTTCTTGCGAAAACTATCTCCTCCCACAGTTTTTCGAATTTAGAAACCACTCGGTGTGCGTTGTATAGCCCATTAGTTGCTACATCGATTGATCGTCCCGATTTTTGATCCATCTCTTCGTTTTCTTAATATTTGAGTTGCCGTAAGGGGTACCATTTCCGCGGAAAACACAGACACGTCAAAACTAAATATATCGACACAAAAAGAAATGGTTTCCTATTACCTGATCGCTGATTGGCTAAAAATCCGGACACGACCAAATATCGACCAACCAGAGAGCACTTCACATAGCCATTACAACTTCCGTTTCCCGTACTTTTACACGAGGAGAAGAAATATTCAAGTGAATTTGACGCTGTTCTCGCGACAACTCGATAGCTTGTTTCATTATTCGTGCGGTGTCGTGAGAGTAGAGACAAGAGAGAACCATCGTTGAAGTATGCTTGTTTCATTATTCGTGCGGTGTCGTGAGTGTAGAGACAAGAGAGAACCATCGTCGCAGTATGCTTGTTTATTTTTATTATTGGTTCTCTCTTCTAGAGACCCTTAAAGTCGGTCTTCGTTTCTGTCCATTTGTTTGTTTGTTTGTTTGTGGCAAGCGTAGCGCCAAACTTATTCAACGGATTTCGACCAAACGTGGTAAGGATGAATGGTTTAGGCTGTAGTTGTTCCTTTTGTAGTATGGTCGCCATAGAAACCACCGTTGCTATGGAAACGGGCGAAAACCGCTTTTCCTGCGAAAACTATCTCCTCCCACAGTTTTTCGAATTTAGAAACCACTCGGTGTGCGTTGTGTAGCCCATCAGTTGCTACATCGAATGATCGTCCCGATTTTTGATACGTCTCTTCGTTTTCTTAATATTTGAGTTGCCGTAAGGGGTACCATTTCCGCGGAAAACACAGACACGTCAAAACTAAATATATCGTCACAAAAAGAAATGGTTTCCTATTACCTGATCGCTGATTGGCTAAACATCCGGACACGGCCAAATATCGACCAACCAGAGAGCACTTCACATAGCCATTACAACTTCCGTTTCCCTTTCTTTTACACGAGGAGAAGAAATATTCAAGTGAATTTGACGCTGTTCTCGCGACAACTCGAATTGTACCATTCAATGTCTGTATTTTGAAAGTAAGATGTATTTTTTTACTATATCTATAAATACTTTAAACGGTTTGATCTGCTCGGACATTAAAATCCTTCATATTCTTTGCAAGCGGCCTTATATCTTAGGAGATTTACGCTAGACCTATCTAGTACTTAAATGTGTATAATAAAGTGCGTTGTGTACATCTGTCCTAAAAATTATAAATTTTATGAGGATTCGTGCTAGAAGTAATTTTTGTTTTAAACAGCCCGCCATTTTTTTTCCCTTGAAGATCGCCAAGGGCAATCGTCGTGTTTTCAATGTTTTCTTCGAAATAAATCATATTCATTTGTAATGTGGGTTAATAAAAGATACATCTTACCTCCAATTCAGAATCCATTACGAATGAAATCCAGTATTTGCATAGATCTATTAAACACTGTCGAACCTTTGGAAATTAAATTCGAGATAATACTGTTTACGGTAAACCGACGTTGACGAAAAATGTGACATCATAAAATTGGAAAGTCCAAACGTCATACGTTATGTCACTAATACAGGTTTTGTCGTCGACTGGCTCATATATACACACACATATAACCCACAATCCTGAGTGCCAAGGAGGGTAACCATTCATACCATTTCTGAAAGTTTTTGATATGACCCGGCTGGGGATCAAACCGCGACCTCCCACACCCGAGGCAGCCTCTCTACCACTACACCACCGAGGCTATTTTCGGTCAATCCATGTTGATGACAGGTGAATAATTATTTTGTTTCCATGTATTTCATGAGTTTATAGTTATTTTGTTTCCATGTAATTCATGAGTTTATAATAATTTATGTTTCCATTAGTTTGTCTATGATAGATGTAATTAATTTAAGAATAATAGGTCTGTAGTTAAACACTTTTTGTCTTAGTCCTTGTTTATGTATTGGCATTATCTTCGCCATTTTCAATTCAGATAATAGCGATAGTTTCATAGCTTTGTTGAAGAGAACTGCTTATGGCTTTTAATATAATTTGGAATGTTACTTTAATTAGTTTTGGATGAATCTAATCATATCCCGGAGAGTTTGTGATATTCATATTTACGAAGTGTTTGGATACAGTACTTCCATTAAAAGTTCCATTCGTTCAGGAGTTCTTATTTTTCCTTGTAATTTTTATGCGAGGGATTCAGCTATGCTGAATACCTCCGTATACCTCCGTATATTGTCATGCCCAACTTTCAGGAAGTGTAAGTTTGTAAATTGTTTTTGTGCTGCCCTCTGTTTTTTTTTCAATATGGATAATTTTTCTTGATTGTCCAGAGATCAGTTAAATACGTTTCACAACAAACTAAAAAGTATGCACATTATACAAAGTAAACGTACACAATGTAAAGTGTTAATCCATGAAGTTGTATACATAATTTAGAAATTTAAGTTAGACACATATGGAAAAAGAGTAGCTTGAAAGCGGGTAGCTCAAAACCCTTTTGAGAAAATCCCTGCAATGAAAAATACGGAAATACGGCTGTCGTGCATCGTTTCCCTTGTTAACACTCTACAGGCTTCATGAAAGTTTATCAGAACATTCATCTCCATCAAATCTTGGACATGTTCGAAACTGAGCCATTTGAGATCAAAAACTAGGTCACTAGGTCAAATTGAAGGGAATTCTTGTTAACACTCTAGAGGCCACATTTTCAACTTGAGCATGTTGAAACTTTATCAGAATGTTTGGCTTGATGATATGTAGCTCAAGTTTGAACATGTGTTATGATGGGTCAAAAAGTAGGTCACTAGGTCAAAGGAAGCTATGAAGGAAAAGCTTGTTAACACTCTAGAGGACGCAATTTTCAGTAGTTTGAAATTTTGTCAGAATGTTTGTATTAATGATATCCAGGTCAAGTTCGAATATGGGTCACATTGGGTCAGAAACTAGGTCAATAGGCCAAATTGAAATACAATCTTGTTAAATCTGTATAAGCATTTCTTTGGCTACACCAGTTTGAAATTTGATCAGAATTCTATCTAGGATATCTAGGTCAAGTTTCAATATGGGTCATGCAGGGTTAAAAACTAGGTAACTAGGCCAAATTGAAGGAAAATCTTGTTAACACTCTGGATACTGCATTTTTAGCTTGAGCATGTTGAAACTTTATCAGAATGTGTTTCTTGATGATATCTAGGTCAAGTTCTAACATGGGTCATGTTGGGTCAAAAAGCAGGTCACTAGGTCAAATTGAAGGAAAATCTTGTTAACACTCTATAGCCAACATCCCCGCATTTCAGCACTTTCAGTACTTTGATTTTTATTGACTTTTCATATTTCTATTTTTCTTCTTTCACCTTATTTGTTGCCTCGGTATTTGTTATACTTTACTCTATTGTTTGAGTTTCTACAGTACTTGTATTTTTTCAACATTGTTCTTTTATTCTTAATTAACTGTTGGGGTGGGGTGCAGACCTCCTCAACAGTTTGTTGTATTTCAACGGTCGCATTTGATAGATTATCGACAAATCTCATCCACATTAAATCAATATCGCCAGTAGCCAGCTTAGAATCCCAATTCTTACTTGATTTCATCGTAGTTTCGTTGAAATACGATAGCCATTGCCAACTTGCGGGAAATCCGGTGTCTCGAAAGCTCATATAGAGGGGAAACATAGTTAAATTGCCTTAAATAAACAAATATCAAAGTTTTCATTCTTCGAGAATAAATCGAGACTGAGAATATAATAAAATAAAACTGTTTATGACCCCCATAAATTAGCCAAGCGGACAGCGACTAATGACTGGTAAACGCCAGTATTGCTCGGAGATAGCGATCGCTCGATAGCCTGATAAGCCCCAAAGTTGGCAATGTTTTGACTTTTTGAGTCTTGTTATCATTGGCAAAACCATGAACTACGTCCCTGGCAAAACAGTTGTTGAATTCAACTCCCTCATGATTAAACTGGGGTTGTCATTTCAGATGTTGGAGATTTCGTCTAACTGATACTATAGAGTAAACGGGGTAGAGATTTCGTCTAACTAATAAATAAGAAGGATTATAATGTCTTATATGTAATATATACTTAGAAGCTATATATATTATAATTTTTTATAAACTCAATTAATTAATATCACTTATGATTTATTGTCCAATGTGTTCTTATATTAATAATATGTTGTTATTCATTACAGAACAATATAGAATAGGATTTGTAACATCCAGATGTACTGTAGGAAACTTGAAAAAAACATGTGTTCCAGAAAAGTTAATTTCCTCTTTATGATGGTTTTATTTATTCGTTATCTTGCTAATGTTTTTTGTCATAACATTTTCAATTATATAGTTTATTGCACTTTAGTTCAATTAACTGTTTGCCGACTTGTGTGTCGACTGTTTAAACTCTATTGTTACTTAAATGAGTGACGGCATACTTTTAATTCTGTTTTGTTGTAATTAACTATTAAACAAATAAATGTTTTCTATTGATTGAACAGTCGGCTTTAATCATACATGTTTAATGCTAATTAAAATCAACTTGTGAATTAAAGAGTTGATGTTTGTCATTTGTTAAACCCTCTGTTTGTTACGCTATGTGTATCCATGTTCCAGTAGTGTCAGTGAACGAATGCACGCAACATGCTGTGACAGTTGCGCTGGATGGCAACATCGAGTATGCAAAAACGGTAAGATTGATTTATTCTCTCTCTTGATGTGTATAGAGTCGAAAATCGTCTATCTTATTCTCCTGTACCCGTAATGTCGATATATATTAAGAGTAGAATTATTGTAAGAAAATGCTTAAAACGACATCTCTTTTTCCTATAATGATTCAATAATTTATGAACGACTGAATGTGATATACTTATTTTATTCCCGTAATCTTGATTGAGTCGAAAGCTTGGAAAAGGTTATAAAAACGTTGACTTTATTCTCTGTAGTTCTTCTTTTCCCACAATGTTGATTGTTATAGTCAAAAACATGGAAAAGGTTACATACAAGCTCCGTCTATAAAAGATGCACCCATAATGCAGATATATAAGTAGTCGATTGCTTGGAAAAGGTATCAAAAAACGTTGACATTTTTCTCCGTGTTTCTTCTTTTCCCACAATGTTGATTGTTATAGAGTCGAAAACATAGAAAATGTTACATACAAGCTTCATTTAAAAGATGAACCCATAATGTCGAAATATATGAAGAGTATAATTTGAATTGACGAGTGACTGAATGATATATAATTATTCTATTCCCTTAAACTTCATTGAGTTGAGAACTTAGAACAGGTATAATTCATGTAAGAAAAGGAGCCGTCACTTAATTTTTTTACTTCTACTTTTATTTAAAACATTCAGGACAAGTATTGAATTTACTGTAAATAATAAATTATATGATAACAAATACAAATTAAAATTACAAATTAAAATCATAAAATTTAAATTGTTTGTTGTCTTTCACTATAATCGGTCAATTAACACCTTACTATAACACCTTCATATCGATATAGATCATTATATTGTACTATAATCGATAAGTTAGACGAAATCTTTACCCCATTTACTCCTTAGTATCAGTTAGACGAAATGGTAGTTAGACGAAATCTCCCGAATCCGTCATTTCCACTATACCTTGTGGTTTGGCTCACATGTTGAAAAAGATATGAGTATCAGAACTACTCTAGATATCTGAAAGGAAGAATAAAATAATGAAAATCACTCTTTATCGGCTAGGAATTTAAATCCTTGGTACCGGATTCTTCGAGATGCCAAACCCGGAAGACACTGGAGATTAAAAATCTGCATTTGTTTACAAAGTATATTTAACCAATCGAAAGCGTCCAGTATCGTTGTTGCGAAACTACAAACGTCATACACCTGAGAATTAATCACGATATTTCAACAAGAATAACTATATTTAGTCACAATCTACTTGTCAAAATGGACGGTAAGATAGATATTTATTCATTTTACTACATCAACAGTAAACTGTTTGTAGGATAGAATTTTGATAGTTGATATATAAATGCTTCCTGGTAGATTATACTTTCTGTTTATTGATTACATTCAGTGGGAGGGGTAACTTTTTTTCTAACAAATTGTTAAAAGTTCTTTGAAGCAACGGGTTTTGAATCGACAGTCATGCCAGGTTGAAACTAAGTGACACTAAGGATTCACCTTTCTGTCGTCCGTGTCATTCAGGAGTGAAGGCTTGTAGTTAACCAACGTAGCGCAACTGCCTCACAAACGTCTTTTGCTTAAACTCCCAATACTATATCATTCAAGGGGAAGTGTTTTTATTGATTGAGGACTTATTAATGTATCAGAGAGTTGTGGTAAACGGTGAAGACTCAGATTGGAAAGACATTATATCATGTATCCATCAAGGATCAGTTCTTGGACCAGTTTTATTCATTTAAATGTTTACATAAATGACATTTTAAAGTCTGCATGCAGACTATTTGCAGATGACAGTAAAAAAGGGTTTCATAGCTTTGTTGAAGATATCTGCTTATGGCTTTTAGTAATATGAGTATAGGTGCTACCTATTTCGGGTAAACATTTATATTATGTTGTGATCGGTGAATAATTCCCCGCGAACTGCAGTTAGCCCCTTGCTTACTGCACGATCAGTTATTTACATCAAGTATGAGTCCTACCGACCTAAGCAAAGAAAATAAAAGATTAAGATTATATTTAACTTTAAAATATAGCCAAGATTTTACATCCATGAAATTATGATGACAGGTACAACAAATAATCAACTTGCCCTTCATAAAGTACTTCAAATAAAACGATTTCATAATTCACGGAACTACATTTGTGACAAGTCAAACTAACGTTTCCTATAATTTCTGTTGTTTTCCTTTTGGTTCATTTAGTTTAAACTTATTTATTTTACATCGATTGTGAGACAAAAACAAGCTTTCAGCTTATATTAATCACGCTCGATGTCTGCTTCCTGGAGACTTAACCAGTACTCACGCCGTTTGTGTGAAAAAAATCCCGCTCATCACGGGACTCGAACCACGGACCTTTGATACAAGAGGCTGACGCTCTACCTCTGCACCACTAATAGAATGACGTCATATTATGACGTTATATTACAGGAATTTGGATTTATAACTTCTGGAAAGTCAAAGGTCAAAGGTCAAAAAACCCTTACGAGTAATATTTGAACTCGTTTTAGAAATAGACGACGAGTGTTATTAAACGGAAATTATCACACATAAAATTACTTGTGCTCGTTCCTTTATTGACTACGTATTATCATATTTAATTATTTTCTCTAGAAGTTTTTTTTGTTTCGATATTTTCTTTTCATCCAATCAAAACGTAGCACTGTAGCAGAATCGTGACTGCATCGAAAAATCCATTCTGGACACAATTTTTGGAAAGACGTTATAGCAAAGTTTTGCAAAGTTCATACACATTACCTATTGACGGGAAACATCGCCGGCTTCGCCGTCGATTTGTTTACCCGTATAATTTGGAATGCTACTTTAATTAGTTTTGGATGAATCTAATCATATCCCGGAGAGTTTGTGATCTTCATATTTACGAAGTGTTTGGATACAGTACTTCCATTAAAAGTTACGGATTGTTGATGTCATTTTCTCTGGTATAGACACTTTTAAACGAGCAATTTCTCCTTTTGCCACAACGTTTTCCACTTTTAGTCATAGGTTATCCACTCAATTATAAAGATTTTCTATTTTTTGACAAAATATGTTCAAAGTCGTCTGCTGCAGAATTGTTGTATGAGGGAAAGGGTTAACATAACACTGTCTTACGTTTTCATTCATGTATTAAAATTCAATTCTCAAGCTAATCTTTGACATGGTGTTATTAATGTATATGTTGTAAGACTTTTAGCAGGGCAACCACACCTTTGATGTAACTCCCCATTTTATGCACAAATGATCACAAACAATTATAAATACATATTACGCCTTTATCTCTTTCCTTCATATAGACACTTTCTCACGCCTCTGCAGCAGACAGCTTTTTGAAAACATGTCGACAAAAGAAGAAATTGCTCATAACAAGCAATTTCTCATTTTGTCACCATGTTTTCATCTCTATTTAATTATTTTACTTTAATTTAAAGGGAGTTTCTAATTTTGTTCGTGTATGTTTTCACAGTCCTTGGCTGCAGATTTGTTGTATATTGGAAAGGGTTAAAACCCAAAACTATCCAGAATATATAGGCCTGCCCTTACATATCTAAGATCTAGGAGAATGAAAATCACTGATCAAAAGTGAAGAATCAATCTTATATCATTATTTATAATGTATTTAACCTTTTTCTTTTTCAGATACACTTTTCCAGCTAAAGGTATGTAAATTCATTAAACAAATTGTTGTGTCCATCAATTATGGTGAACATTATCTTAAACCCTTTCCCACATATAGACCACTTCACTTTTGAAATCACTGACAAAAGGCAAAATTGCTCAAAATGTTATTTAATGAGGAATTTTTCCATTTGCCACAATGTTTTCGATTCTATTCAGTAATTATGCTTTTATTTGAAGAGATATTTGCCTATATATTGTCGAAGTCATCTGCTGCAGATTTGTTGTAAATATTTGAAAGGTTTAAGGGAGAGCAACCCTCACAAAAATGTCACACAGTTCATTGACTGATAACTCCAAGTGCTCTTTTGCTTTAGATAAATTATCTAACTTATTGTTGTTCTATAATGTTTAAAGGATTTAAGAGATCTTTAGGCAACATTGCTGTCTTTTCCAATTCAGTTTACAACCAAGCAGCTTGAAAGACTTTCAAGTAAAGCTGAAAAAGATCAAAAGAAGGAACAAGCTAAAGTGAAAAAGGTAATGTTATTGATGTGTTTATTTTAAGGTCAAGATAAATAATCTGAGGTTTGTGGTTAACCCTTTCCAACTTGCACACACAGTAAGATGATTTTCATAGCATTTTGACAAAAGAAGAAATTGCTCACGATGAGCAATTTCTCCTTTTGTCACGACGCTTTCAACTATATTTTATAATAATACTTTCATTTATTGAAATTTCCCGTATTTTTGCCTCTATGTTTTCAAAGTGACTGCTGCAGACTTGTCATATACATGTGTATGTAGAAACTGGTAAATTAATGTCTCTTTGTGTGGACATAATGTGTTTAACTTGCTTTGCTTTACTGCAGGCTGAGCTGTAGCTCAGTTGGTACCAATATGGCCATCAATCTAGAGGTTGTGAGTTTGAATCACAACTTGAACAACATTCATCCCAATATTTGACAAAAGTACTCTTCCACCAATGGGCTAACAGTGGAAATGCAACCATATTCTTAGAAAGACTTGTGTGGAGTATGAAAAAGCCAGGAAACATATGGTTTGGTGGACTGGCCGCTGTAATATGACTGAAAAGGCATCAACCCATATTAATCAATGCTTCACTTCAGTAACACATTACTGTCTTCAATATAAATGTCAGCTTTATTATGTATAATATCGAGGGCTTGGCATGAAAACCCTGGACTAGGGGCAATTTTGACCCTTTTGTAAACAATGCAAATTTAGGTGCCATTGCTCAGAACGAGCAATGGCACCTAAATTTCCATTGTTTACCAAGAAAAATGATTTAACGCTTATAAAGACTTTATGGTGAGGTAATTAACCTTGGTAAGAAAATACCAGTTTTAGTTACAACTGTTTCACGCCAAGCCCTCAATATATAAGCATATAAATTGTAAAAGTAGGCCAAAGGTATACATGAGTGTCCGCTTCTTGTGCAGGAGGTTGCATTTTTGATCTTATACCGAAGACTTATATAATGAAAGCAATGTCTTTCCCTCAGGACTTTGGGAAAAGCATTACAACTGACTGGCTGATGTCAGGATAAATGAAACAGTACTGTAGTACTGGTAACGTACCAATATAATGCTCTAATATAACTAGAATATTGGTGAAAGCAGTGTTAAACTACAGACAAACCAATAATTACAAAAATATTCTAAGTATCCAGTTAATACAGATTTCTCATTCTCCAATGCCCATTGTCTGATTTACTATAAGAATTTATGAAGTTTAACATATGAGTTGCACTAGAGAAAAGGATTTTTGTTGAATATGTTAACAGTTCAGTTTAAACTTATTTAATTTACATCAATTAATTTATGAAACAAGCTTTAAGCTTATATTATTCACGCTCGATGTCTTTTTCCTAGGGACATCATCAGTACTCGCGTTGTTTGTGTGGGAAAATCTCAAATGCATAACCCCTCTCATTGTGGGATTCGAACCTGGGACCTTTGGTGCCAAAGTTTAACGCTCTACCACTGTCTTCCACTGTTAACAGTGAAGACTTGCCAATACAATCACAGTCTTTTTTGCATGTAATTAAACTGTATGTGTTAAAACTGACAAACAAACTATAAGTGTAGCCCTGCTGGTTTTGCACAGATCTTTTTAGATCACCTGAGCCGAAGGCTCAAGGTGAGCTATTCTGATCACTTTTTGTCCGTCGTCCGTCCGGCGTTAACTTTTAGCTTTAAACATCATCTCCTCCCAAACTCCAAGGACAATTTCCGTGAAACATCACAGGACTGTTCCTCTGGTTGGCCTCTTTCAAAGTTGTTCAAAGATTTAAATTCCATTGAGAACTTTGGTTGCTGCGGCATCAGAAAGGGGACAAAATGTCCAAACTTTAAAAATCTTCTCCTCCGAATCTGCCTGTCAGATTCAAATATAATTTGGTAGAAATGTTCCTTGGGTGACCCTCTATAAAAATTGTTCAAGCCATACTGATTGGGCGAAAAACATGGCAGTCAGGCGGCATCAAAAAAGGGGCAAAATGACAAAATTTGAAAATTCCATTTTTATGAAAGTGCTTGTCTGATTTTAAGAAAATATAATACGAATCTTACTGTAATGATCCTTTATTTAATTTGTTTAAGCCGTTTTGATTGGTTACACAATCATAGCAACCAGGCGTCATCACAAAAGGGGTAAATTGAACTTTTAGCTACAAATGACAACCAACTCCTACCATTCCAATAGAACAATTTCCACAAAACATCACAGGAATGTTCCTTTGGTGGTCCTCTTTCAAAATTGTTCAAAGATTAAAATTCCAATGAGAACTTTGGTTGCTGCGGCATCAGAAAAGGGGACAAAATGTCCAAACTTTAAAAATCTTCTCCTCCGAATCTGCCTGTCAGATTCAAATATAATTTGGTAGAAATGTTCCTTGGGTGACCCTCTATAAAAATTGTTCAAGCCATACTGATTGGGCGAAAAACATGGCAGTTAGGCGGCATCAAAAAAGGGGCAAAATGACAGAATTTGAAAATTCCATTTTTATGAAAGTGCTTGTCTGATTTTAAGAAAATATAATATGAATCTTACTGTAATGATCCTCTATTTAATTTGATTAAGGCGTTTTGATTGGTTACACAATCATAGCAACCAGGCGTCATCTCAAAAGGGGTAAATTGAACTTTTAGCTACAAATGACAACCAACTCCTACCATTCCAATAGACCAATTTCCACAAAACATCACAGGAATGTTCCTTTGGTGGTCCTCTTTCAAAATTGTTCAAAGATTAAAATTCCAATGAGAACTTTGGTTGCTGCGGCATCAGAAAGGGGACAAAATGTCCAAACTTTAAAAATCTTCTCCTCCGAATCTGCCTGTCAGATTCAAATATAATTTGGTAGAAATGTTCCTTGGGTGACCCTCTATAAAAATTGTTCAAGCCATACTGATTGGTCGAAAAACATGGCAGTCAGGCGGCATCAGAAAAGGGGCAAAATGACAAAATTTGAAAATTCCATTTTTATGAAAGTGTTTGTCTGATTTTAAGAAAATATAATACGAATCAAGAATGTTCCTTTGGTGGTCCTCTTTCAAAATTGTTCAAAGATTTAAATTCCATTGATAACTTTGGTTGCTGCGGCATCAGAAAGTGAGAAAAATACCCAAATTTTAAAATCCTTTTCCTCCATAATCTACTTGTGCGATTGCAAGATAATTTGGTAGAAATGTTCCTTAAGTGACCCTCTAAATAAACTGTTGAAGCCATATTGATTTCGTTGAAAAACAGGGCAGCAAGGCAGCATCAGGAAAGGTGCAAAATGACAAAAACTTTATAATTCCATTCTTATTAAAGTTCTTGTTAGATTTCAAGATATAAATGGCCTTTACTGATAAGCTGTTTCTTGAGAAGTGTCCACTCCTTTGCAGTTTCATTTACACTCCCTGATAAAATTTTCCCAGATATTTGCAGTTAAATATTTGCTACTAATTTACTATCAATTAGGTGATCGATTTAGGGCCATCTTGGCCCTCTTGTTGTGAAACTGAGGTACAATAAAAACCCTATCACATGATGTTGCTTATACTGTTATATTTGCGTTTTACTCTTTGATCAGGCTATACAACAAAAGAATATAGAGGGAGCGAGGATATACGCAGAGAATGCCATCAGGAAGAAGAATGAGTCCCTCAATTACCTTAGGTTTGCTGCCAGAGTGGATGCCGTGTCTGCTAGAGTACAAACTGCTGTTACCATGAAATCTGTAGGCAATTTTACTTTTGCATTGCCTTAATATTTATGATTATACAAGTTGAGCATTTCCCACATTTAAATGCATTTTGACACATCTGCAGCTGAACAATTTTGAAAATATTTTGGTAAATGGATAAATTGCTCAACATGAGCAATTTATCCATTTACCACAGTGTTTTAATCTCTTTACAAAGATTTTTTTTGTAGAGATTGTCAAAGTTTTCTGCTGCAGACTTCTTGTACGTGCGAAGGGGTGAAATACTTTTATAGATAAAAATATAACCCATCTGAAAAAGCTATACCACCTGAAGACAAATACTTACCATCTTGCTACATAGTCTCGCTAGGTATAAAGACAGTAAAAGTATCCCCTTTTCAACTATCTATGTGGAAAAAAGCAGCCAGTTGCCTGAAAACCCTGTGGTGTGATGTACTTGTTTTGAGAAGTTAGTGGGTGATCTGGCTGCCGTGATATGTTGTAAAAAGGGTTGAACCCCAATCAACCAGTTAGCCATTTCAATGATTTTGCACTTATATAACACAGACTGCCTTGAACGTGGGTCAAACATCATGGGACACTCTGTCCAAATTGCCCTGCACTCACAGATAGTTTGGTGTATTGAAGAAGATTGATTTAACTCCTACATCAGGGTGTCTCCAGATAAAGGTGATTGACATAAAGGTGCATACTGATGCACACCTCTGTCGATCATACAAACTCTCCTGCTGTTTCTAAGATATTTACAAAAAATAAAATAAACTTCCTTTTTAAGAGAAAATAAAATTAAAACAAAACAATGTTTTGTATCCATTGAATAGATAATGACTACAAATATTTTTAAAACGGTCACTAGTTTGTTGTACCAGCAATGTAACATTTAAGAAAATATGAACTATGTTCTATGATAACCATCCATAGAACCATAGCAAAAAGTACAGAGCCTGAGTTATCTGGTTCTGTACTATTGGTCAATTAGTCACAGACTGTTTCAATAAAGTACTGACAAACATTAGGATCAGATTACATGTGTGTGCAGACAGATATGTATCTACACATGTCATAAATATGCTAGTGTTGGTTTTCTGGAAGCACAGCTTATATTATACACAATCTCATTATAACTAAGTAGATAACGCTCCTATACATCTAATGACTACCTATTACAGGTTGTCTCAGATTGACCTTTGCATATCAGCCAATCAAATTGTCACCCACAAAAGTTTAGGTATCAATAGGGGTGATAACCAATATAAATAAACCAGATAGAGTAGTGTTGATTTTAGACTGTTCTGATTAAATGAATATTTAATTGTGTAGGATCAATTTGAGACAACCTTTTATCCTGTGTCATTAGAGTCAATTTATGTCCAGCGAAGTAATTTGATTTAAATGAGATTGATTTATATACCATGTATTGTTTCAGATAACCAAAAATATATCAGAAGTGACTAAAGCCTTAGACAAAGCTATGGGTTCAATGGATCTACAAAAGGTAAAACGTTTTCTAGATGGTTAACACATTCTATCGTGTAGACACATGTGCAGCAGTCGACTTTTACCAAAAGTTGTTTGCTTAACTTTTTCCTACAAACAGATGGTTTCTTACATCTCTGCAATAGAAGACTTTATGATTAATTTTTCAATCTTGCCACAATTTTTGGCCAGATTGCTCTAGCAATTCCGGTCTATAGATTGGCGATGTCCGTTCAAACTTAGATAAATTTGTGCAAGCATTCAGAAGTAGAACAACTTAAATAATATAAAGTCTTGGTCATAACTAAGTGTCAGTTTCAAAGTTTCTAGGTTTCCTATATTTGACCTACAAGATTCTGAGATTCAACTTTATTGTTGATGTACCAGATGTAATTTTGTATAAGGCTTCTTTGAATCATCTCCTTTTGTTGTTTTCATTATTTCGTCGACATTTATTTCCAATGTTTTGTTTAACATTAAGTAAGCAAGACCACATATTATTTTGTCAATAGTCTGATAGAATGACATCAAAATACTTTACACTATGTAGGCTTGCCCCATTTGTAAAACATCGATTGATTGCTGTTTTATATTTCCCAATATTTAAACATGTTACTGTATTATGGGTGATAAAATGTAGAAATTGAATTGAATCCCTTTAATCTTGACTTTTTTATCGTGTTTTATACATGCACGTTGCGAAACAAGTTTCTTCTTCAATATTGAAATGTTAATCTTTTTTCAAACATACAACAACACTGCAGCAGATGTCATTGAATACATTAAGTCAAAAGCATGGAAACTCTATACATGAAAGAACAAGTCAATTATTAACCCTTTCCCTCATATAGACGCCTCTGCAGCAGACGGCTTTTTGAAAACATAGTGACAAAAGAAGAAATTGCACAGAACGTGCAATTTCTCCTTTTGCCACAATGTTTTCCACTTTTTGTCATAGGTTATGCATTCAATTATGGAGATTTTCTATGTTTTGACAAAATACGTTCAAAGTCAAAGAAAACGTCTGTATGTGGGAAAAGGGTTAAGACATTGACTTTTGGTTATGATTTAAATCATGAATAACTGAAATGCTGATGTTTAATAGAAACATATCCTTTTTTGTTTCAACTTAATTACCCTATTAATCTCGATTTTAAAATAATCTACCTGTACTTACTTTCTAGGTAGAGTCAATCATGGGAAAGTTTGAGAAACAGTTTGAGGATCTGGATGTTAGAACTTCTGTAAGTAGTGAACCGTTTATTATATCATATTACCTGATTTGACTAGCTTTCTATTACAAAAAAAACCTGTTTATGTGTTAATTTTTAGATCCACTGGCTGAAAGCCAGTCGAGCTTATGTCATGGCGAATTGTCTATCGTGCATGCTTGCATGTGTCAACCTTTTACTTCAAACAACTTCTCCTCCCTAACCACTTGGCCACTTGGGATGAAACTTTATAGGAAGCATCCCCTCAATGTCCTATCCTAAATTATTTCAAAATGTTTTGGATCCATGCAAAATTCTGGTTTCCATGGTTCTTCTCCTTTATCAGATTCCTTCAAGCCATGTTGATTGGTTGAAAAAGATGGCCACCAGATTCCACCAAGCCATGTTAAAATATGGCTGCCAAGGAGGCGGGGCTGTTAGCCTTATATTGGCTTTAGTGAAAACTGGGAGGGGCTGTTTGGAGATTTAATATTTGCCTAATGGCGGTGGAGCATTACTGGCCCTCTTGTATTAGCTTACCTGACCACAAAATGAGTTAATGTGGTTGACTGTGTTGTTGGTATGATAAATCACATTGCACAAGTAAGGTGAGTGATCCAGGGCCATCATGGCCCTCTTGTTTCCAAAAGTCGACTGCTGCATAGGTTTCATGTCTGTTTAAGAGAAATTAGACAAATATATATCTCTAAAACCACCAGGTCAATTTCGTCCAAATTTTACAGGAATGTTCTTTTACATGTAGTGGTCCTCTTTCAAATTTGTTCTGAGGTCTATATTGTTTTAAGAACTAGTTACTGCAGCATCAGAAAGATGGAATAATGACAAAACTTAAATATTCTTCTTCTCTGAAAGTGATTGTCTGATTTCTATTGGCAGAAATGTTCATAAGGTGAACCTCTACAAAATCTATTCAAGTCACAATGATTGGTTGAAAATTAAAGCTTGCTGACAGCATCAGAAGGAGCGTTAAATGAAGAAAAGCATCGAAAGCTCTTCTCCTTCGAATCTGATAGTTTAATTTTCAGATAATTTAAATGAAACATTCCTAAGGTGATCATCTACAAAAACTGTCCCAGTTATATTGATTGGCTTTAAAAACAATGCAACCAGATGGCATCATGAAGTGATTTAAATGGTAAAAAATTCTCCTCTGAATCTGCTCGTCTGAATTCAAGATAATAAGGCAGAAATGTACTTGGGTGACCATGTACTAAAATTGTGTAAGTCACTGATTTGTTGAAAACATGGAAGCCAGAGGCTTGGGCTAGATACCCTTGTTATTCTTCCCGTCTTGTAACTCTCATTAAAACACCTGAGCCGAAGGCTCAAGGTGATCTATTTGAGCCCTCTCTGTCTGTTTGTCAGTGTTGTCCGTTTTTAACTGCTGGACCAATTTCAGCCAAATTTAACAAAATTGTTACTTTGGGGGCCCTCTTTCAAAATTGTTCAAAGATATAAAGTCTATGCTGAACTTTAGTTGCTGCGGTATCAGAAAGGAGAAAAATGCCATAACTTTCTTCTTCTCTGCATCTGCTAGTCTGATTCCAAGATAATAGAAATGGTCCTTGAGAGACCCCTTCAAAATGTGTTCAAGCCATATTGATTGGTTGTAAAACATGGCCTCCAGATGGCATCTTAAACAGGACAAAATGACAATACTTTAAAATTCCATTCTTATTTAAGTTCTTGTCTGATTTCAAAATAGTTAATCAAAAATGTTCAAGCCATTTTAAGCTGTTAGGCAGCATCAGAAAAGTTCCTTTTACCTTCAAACAACTTCTCCTACTTAAGCAATGAACCAATATAAACCAAACTAAAGGATTGTTCCTGTGGTGGTCCTCTTTCAAATTGGTCAAAGATTTAATGCATTATTACAATATCCTTTACTGATAAGCAGTTCATTTCCACTCTTTATCAAAATTTCACCTTTATAAGTAGTAGCATTTGCTTCTATTTTATCACTCGGATCTAATGATCAATTTAGGGCCATCTTGGCCCTCTTGTATTTTGCTTTCCCGAGCCCATTAAGAATGCCTTATTACAACATAATTTTAATGTCTTATATGTATATGTGTCTTCACCTTGCAAT
This sequence comes from Serripes groenlandicus, assembly GCA_031761405.1. NCBI lineage: Eukaryota > Metazoa > Mollusca > Bivalvia > Cardiida > Cardiidae > Serripes > Serripes groenlandicus. The sequence continues at coordinate 69,596,021 of JASEVX010000010.1, forward strand.
GTCTGTCCAAATCTTGGACAATAATCTCTATCATTAGCAGCTACACTTTTTGCTACTATTAATAAGTAAACCATTTCTCACTTTAGTGCCCTCTTGTTTTACTTTCTTTTCATAATGTGATGAAAATAGACATATATGATGATAAGGATATTTCTTTTAGATAATAAATAAGCAATTTAACCCTTTTCCTCATATAGACGCTTTCTGACGCCTCTGCAGCAGACAGCTTTTTGAAAACATAGTGACAAAAAAAGAAATTGCACAAAACGTGCAATTTCTCCTTTTGCCACGTTTTCCACTTTTAGTTATAGGTTATCTATTCAATTATAGAGATTTTCTACTTTTTTACAAAATATGTTCAAAGTCGTCTGCTGCAGATTTGTCGTATGAGGGACAGGGTTAAGACAAGTTAAATAATTGCTAAAGGTATAATCTGTATTTATTTCAATGAACATATAATTGCTGAAATGGTGTTGCTATCAGTACACAATGACCTTGACTCATTCAATAGCTTTATTTTTCCTCCTAGAAAAAGGAAAGCATGTTTCTTTGAATAGATATAAAGGCTTAACCCTTTCCCTCATACGACAATTCTGCAGCAGACGACTTTGAACGTATTTTGTCAAAACATAGAAAATCTCCATAATTGAATGGATAACCTATGACAAAAAGTGGAAAACATTGTGGCAAAAGGAGATATTGCACGTTTTGTGCAATTTCTTCTTTTGTCACTATATTTTCAAAAAGCCGTCTGCTGCAGAGGCGTCTGAAAGCGTCTATATGAGGGAAAGGGTTAATATCAGGAATGTATCTAGGTCCGATAATATTAAGTTAATATCTTTCAGACTGTTGAATCAGCAATGGGAACTGCTACCACACTTTCAACACCTCTGGATCAAGTGGAGGCATTAATACAAGAGGTTGCAGAGGAGAATGGTCTAGAAGTTATGGATCAATTAAAAGATCTTAATCCATCTAGTGCTTCTGTTAAGGAATCAACATCAACAGATGTCAAAAGAGAAGATGATTTATCAAGAAGGTGTGTATGGGCTTAACCCTTTGTCTCTTACATATGACTTGAAAACGCTGTGAGCAATATCTCACTATGTTTTCAAAAATTATCTAGGTTTACAGTTTTATACTTTGATAGTTTCTGTTTAATGCCAATCAATCAATCAACCTTTGATGCTTTCAAAGCAGTCAACTTTTCTGAAAATATCTTATAAGGCCAATATGGTTTAAGGATTTAGCTAAACCTTTATCCGATGTAGACACTTTTAGCTTGACTTTATGGAGAATATGGGAGCTATTGTACTCACCTTGGTTAAGGTTTTGCATGCAAGTACACATATTTCACCATAGCTCATTTACTACTTGATGTATTGCATTTAGACTTTCTACAATGCTTCCCAACGATCTCACTTATGTACATAATTAAGTTAGATAACTCCTGTATATAACGCAAATTATGACCCTTTTTGACTTTTAATATAAATTGTGATTAAAGTTTTGCCTGCAACTACATTAAGAGTCCGTATCTCAGTAACTATTTGATTTATTTCATCCTACCGTACCCAAACACCACACCATTGTAAATAATCAAGTTAGAAACTCTATCTTGCATATACTGCAATTAATCATCATTTATTATTTGATATAGAAATTCTGGTTAAAGCTCTGCATGCAACTACATTTGAGCCCACATCTCAGTAACTAATAAGAGGTGGAATAGTCTTATGGACAGCTCTTGTTCTAAATTTGTTTACCTGATGTGCATGGTTTTTGCTAAGGTTGTCTGTTTGTCGATCCGTCACAAATCATGCCCACTTCCAAGATTTGCGCTTGAAGGGTTTTGGAATAAATCCCAACAAGAGTTCACCATATTGAGATGATGTACAGAGCTCAGTTCAAGGTCAATGTCATACTCAGAGGTCCAAGGAAATACGTTTCATTTTTCGTGTTTGCTCTGCCGAGCCCCGGTAGCTCAGTCGGTAGGGATGTGGGCTGTCAATCCAGGGGTTGTAAGTTCGAACCCCAGCTTGGCCAACATTCTTTTTAACGTTTGACAAAAGTAACTGTGACAAGCTCCATTCGTCTTCCACCAATGGGCTTACAGACTATGTGGAAATACAGCCAGTTGCTTGGAAAGAGTGTTGTGTGGAGTACTGGTGTGAGAAAGCCAGGAAACAAATGAGCAGGTGAACTATTTGCCGTGATATCACCGAAAAATTGTTAAAACGGCGTTAAACCGTCAAAGCGTAACATATGAAGGGAATGTAGGAACAACTCATTAAGTATTGATTTCTTCAGCACATTATCAACATCTAGTCATCCCATGGGGAGGCTTCAAATTTCACCTGTATCAAATAAAAGGTTAACATTAACAGAAGTGAGTTAATTCTGTTACAGAATAAAAGATATTTGAAGCCTTTGCAGAAGATCACCGTTGATAGCATTGAGGTTAAAGAAGTAATTGCTGTAAATAAGGATTTCTCTTTTTTCCTTCAATTGTTGCAATTCTGTATCAAAAGTAGACTTCGAGTTTTCCAGAAACAACTTTTTCTCGAAGATGTTTTTAAATATAAAAGACTGTCATATCAGGTAAACGGTTGAATGGACATAAAAGAATCATGTAGAGAAATTAATTAAATAAGCCAACTAAAATCATTAAAACTTAATCAGGAAACTGTTTCTCATTTTATTTGAGAGCTGAAAAAGCACTCTGGGAAATATAAAAGCTGTTAGTTTCAATTAGTCTCCTATCAAATTCTTATGAATAGAAATGATCTCACAGCAATTTGAGACCTGCTGCTCTCAAAATTAAATTAAAATTTTACTTAGCTGATAAAGAAGACATTCAATAACTGTTTAGCTCACCTGAGCACATAGTGCTATATATATGTGTGTACTCAAGATTGGTATCACTCACTGTCCATTGTCTGTTCAAATCTTCTTCTATGGAAATACTGGTGCAATTTCTAAATGATTTTATCAAAGAAGGAATTCCATGCACACTGTGGTTACCATGGCAGTTGATAGATGACAGGACCCTGAACTAAGATTGTTCAAATTATTCTGATCCGTTTAAAAAAAATGGTGACCAGAGGGCAAGGCTCGTTTTCAATTTTTTTTTCTTTTCACATACTGATGTCCTGATTTTAAAATTTTCCCTCATACGACAATTCTGAACGTATTTTGTCAAAACATAGAAAATCTCCATAATTGAATGGATAACCTATGACAAAAAGTGGGAAACATTGTTTTCAAAAGCCGTCTGCTGCAGAGGCATCAGAAAGCGTTTATATTAGGGAAAGGGTTAAACATCCTGTTCATAAGAATGTGACAACTTGTAAAACTGACCTGTTTTACAAAGTTGAATTTTAGGGTTGTTGTCACAGTCTAATGAACATGATTTGTGTAGTACAACACAGGTTTGTACAGCAAAGACAAAGGTGTTTTAGAAATTAGACCAAATCAATATAATTAAACATACTTATCATTTAAAATGTTTTTTATTTTTGTTTTTTTCAGATTGCAAGCGTTACGGAATTGATGGAAGCATGTACTCCACTGGATAATTTCTGTATATTGTATTTAAAATCAATATGTAAATATTGTAAATAACTGTAATTTTATCTTATCTCAAAACATTACATTTTCCCTCCTTGAAACCATTGACTATTTTATTAACCCTTCATCTGATGCAGATATAGTATATTGCCCAATGCAGCAGTCAAATGTTGTAGGACATAGAGAAATAATCAAATTAAAGTTCGAATTTCCAGATGTAAATTTTTCACCTTGGATAATAGGATCTTATTAAAGCAGACAGCTGCAAAGGTATCAATTGAATTGATAATTTCATATAATTCTTTCCCACATACAACAAATCTGCAGCAGACCACTTAGTATAGGTAAAAAATCTCTTTAAATGTAGGTATTAATACTGAAAAAAGATGAAAACCTTGTGACAAAAACAATTTCTCCTTTTGTCACAATGATTAATATGATCTCATAATGTCACTGTGCATTGACATTTGAGCAGATGACCTAGAAACCTACTGGTCATGCCGAAGTCCCTGCCAAATTTGAGTACTGTTTTGGTGTTTTAACAGACTGACTGACATTTGCAAAACAATATACCCGCTCTTCTTTGAAGGGGGCCATAATTATCCAATAAGTTACTGAAAGGGCATTCAAACTAATAGCTTCCATACTTACACACAAATGAGCCTTCACAAAACGTGCAATTTCTCCTTTGTCCACAATGTTTTCCACTTTTTGTCATAGGTTATCCATTCAATTATGGAGATTTCCTATGTTTTGATAAAATACGTTCAAAGTCGTCTGCTGCAGAATTGTCGTATGAGGGAAATGATTAACCCTTTTTCTACATGGAGGCTTATTTTGACACTTTTGCAGTAGAGGACTTTTTAATAATGTCTTCAGTTGTATTCAATAATTTACATTCATTAATAGTGATTTCCTCTAGTTTTATCTAGATGTTTTTAAAGTTGCCAGTTGCAGATTAGTTATTGGGAAAGAGTTAATTCATTCAAATACAGATGTATTATAACTTGAAAACATCTAGCCAAAAATATTGAAGAATTCTATAAAAGATAGTAAAATCGTTGTGAACAGAATTTGTAAACATTGACATAATTTGCATTTTTTTTCATTTTGCCATGTTTTGAAAACTTGGCAGTTGCAGTTTTGTCAAAATACGTCCTCATAAAAAATATATGGTTAATTTGCTGCAGCAAAAATATGAAAACCTTACTCACAGAAATCCGTTGACAATAAGCTTATTGCAACATTCATTATCTTAATAATCATGTTACTGAATGATACTTTGATGCCAGACTGCACCAAGCATCAGAAATTTTTTGGCTTACATGTTTTAACAGTTCAAAATGTTTCAAAAGAATGGTGTTTATTTGGATCAGATAGCATTGATGTGCAAGCACATCTTCAACTACCTGTATGTAAGTTGTTTACCTTAAGTATGGCCAAGCTGTTAATTATTCATGTTACTTTTGTTAGTACAAACACATTATTACTCAATTTGGTTCAATTAAAATGAGTCGATATAATGCATTTATTCTGATTTTAAAACTTTTCTTTAGATGGTTTCAATTTGGAACCTTGTAGTCTAAACTTTGAATCGGAGGTTATGGGTTAACCAATTTCCTTTACATTTAAAGGCAATATGCAATTTGTAACCATGTGTGCCATTCATGAGTATAACGTACAATGTATATTAACCAAGGGACCATAACTTTGTAAAACTTAACCCTTTCCCTCATATAAACGCTTTCTGACGCCTCTGCAGCAGACGGCTTTTTGAAAACATAGTGACAAAAGAAGAAATTGCTCAAAACGAGCAATTTCTCCTTTTGCCACTTTTAGTCATAGGTTATCCATTCAATTATAGAGATTTTCTATCCTTTGACAAATTATGTTCAAAGATGTCTGATGCAGATTTGTTGTATGAGGGAAAGGGTTAAGAACCACAACAGGCCAAATTATTTTCAAATTCTTGCACAAAAGTATGATGGGTCCAGTTTGAAAATAATTTGAGACAAATGTTACTCTACTGAAATTGATGAAAATACTGCCACCAGGGGGAGTTGTTCATTTATCTATTAAATCTTTGCTACATACATACGCTTTCTGAAGTCTTTGCAGTAAAGGAATTTAGAAAACATCAACCAAACTTTTCTTTTGACACAATGTTATCAATATAATACTTTCATTTATAGAGATTTTTAAAAAGTTTTTTAAGATACCTTTAAAGGACTCTGTGGGAAAGAGTTAAACCAGGGACACTATATTACATGTATGCATAGTGTCCCTGGTTGAACCAAGGAAGTGATAGGACCATCAAGTTCCTATGATTTTTTCCCCCGGTGAATGGATTTTATTCCTTGAAAACCTCTGAAAGGGACTATCAAAGGATAATCCCTATAAAGTTTTATCAAAATTGGCCAAGGTGTTAAGGAGATGTCATTTGACGATTTATGACAAACGGACACCAAACAAACATGTACCTAAATTTCATCATGTTGTGCTCAGACGAGCTTAAAAGTTGACTACGAACATCAGGCCATCATGATCACAAATTGCCCTTAGGTGAGCTTTCTGGTATGCAATTATGATGCATCTCTTGTTGGTATAGAAGCTTCCTATATTAAAAGTCCAGCCAGCGATAGGCAGGCAATAATACTGACAGGAGTGTAAGAGTATTATTGTGTAATTAATTTAGGGGCCAGGAGTTGTCCAATTGGAATACTATAACGATATGTCAATTTGTAAAATAATCAACAGGGTATTATAATAACTGTACAAAATTGACTTTATACTGAAATGCCCTAAGGATAAGCACATCTTCTCTTTTATAGAGGCTTCCAATAAAATTTCATAAAATTCCACCAGTGGTTGTTGATAAATGGAGTGGATAATCAACCGGTCATTGTTTAAATTAATGACTGACCAATCAACAGACGGACTATATGAGCTCAGAGGTCAAGATAAGGGGCATTTTTTATGTTCTAAAATCTTCATTTGACACCCCAAACTCTATGGCGTGGGTACTTAAAGGAATGGTTTTTTCCTCTGTCAGAGTTTCAGCATGGGGAAGAAAGACTGTCAAGTTCTCTGTCAGAGTTTCAGCATGGAGAAGAAGACTGTCTAGTTCTCTGTCAGAGTTTCAGCATGGGGAAGAACTGTCTATTTCTCTGTCAGTTTTAGCATGTGGAAGAAGACTGTCTAGTTCTCTGTCAAGAGTTTCAGCATGCGGAGGTGAACACATCGGAACCTTTTATTATTTATGATCAGAAAACTTATGTTTTTAACCCTTTCCCACATGCATTCACTTTCTGATGCTTCTGCAACAGACAGCTTTTGAAAACATTGTGGTAAAAGTAGAAATTGCTCATCATGAGAAATTTATGCTTTTGCCAAACTGTTTTCAACTCTTTATTCTAAAACAAAACTGAAAAATATAGAGATTTTCCATATTTTCCTCAAGATTATTCCAGTTCTCTACTGCAGATTTCTTGTATGTGCATTATGTGGTAAAGGGTTATATAACATGACGGGCATCTGCTTTGAAAAGGACCGTAGAAGAACTAACACAGCAGCTGAAAGTTTTGAAGTATAATATTTTTTCAACAAGAGTTGAATACATTGTTGGAAAAGGAGAAAAATAAGATTTAAATTAGCAATTTTTAGCTCCACTGGCTGAAAGCCAGTCGAGCTTATGTCATGGCGAATTGTCCGTCGTGCGTGCGTGCGTGCATAAACTTTTCCTTTAAACGACTTCTTCTCCCTAACCACTTGGCCAATTTGGTTGAAACTTCATGGGAAGCATCCTCTCAATGTCCTCTACTAAATTCCTTCAATTTTTTTTGATCCATTCGAAATTCTGGTTTCCATGGCAACCGAAAGAAAAAAATAGTGAGAACTTAAAAAATCTTCTTCTCCAAAAGTGTCAGGCCGATTTTCAAATAATTTTGTAGAAATGTTCCTTGGGTGACTCTTTATTAGATTCATTCAACAAATGTTGATTGGTTGAAAAACATGGCTGCCAGGGGGGGCGGGGCTATTTTGCCTTATATAGCTATAGTGAAAACTTAAAAAATCTTCTTCTCCAAAAGTGTTCAGCAGATTTTCAAATAATTTTGTAGAAATGTTCCTTGGGTGACCCTTTATCAGATTCCTTCAAGAAATGTTGATTCGGCGAAAAACATGGCCGCCAGGGGGGCGGGGCTATTTTGCCTTATACAGTATAGCTATAGTGAAAACTTAAAAAATCTTCTTCTCCAAAAGTGTTCAGCCGATTTTCAAATAATTTTGTAGAAATGTTCATTGGGTGACCCTCTATCAGATTCCTTCAAGCCATGTTGATTGGTCGAAAAACATGGCCTGCAGAGTGCGGGGCTATTTTGCTTTATATGACCATAGTGAAAACTTAAAAAATCTTCTTCTCCGAAAGTGTTCAGCCGATTTTCAAATAATTTTGTAGAAATGTTCATTGGGTGACCCTCTATCAGATTCCTTCAAGCCATGTTGATTGGTCGAAAAACATGGCAGCCAGAGGTACGGGGCTATTTTGCCTTATATGACCATAGTGAAAACTTAAAAAATCTTCTCCTCCGAAAGTGTTTGGCTGATATTCAAATAATTTTGTAGAAATGTTCCTAGGCTTACCCTCTATCAGATTCCTTCAAGCCATGTTGATTGGTCGAAAAACATGGCCACCAGGGGGGCGGGGCTATTTCGCCTTATATGGCTATAGTGAAAACTTAAAAAATCTTCTCCTACGAAAGTGTCGGACCGATTTTCAAATAATTTTGTAGAAATGTTCCTTAAGTGACACTCTACAAGATTCCTTTAAGCCATGGTGGTTGGTAAAAAAATAGCCACCAGGGGGCAGGGCTGTTTGGAGATTTTATTTTTGCCTTATGGCCGTGGAGCGATACTGGCCCTCTTGGGCCTCTTGTTCCATTTTCCAAAAAGTGTGATGATTTCATTTATGCTCATAAGTGGATTGCGGATAGGCTATTTAGTAAATAGTGAAGTGACTATCTCGAAGGTGTACAGACGACTCTGTTTACAAAGTGACCTGTAGCGGAGGTGTTATATAGTTAGCTTTATAGAAATTCCTGGACTGATTTTATATTAGTTTTAATTTATAAAAATTCCTGGACCGATTTAGTTACTAGTTTTAAGATTGAAACCGGTCCGCCGAGTTCAAAATCGGTTTAAACCGGCAATTTATCGGTTTTGCGGAGCCCTACTATTTACACTTTCCCAGATACAACAAATCTGTAGCAGAAGACTTTGAAACATAAACACAATATATACATCATATATGAAAGGATAATTATAGAAAAAGGTTGAAAACATTGTGGAAAGAGTAGAAATTTCTGCCTTAACAAATTAACCACAATGTTTTCAAAATAGGATTCAACTCAAGATTCAACCAATGGTCTTTGTTATCAATCTATTGCAGCTCGTGGCTAAATCCTGGATTCAAGCTCACAAACCATTGATGGTCATTGCAATCACCAACAAAACTTTTTTTCAAATACATCAAATATAATGTGGGAAAAAGATCTAGAACCAAATTCTAGTATTTCCAAAAGACATCAGATTCACTGACCTGTCTAGTAACCAAGATGGCTATGATGGCCCTGGAGTTATGTAATATGATTTGAAATGCGGTCAGGTAAGTTTATTAAAGAAGCCCAATGTCAAGTATAGCTCCTATTGCTACAAGACGAAATAACCCAAACAATAGTGTCTGTCTTTTGTCAAATTTAAATGACCTGAGGTAACTGCTAGGTCTGTTTCAGATAAGAAGATTTTCAAAGTTGTTCCAATATCACCATGTAAAATAGGTTACCCCAGGGGTGAGAGATTTTGATATCGGGGGAATAAATTGAACAATCTTGGCAGAGGACCACTAGACAATGCTACACACTAAACATATATTAAGGCTCTAGGCCTTTCAGTTTTGGACAAAAATGTTTTTGATGTTTTTCCCTGTATAACTCGTATGTAAAACAGGTGATCCCAAGGTCAGGGCCAATTTTGATTCCAGGGGTCCTTTGGCAACCGGAGTTCTGCATGAAATTAATTTCTCTGAACAATTTATAAAGGGCAACACCGAAGGAGCATCCATGTGAAGCTTCAACAAATTTGGCCAAACAGTTTAGGAGGACATATTGTTTAAAAATATTGTTGACGACACACAATGAATAAAAGGCGATCACAATAGCTCACCTTGAGCACTCCATGCACAGGTAAGCTAAACACAAAGACGGTACAAAGGAACAATTGTGTCGCATGATAGACAGGGAAGTGATTCCTCTGTGGCAGATGACATGAACAATGTGTGATAAAAAAATCGATTAAAAAGAAAAGAAAATAGAGTTTAAAACAATAGTTTTAATGTTTGTCTAGTAAAATTTCCAGTCTATTCCACCATACAGATGATTTTTGATTCCTCTGCAACAGACAACTTTTGAAACTATTGAGGCAATGATGAACAATAATGAACAGTTTCTCTTTTTGCGACAATTCCTTCAACTCTGTTCTAAAACACTTAACCTTTTCCCTCATATAGACGCTTTATGACACTTCTGCAGCAGACAGCTTTTTGAAAACATAGTGACAAAAGAAGAAATTACTCAAAATTTCTCCTTTTGCCACAATGTTTTCCTCTTTTAGTCATAGCTAGGTTATCATTCAATTATAGAGATTTTCTTTTTTTTGACAAAATATGTTCAAAGTCCTCTGCTGCAGAATTGTCATATGAGGGAAAGGGTTAACTTGAGTATATAGGTCTCTAGATGTTTCCAAAGTGGTCTGCTGCAGTTTTGTTTATTGTGGAACATGCAGGGTTAACAAATATTTTCTACAACCTGACACAGATGCATTTTAAAACATTGTGTGAAAAGGCGTTGTTGCTTCTTATTATAGAGTCGGTCAACCCAGGGACACTAATATTACATAATATAGTGTCCCTGGTCAACCAAAGAATTTGTTTGTTTGTTTGTTTGGAGTTTAACGCCGCTTTCAACAGCTTTGGTCATATCACGGCGGTCAGTGCACCTACCCATGTTTTCTTGGCTTTCCCACACCAGTACTTACACAACATTCTTTCGAAGCCACTGACTACTTTCTCACATAGATCAGAGGTGAGAGGCAATGGAAAACATCGCCCGAAAGAATGTCGCAGCAACCGGATATTGAACCCGTGACCTCCAGATCACGAGTCAGATACGCTACCAATTGAGCTACCCGTCCGGGCTGTCAACCAAAGAAAGCAATAGCATTATCAATCTTAACCCTTTCCTTCATATAAACGCTTTCGGACGCCTCTGCAGCAGACGGCGTTTTGAAAACATAGTGACAAAAGAAGAAATTGCACAAAACGTGCAATTTCTCCCTTTGCCACAATGTTTTCCACTTTTAGTCATAGGTTATCCATTCAATTATGGAGATTTTTTATGTTTTTGACAAAAAACGTTCAAAGTCGTCTGCGGCGGAATTGTCGTATGAGGGAAAGGGTTAAAGCAGACAGCGTTTTGAAAACATAGTGACAAAAGAAGAAATTGCACAGAACGTGCAATTTCTCCTTTTGTCACAATGTTTTCCACTTTTAGTCATAGGTTATCCATCTGACAAAATACGTTCAAAGTCGTCTGCTGCAGAATTGTCGTATGAGGGAAAGGGTTAAAGCAGACAGCGTTTTGAAAACATAGTGACAAAAGAAGAAATTGCACAGAACGTGCAATTTCTCCTTTTGTCACAATGTTTTCCACTTTTAGTCATAGGTTATCCATCTGACAAAATACGTTCAAAGTCGTCTGCTGCAGAATTGTCGTATGAGGGAAACGGTTCAATCCAATAACTTGTGTGAAGAGTTACTGATACAGTTTCCATTCGACTCTGTTTCTTCTAAATATTAGTTCACTTCATAGCCAGTTGTTTTGGAACATCAACACCACACAGGAGCTCACGCACACAATGAACTGATAACATACTCCATTTCTTGTTTGTTTCAAAATGTTTCAATTCTTTTTGTTATTTCAGTTTCTGTTTCATTTCCAAATTGATTATGAATCCAAATAACTAGTTCCTCTGCACCTCCTGCCTGTGATGGGACAATGAATTTCTCCTAGTTTGAAAAAATAGTCATCAACTTTGGAAAATATTTTGTGTGTAAGTTTTTTGTCTAAGTTTGTAATAACTACCATGTCTCCTATGTTGCAGTTTTTTTTCTTTGGATAAATGCAGTAACTATCTTTATTGGTCGGCAAAAACTGAAAAAGAAACAACAGCTTAAAACATGTTCAAATTGTAACCCTTTTACTTCATGAAGATGACTTTTAAAAACATGGTAGAAGGCAACTCTGTTCATTAATGATTCTCTAATTTATAGATATTTCTAACTCACTTGAGCATGAAGTGTGGGGTTAACATTGGATCACTCATCATCCAATGGCATCTGTCTGTTCACATTTTACTTCAAACAACTAGGAACACTATATTACATGTAATATAGTGTCCCTGAAACAACTAAACTGGTGGACAATTTCGAAATAATTTTGCAGTACCGTAAAACCTCGGTTATAAGTCGCTCTCTACTATAAGATGCACCCCCTACTTTGAGGTAAAAAAACTAGGATTTTATTCTGTTCTCTTTAATTTTCTCATTTTTTCAACCCCCCGAAAAAATACAATTTCGAAAAAGATTCATGTCTAAACAAATTCGACAAATACCTCAATAAAACATGGTTCTCGATGTAAAACTGGATAATGATAATAATGCACAAACCTGATTTTATAAATCCAAATAAGCCAAACAAACTAACTAGTCCAAATTTCTTAATATTTGTTTTAATCAATAAAAATAAAAGCGCGAAACTCGAACAAAGGACATTACATGTTTATCCTTTTCTGACATTGTTTTCAAAAAATGAATAGTTAAAAGTAAAACAAACACAGGAGTTTGATAGCATTTATACAATTATGCGTATAATGCATGAATTAAATATGACAATACATGTTTTTCCTTTTCTGACAATTTTCAAAAGCTGTCTGCTGCAAACGCGTCAAAAGTTATTGCATTGTTGAAGTTTATTAAAAGTGTGCAGACTACGCGAAAACCGTCAGTCCTCCAGTCCTGACTGACAAAAAATCATTCGGACTGACAAATTTCCAGGCAGTAATTGGTTGAACTAAGAGGAAAATATATGAAAAAATAGCTTTCGGACTGACAGGTTTTGAAAGATTTCGCGTAGTCTGAGTGTGTGTTATTCACAGAGAGGTGAAGACAAGGGTTTTAAAGGTCTATGGAAAGAAATTTGGACTCTATGGTTATATGCAAACGGTTGTAATTTCTTCTGGAACAGGCTGTAGTTACAACCGACTTGCATTAGCCCTATAACTGTTTGTCGCGTGAAAAACACAGGGATGGATAACCTATGACAAAAAGTGGAAAACATTGTGGCAAATGGAGAAATTGCACGATTTGTGCAATTTCTTCTTTTGTCACTATGTTTTCAAAAAGCTGTCTGCTGTAGAGGCGTCAGAAAGCGTCTATATGACTGAGGGAAAGGGTTAAAATGGTTTTACTGAATACTCTATCATACTATCAGGGTATTTATGGTTTATTTTTGCAAAATATAGTACATGTAATTATTGCAATAAAGCAAACTTAACTGAAAATTATATCCAGTACCACCCTTTCAAGATGTCTTTATTAATTAAATGTAACAAATATTTAACTCATTCAATCATTTAACCCTTTCCCACATATAGACGCTTTCAAGACGCCTCAGTAGCAGACGACTGATAAGTTACTTTCCCTTTTGCCACAATGTTTTCAACTGTATTATGTATTTCATAATTGTTCTTTTGTTTATAAATAGAGTTTCCATATTCTTGACTAATTGTTTTCAAAGTCATCTGTTGCAGATTTGTTGTAAGTGGGAAAGGGTAAAGCTTAAAGGCGTTTTCTAAAATCAAGTTCATCAATTGCCATGTTTGATGAGTTAAAGCAAAGGAGAGCCTACTTTTATATTATAAATTTTAATGTGAAAATAATTTGTTTATAACAAAATGTAACCAAGAACTTTTGGCAGTTCAAAACAACTTATTGGTTAAATATTACAAAGTTTAAAAGTGACAAAATTTAAAACAAATAAAAAATAAACAAGTAAATGTCGTACTGCAAGCAATACAAAAGTCCACTACCGGACGAGGACAGCACAATGTGTTTTTGTATATGCATTTTTGGACAAAAACAGCAATGCACTGCATACATTTTGGATACAGTCCTATCAAACTTTTCTCATTTTGACCTGTAAGTGTGACCTTGACCTTTGAGGTACAAGCCTGTGTCTTGTGTGCCACATGTCACCACCTCATCATGGTCAACATGTGTGCCCAGTAACTTGGGAATTCTATGATGCATGATTTCTCATTTCGATCTTTGAGGTACAGGCCTGTGTCTTGTGTGACACATGTTACCTCATCATGGTGAACATGATTGTGTGCCCAGTATCATGGGAATCCTATGATGCATGGTTGAGATGTGAGCCGGACAAGGTACATTCCTATCAAACAGTACTCATTTTGACCTTTGACCTGTAAGTGTGACCTTGACCTTTGAGGCACAGGCCTTTGTATTGATCGCCACATGTCACCTTATCACGGTGAACATGTGTGCCTAGTAACTTTGGAATGTTATGATGCATGGTTTCTCATTTTGACCTCTAAGTTTGACCTTGACCTTTAAGGTACAGGCCTGTGTCTTGTGTGACACATGTCACCTCCTCATGGTGATATTGACTAGACAATTCATTTAAGTTTTTGCTCACAAATTATCATGCTCTGTCATTCACATGAAAATGTAAAATTTTGCCTGACTTTATAAGGAAAACAAATCTTCAGCGATTGAAAGATCAGGGTATCATGGTGAAGCATTGAGGATAACAGGTTTTCTGAGACTATGGTTTTGTTGAGGCATGTAGGAGTTGTTATCGTAAGGACTAACAATTAAAAGCAGTTATACATTTCAAAAATTAAGTAGTGGTTGAAGAACTGATATCCCCGTTACCTGATCAATCTGACAACATCCTGTTACAAAGACAACACTGAAATAGTGTTTAGGATCAACAGAATATAGCGGTATATGACGTTATTTTGGGGAGAGGTCAGGGAACATATAAGAATTTATTTTTTATTATGGCTTACAAATAAGATGTATCCTACAGTCAGGTAACCCTTAGCGTATCGCTTTAATGTTCAAGACACGCTAACTAATTCATTAGACAAAATTGTTGTGTTTAAATTGGCAGGTAAGTACTTCATAGTATTATTTATAATTTAAATACACAAAAAAATTAATGCTTGCCAGACTTCAAACTCATCCGTATCATCTAAACGCCAGATGCAAAAATTTACATGACCCAGTTATTTCTACCTTGTTTTGAAGAGAACATGAGTTTTTTGGGGGGGAACACATAGCGATATTATGTCAATCATTTATTTTTGACATTTTAAATTTTTATGAAAGACGAGTACATACACCTAAAGTGACCTATTGAAATGAAACAAATCATTCTCATTTGTCTTTGCAGATTTACACTGAAGCGATAATAGAATAGCTAGGTAAGTTACCATTAGTGGATCGCCATTTTCTTTCCATGACCGAGTCATGCAGGTTTTCTCAAAATCATGTTTGTACAATTTAGCAATTCCCGAAGAAGAAGAATTTTTGTCAATTTAAAGGAAAATGATTTTACTTATGGAATATAAACAAAAAGGTTTCGAAATATTGACTGTTTCTTTTATGCACTACGTAGTTTTGTATTAAGTAGATTTGAAATTTGTAATAGCAGAGTGTCCCTATCGAATCTTACAATATATGGTAGTATCATCATCAAAACACTGGAATTGTGATCGTGAAAGTGACTATACCACGATAATATGAGAAGCAACCATAAAATGTAAATAATTGTTCTTGATATTCCAAACATAACCCTTTCCCTCATATAGACACTTTCTGACACCTCTGTAGTCCAGGTTTCTGTACTAGGAATGCATTTTTTTATTTTGACTGTTCGCATCCTACAATGCAATATGTTACGGCTATACATCATCGCAAAGCCTAGATCTTAATATTCGAAAGGTCTGCAGACAGCTTTTTGCAAACATAGTGACAAAAGAAGAAATTGCTAAAAACGCATAGCGGGGACGTAGATATCTATGTCCCTGGTCATAGGTTATCCATTCAATTATAGAGATTTTCTGTTTTTTGACAAATTAGAAAACATGTTCAAAGTCGTCTACTGCAGAATTGTCGTATGAAGGAAAGGTTTAAATAATTAACAAGCTTATTACTGTTATAAAAAATATTAATGTATGTGTCACATTGTCAATAGACAACGATCTCGACTGCTATAATCTTAGGACCTCTCGATTGTTAAACAATTTACCCCACCCATTTCAGATACTATCTTACCACTTTGAAAACACGGTGCATTTTCATTTCCTGACAGCGAACTTCAACAACTGGGTGGCCATCTAGTACCAATTTCTTCATAACAACGCCTACTTTTCTAAAACTTCTTGACATCGTGCAGAAATAATTTTGCGAAATCTTGACTTTCAGCACCGAGATATTTTAAGGTTGCTTCGTTTCTCTAGTTTAGTATACGTTGCAATACATACGAATTAATTAATCGAACAAAAATCTCTCAAATTTTCTATGTGTACGTTGCATGAGTAATAAATGGTTAAGTCAACGTAGGCCTAGTCCTTCAAAAAAAGACATCATTTTTAGCGGTATCAGGAAGTTATGGCCCAAACATTTATGGCCCAGTACATTTATGGCCCATATTTGGAAGTTATGGCCCATATATGAATTATATAGTGGTAGCTTTAATACCCTGGAGGTGGTATAAACACCTTAACAGGTGATAGTTATAATACCCTGGAGGTGTGATAACATAAGACATTCTGTTTAAATTATGTATTTTATTAATGATAAATGATTATTAAAGATAAATATTTAAAAATGTGAACAAATTATATATTTTATGATATTAATGGAATAACTTATTTTTTTTATATTTTCTATCTAAGAAAATCACTGTTTGCAAGAAAATAAAACATAAGAGCACATTTTTCAATTACATAAAACAACGAGTAACAATGTCACCACACTTCTGCTTTATTATTATATGTTAAGAAATATAATGAACTCTACTAATGCTGTTCTGGCGGTGCAAAACCTATTAAAAAGCTGATTTTTCTCAGGAGTTTGCTGGTCATCATCCCATGTACCCCATCTTCATAAGATTGTTACAGGTTTTCTTTATTATCAGACTTCTTTAACAAACAGATTATTACAGTAGTTGTGATCAAATTACATTAATTAATGGATTGTTACATTTGTTTGGTGATCAAAGTACTTTAACTAAAGGATTGTTGCAGTTTTTGTTTATCATTTATATAAACACTTTGCTCCATAATAAATGATTAAATGTAATTAATAAGGTAAATAAAATAAATGACATAAATGAAAATACATTGTATTCAATTTTATAAGAAGTGACAAATAAAACAACTGAATTGAATGTATTAATTATTTTAATCCTCTAAAAGTGCAATTTCATATAATACACAATCTAATCAAAGGTTATTGACAGTCATCTGTTTAGGTGTTAATACCACCTCAAGGGTATTAATAGCTATCACTATATAATTCATATATGGGCCATAACTTCCAAATATGGGCCATAAATATACTGGGCCATAAATGTTTGGGCCATAACTTCCAGAAACCATTTTTAGCTCTACTGGCCAAAGTCCAGAAGAGCTTATGCCGTGGTGTAGGGTCCGTCGTCAGTGCGTCCGTGCGTCCGTAAACAATTGCTTGTGAACGCGATACAGTCTTCAGTTTTGATTGTATCTCAATCCAAGTTATACAGTAGTTAGATATTCATGAGAGCTCAGTTCCTTTCGCAAACAAGATCCGCCCATGCAAGACTGGATTATGGCCCTTGGAATTGTCAAAATTGCTAGAATAGAGCTTGTGAACACAATAGAGGCTCCATTTACTTTCTGATCTTCACCAAACTTACACAGTAGTTAGGTATCCATGAGAGCTTGGTTCCTTATGCAAACCAGCAAGACTGGATTATGGCCCTTGAAATTGTCAGAATTGCTATAACAGAGCTTGTGAACGCGATAAAGTCTTCAGTTTTGATTGTATTTCAATGAAACTTATACAGTAGTTAGCCCTTGAAATTGTCAAAATTGCTATATTGAGCTTGTGAACACAATAGAGGCTCCATTTACTAACTAATCTTCACAAAACTCAGATAGTAGTTAAATATTGATGAAAGCTCGGTTCCTTTCGAAAATAAGCCAGATGTGCCCTTGCATGACTGGATTATGGCCCTTGAAATTGGCAAAAATTGCTATAATACAGCTTGTGAACACAATAGAGCCTCCATTTACTATTCAATCTTCACCAAACTTAGATGGTAGTTAAATATTGATGAAATTTCGGTTCATTTCGCAAACCAGCCATATCAGCCCATGCAAGACTGGATTATGGCCTTTGAAATTGTCAAAATCGCTATAATAGAGCTTGTGAACACAATTGAGGCTCCATTTACTATCTGATCTTCACCAAACTTAGATAGTAGTTAAATATTGATGAGAGCTCGGTTCCTTTCGCAAACCAGCCAGATCCGCCAATGCAAGACTGAATTATGGCCCTTGAAATTGTCAAAATTGCTATAATACAGCTTGTGAACACAAAAGAGCCTCCATTTACTATCCGATCTACACCATACATACATGCTCTGGATTGAAAATGACCAAAGAACCATACCAGTAGAGCATAAGCCCATCATGGAACTCTTGTTCATTTTGTTATTTTCCTGCATACGCGACCAATAAATGACAGATGATAAAACGAAAAACCGAAAGTCTAAATGATTTGACTACATTTGGCCATAATTAAGTGTACACATGTGTGCTCAGTTAATTGGGAAGGCTATGATGCATGGTTGAGATGTGGACCGGACAACTTTAAGGTACAGTCCTATCAAACAATTCTCTTTACTACTTTTGACCTCTTAACCCTTTCCCTCATATAGACGCTTTCTGACGCCCCTGCAGCAGACGGCTTTTTGAAAACATAGTGACAAAAGTAGAAATTGCTCAAAACGAGCAATTTCTCCTTTTGCCACAATGTTTTCCACTTCAAGTCATTGGTGATCCATTCAATTATAGAGATTTTCTATTTTTGGACAAAATATATTCAAAGTCATCTGCTGCAGAATTGTCGTATGTGGGAAAGGAGTAAATTACTTTTGTAGGCCTACGTGTGTTTCTTTAAAATCTGATTTACACACCGTTCAACAATATTTTATTTATATCACGGCGTTTCCGGTGTAAATTCAACCCATCCGTGCGGAAAGGTACGAGTTGGCTTTTGTGAACGGTGTAGATCAAGATATACACTGCCAGGGACGTAGATAAGATCTTATCTACGTCCCAATATCATATCTATACGTCCCTTACACTTCTGAAATAGTTGTGTTACTTAATTACACGAGCGTGTAAGAAGTTTCTGTAAGCGTGTGTCAATTCTAATCAGACGGGGACAGAGTTACATGCCGATATACATCTACACTCTTGAGAAATGCTAACATGCACCTTTTCCCACCGACAGCCTCAACTAACAGTACTTCTTATATCTTTCAAATATGGTCATTAAAAAGTCATTTCTACATTTAATTTTAAACTGAAATAGCTAGCCTACTGTTGAAAACGAAAACAGCGTGAAGGACAATAAATCGTAAATGCACAGTGATTCTCCACCGAAATAACAGTGTAGGAACGGACATGTGCTGTGTTTATGCTTTTAAGCGTTTCCCACATAGGCCTACACACTTATTCTGTCGCCTTTGCAACAAACGTCTTTGTACAAAATTGTGGCCAAAGGAAAAAATGCTCATGATGAGCAATTTCTCCGTTTGCCATAATGTTTTCTATTCTAATCTGAAATTCAACTACAACATATAAGACATTTGCCATAATGTTTGTCCAGATGATTTCAAAGTCGTCTGCTGTAGATTTGTTGTATGTGGGGAATGGTTAAATGATGTATGTGATGCTTTTCAGCTGGTGCGTATCAGTAGTTCCAGTTTTCAGTGACGACAGGGTAGATATATTTCAACGTTTTCCATAGATTATGATTGAATAGATCAAGTTCACAACAATATTCTCTGGTGGTCTTATTCATTGTTTCCTTTACTCGAAGTTTCGAGGAACATGCAAGTATGACATTTAGCCTTCATAATGCCGGGCGAAAGAGTTGATCATATATAAATATCGCTTTTATAAATGATGCAGGCCTACTATACAAATTGAACTTGTCTGGGCGAAACATGTCCACACTATTTTATTTGTTTCGATGTTTTAGGTTTCTAAGTTGAAGTTGTGATACCTATATAGCGGATTTAAATGTCGTAATTGTCCTCGTTTTCAACGAACATTTTGACCTTTACTGAGTAAGATTTTATACAGTCACATGTGAAGTGCGTGTTCTGTCACGTGGACCTAATTATTTCATGACAAACTAGTTAGATGTGGGACGTTTTCAAATGCACCTGTCTTCTAGTACAAAGAAGCTATTTCAATGCATTTGGCGACACGACCAGGACAAACTTTTCAATTCTAAAATAATGTATGGACTTACCATTGCAAAACTGGTGATTAAAGCAGACACATGTTATTTGTTCACAGCTTGTTGAGGCCTCTGCAGCAGACCACTTTTAAAAAGATTGAGACAAATAGAGAAATGGCTTACAACGAGCAATTTAATCTCTTGCCCACAATTAATGTTTGCAACTTGATTCAAGAAGTGTTCTTTCAATAATAGAGGTTCAAAACATTTCATAGTAGATCTAGTCTGCTGCAGGGAAAGGTAGTGCTGATTTTTTAAAGAGTTCAAACCTTTAACAGTTAACTACTAGTCTAGTATCTGAAAGGGCGTTTTTGTGTAGGCGTTTTAAATACCAAGATCTTTGCAAAACTCTATTACGGCCCGTATTATTATTAGATATTTTTTTTTTAAATGTCTTGAACATATTACAATTGCGTTTGTTTAAAAACACTAAGTTATGACACATCTAAAATGAAATAAATATTCCGATGTTTTAAGTATGTGCAGTTTCTTTATTTTGACTGGCATTTACGTTTTTGTGTTTTATTTACGAAGACAAAACAGTCCCTATTAGCTAGACTGGGATACTTTATTTTCATAAACTATGTAATCAAAAGGCGATAACTACAAACCTTTACGTCGCACAGTCAAATTTGTTTAGATACGCGCACCTGCTTGCAGAGACTATCGATATTAAAATCACGTTGAATTCTCCTTTTGATAGATCAGTATCAACATAAACTGGTAACAGAAACAAAAATAAGAAATATTTTGTGAAAATATGTCTCAAATATAAGCCTGTTTATCGGTCGTGAACGTCGAAACGCCTTTTCCTCAGTTCATGACCTAGTTTCATATTGCCAAATGTAAACAAAGCGAAGAAACCAGAAGTAAAATGTAAACTTAGAAAAGTGACTTGTTTATGCAGACAAAAAATGTCGCACGACAAATTGATATCTTAAACGTCACGAAACGAGTGCATGGGTCGAATGTAGGAAGAAAGATACTATATAAATGCTTTTTTCTCTCGAATGCAGTGGAATAAAACATGCACTACAGCTTTGCCTGACTTTGTATTCACTTTCTTCGATGTCTGACATCTTGAAACGAGGGTCAACATTTCGAAAGCATGCTCAAACACCTTATTACAAATAGTCTATCATAGATAGCTAATATTACACACTTAAATGATTAAATATATGTGATATTAAATGTTTATTTGGCTTGAAACAAATTAAGAGAAGAAAAAACTGATAAACAATAGATTTAGAAATAAAGAAAATCTGCTCGTTCGCACCCAATTAATTTCATACTTGCCACCTATTAAATAGTAATGGGACTCGCAACTGGCATTTCTCTTGCGACAAACATGTATTGTATGCATCAACGATTTAGATAAACAATTTAGTTGATATGTTGTTTCAAGTGTGGTCTACGTTTTAAACATATGATGATAATTTTTAACATCTGTGAAATATTTATTATAATTATTATTAAAAAGGAGGAAGTTCATGTCTTCAGCAATTTAACCGTTTTCTCAATGTTTTAAGCGTTTAAAGGTTTTCATTGTTGCTTTAATAGCTTTTTATTGCATGTAGATTTAAATCCCAAAATGTATTAATTTGTTGGGGTTTTATTGACAAATACAAAACATCCAAAATCCTGACCACAAGAAATCCTGAAATTTGTAGATCTATGTGGAATTTCAAAAATCCTGGAATTAGTCCTTATGAAAACATTATGTGTATGTTTAGACTAATGAAAGTCAAGAATACATGTGTGTTAAACAATAAATCAATGCAGTCTTTTCCGGCGACATTGATGCCTTGCATCAACTTTCTCTTGTGACCATATTATATGAACTTTCCAATTGCATATGATGTGTTAATTTTGTAAATCGAACCATTAACGCATAAGTTAAAGCAAAAGTCTACGTTTTTTGGATCATCCCTCGTAGGCTGCTGTCCTTTGAACTCGGCGACCAAATACATTCTTCTGCCATTGCTGAACAGTATAGGTTAAGATAATCTTGGGCCATGGCTATCTGCTCAATCTAATTAAAATATATAGTTGACAGAGTCTTCTAATAAGATTGTGTAAGTAATGTGTGAACAGTGTAGATCTTGATAAGACTGTGCGGATAAACATGCTTATCTGGATCGTTACTGTTTACAAACGTCAACTTTTCTAATGCACTGACTTATTTCGTGAGCCGAGTCGAGATTCCGTCTACATATGACCGATGTCCGGAAGCAAGATTGAAGATGCGGGAACTTGTGTTATGAAAAGCGGAACATCTATATTTCTGTGCTATTTTGAGTTGGTTTCGTTCTGATATTGGTACGACTATAAGGTTGACCTTCGTACTATTCATGCGTCTTCTCAATTAAATTGTTGACGTAAAAACCGCTTCTATAGGTAAACATACAGTAATAAAGGAAAGGGGCTAGTCCCTCCTTTATGTGTAGTGAACTGCAATTAAGATTTCATGTTTTTAATTTAAAAAAAATCAAATGAACCTTTTATTGTGGATTGAACTATTTCTTAATTTGGATTGCGCGCTGTTTCCAACGGCATTAATGCTTTGTAATTCCTTTAACAAAAAGTGTTTATTGTGCCATTTAAGATAGTGATTAGAAATAAGCGTAGCTGCAACTCTTTTTTTTTTCTAATGACAGTCCGTTCCATGAAATTGATCGAGTCAAACCCTTTCCCACATATAGACGCTTTTTGACACCTCTGCTGTAGACGACTTTTGACGAGCAATTTCTCCTTTATCCACAATGTTTTACACTCTTTTTAATAATAAAACCCTTATTTATGTAGATTTTTCATGTTTTTGTCAATATATTTTAGAATTCGTCTGCTGCAGATTTGTTGTATGTGGGACAGGGTTGAAGGATATACTCGAGTATTCGCGGGTACACTTTTACATCTTCATTTCCAACTTCAGGGTTCGTTTCTTTTATCACGAACCAGTAACAATATGAGGAATATTTCTGTCTGTAGACTGTAGGCCTAATGTCAATCTCATTAAAAACCTTAAAAATCTTAACTCGCACACTCGTATATAGCGTACATAGAAGTTTTTTGGTCTGATTTTAATGAGATTGGCCTAATGTGTACACATACTAGTAGTGTCTCAGAAGACTTTTTTCCTAACGTTCATAATATATAACAAAAAGAACAATTACTTGTACCGATACAAAATTTAATATCTCTTTGTTATTACTCTGAAAATTCTATAAGATACAAAGAACAAGCATTATTTTATATTGATTGAAACAAAGGAACTAATGGCGACCCGGCGCCCGTTACAT
Source organism: Serripes groenlandicus (assembly GCA_031761405.1). Taxonomy (NCBI): domain Eukaryota; kingdom Metazoa; phylum Mollusca; class Bivalvia; order Cardiida; family Cardiidae; genus Serripes; species Serripes groenlandicus. Next base: position 69,619,607 of record JASEVX010000010.1, read on the forward strand.
TCTCCCACGTCATTTTGACGTTTCTCTGGAACACGACACCCGTTTGGTTTTATGTTCCGTAGACAGTAGCCGCGGCACCCATCTTGCACACACTTTATTCATGTGAAGATCCTCTTTCAGAATTCTATGAACAGAAATCTTTAAAGTTTGAAGCTCAGTTGCTAACATTCTAACAGTGAACCGCCTGTCTTCGTGAATCATGTCTCAGACCTTCCGCACAAGCGTTGATCTCACATTCGGGGAACGGCCACAACGTTCATCGTCTCTTTAAACCGTCCATGCCACTTAAACACCAGAGATCTGCTGTAATTCTTGCTGGACTCTTTCATCATATTAAATGTCTGCGTAGACGTTTTCCCGAGCGCTTCACAAAATTGTATCACTGCCCGAAGGTTCCCGTCGCCACTTGACGTCATGATATGTTTAAGTCTCTTTTAGATACATTGTTGTTGTTTTTACGATATTTCTGTACATGCAATTGTTACAAACATTAAAATAACAGGATATAACGTCGTAACGTAGAACACACGGCGAGAACTTACTATTTTGCGTATATAGGAGAAGACATTGCTTGTAATTAGTAACGTAAAATTGGTGTTCGCAGGGTGGAAGTTACTAGGTTTACATAGAAACGTATTATAGGTATAATATGAATGCAAATGCACCAATTTTACATTTATTTCATTCCATGAAGACCAAAGATTGTTTAACGTTAATAACAAGTAATTATATTTGTTAAAATAAAAATTTCTGAGAAAAGTCCACGAACTTCTGAGACACCCCTCGTACATCTTTCAGTTTAGATTTAAACGATAACTACGGTAATTTAGATTTAAACGATAACTACGGTAAACAGTCATTGTATTTCAACAAAGTTATCGTTTCGGCACAATGACTTTTCCTAAGAATGGGGTTTCCCAAGAGGATATTCCAAAGAATTACTATCATATGTCACACACTTTACAAATGTCGAGTATCCATTTTCGTTGTGTGATATGAAATGTCATGGGAATTAAATATTTGCAGAGTGGATAGAAAAACGACATTAGATGAATTGAGTTTTAATAGAGCTGCGTTTTGAATGTCGTAATCAATCATTCCACGAGAAGAGTGTTATACTGCGAGAAATATGGTATTACCGGAAATACCTTTAGGGTCGTCTGCTTTCAAAGATCCGAAAGACGGACACTTTGGCTTTATTTGGGTTTTACGCAATGTTCAACATAGTTTCAGTCATATCACGGCGATAGTTCACTTATTCATGAGACCTGGGTAACCTAACCTGTACTAGGCTAGGAAATGTTCATTGGCCAACAGCACTTTACCGTGTCCGCCGCGACAAGGGAATTTTCAGACATTTTTGACAGTTGTATTCTTGTCGCCTCGACGAAACGCAAACCCGTCCAAGCTCTATTGCCATTGAACAAGTGTATGGCATATGAAGGAATTATCTCCACGAATGAAAGGTCTAGAGCGATTACATCATTTCATACATACATATTATAGTCACTGTGACCTTGACATTTGACCTAGGTCGGTTAAACGCGAACCCGCAATCTTTAAACTGCAACTGCGTATGAAGCATTCATGAATTGCCTCCACAAATGAGAGTGTAAGAGTGATGACGTGATTTTGTACAAACGTATTATAGTCACGGTTACCTTGACCTTTGACCCAGGTCGGTAAAACATGAACTCGTAAAAGACGCAATGCTTGTGAACAGATGTACATGTAATTGTAAATTTTGATAACAATCGGATCAGAAAAGAAGTGGCTGGATCGATGACGTCGGTGAGACACTTATATAATCATGACTTTATGACGTGCGAACACGTACACGAGACGTTGCTTTTAAACATGTGTGTGAAGTTTCATAAGAATCGGATACGAAATGAAGTCGCTAGAGCGGGACAGCTTATAGTATGAATCGTATTCGTAGTAAATTATAAATGGCGAGTAGGTTTTCTTTTTTCTTTTCTAAAGTATTTTCAAACATTGCAGGTTTAGGTATGAAGAAATGTGTTAATGTAAATGATAAAACGGGGCATTATACTTCTGCATCGTGTTCTTGCACCTTCCATCAGTCCTCCTGACAAAAAAGTGACTGAAATTACTTCAACAATACTCGACTGGCACTAGAACTGAGGGTTTTTATTTTATCGAACTATGCCTAAAATATGAAATTATCAAATAATACAAAAGAAATTCCTTCTTTTGAAACGGATCGGGCCTCGTTAAATCAAAGCACCGAAAGTACTAGTGGGACGGTTGTGTTGGTATTCGTAAATTAAGGTCAGACAGGCGGTTGCATATGTACTTTCATTGCTTTGATCACATCATCTGTTTGGCGTGAAAATTAATTCGCTTTAAAGTATTTCTTTCGGCGGAGATACCTGTTTTATTCGGAACTTAGTAACTCCGAAAAACCGTTTATCAATTATGTCTTTTGTTGACTTTGGAACGAATGTCTATCGACAACCCTCCGAAAAATTATACACATCAATCCGTTTGCTAACCAAATACGCCCATAACGACATTAAAAGGAATTGTCACCATTTTATACAATAATTGAACATTGGCTTCTGATTTGCTGCGGTATGTTTTTAACGAGCGACCTGGTTGGGCAACATGTATGACATCATTGCTCTGGCATTCATGTGAGATGTCCCCAATTTGTCAAAAAAGCTGCAATGCAAAATCACAGCCAAGCAGAGGTATTTTCATAGTACGGTTCTTTTTAAAAAAAAAAAAGGCCAACAACAACACCATTTGATTGTTTTAAGAACATTTTTCATTAAAGAAAGTTTTCAAAAACTAGATTTAGGTTTCAGAGAACCTTCTTAGAAGTTTCTAGTCCATAGTCGGGCGACTACCACTTCATAACAAGGTAATGATGCACCCTTTGAAGCAGAAATACAACAAGCCCATCATTGTTTATGCTATATTGTCATCTATTATTGTCGTAAAACAATACTAAGAACTGGAGCTGAACTTCGCCAATGTTTCTTTTGTTATGAACAATCTTAGAGTACCATTCCTTCTGATGACGGTTTTATAGTGTTTATACCAATAAATAACACTTCAAGTATGGACTAAAATTTACAGGAAACAGTTGGAAACAATTTGAATAAACACTATTAATAAATCCTCTTATTATATCAATTGGTTGAAGTACAATTGATCTTAATACAATAGGACTGCAAGTGAAGTATACAGACACTTTTAGAAAGACACAGACATTGTTACACATTAGTGTTCTGTTCATGAAAGGTTAAAATCCCAAATACTCGTCATGGGACTTTAGTGCATCGGGGCATGGGAAAGGGCCTCTAGGTGTAGAATGGTGGTTGATTAAATGGCAAGCCGACAAACCTGTGGCACAGGATTCTAATTTAACTTCTTTTGCGGACTTGTATACTCACCTTTTTCGTCAAAGCCGTAATGTTGAGATGCATAAGATACTTTTAAATGACTCTGAACTTCCAAAAACAATTAAGCTTGTTCTAGGTACACTGTCATTTCATCAGGTAGTAGGTTATCGAAATGACATCTTATTTCAACTCGTGTCCTAGCTTTCTTGTTTCTGAAATAAAGACAAGTTATGTGAATTCCTTTGCCTCAAAGACAACGGTTTTGCACGAATAACATATATCGGATCGATGCCAGAACACAATGTATTCTGTGCAATGAAATCCCAACCAACAGGTTGATAACGGTTACATTTTAGAACAATTCACGCTGTTGCCATTAACTATTGATCTTCTGGGTGAATATTTAGTAAGGAAATATATTGCAGTACGCTCTGTTGATCGTCCATATCCTACAATCAAACATAACATCTGCATATTGCGAAAAATGTCTATCATGTGGGTAGCTGTATTTTGCGGAATAGAACGGAACAAAAGAATAAGGCATATATTTTGACCCAATTTAAACTGTATATAATTGCATTCTTTTAATAATTATAGTTTGACCAGGTCTTAATAAATATTTGCCGAGTATTCCTCACTAGCTTTCACAGACTGATATATTTAACTTCGCACATGATAGATATTTCTATCATATGACAGTAAAGACATGCATTAGTGAATAAAGACACACATTTGATTTATTGATTATTAATATATATTTGCATTAAATCGACTCGTACAAAGAACAGTTTATAAAAGAATGCCTCTGCTGAACCACCTTTTACTAAATGTTTATTAAACCTCAGGTCATTTGTTTAGTCCCGTGTGGGTAACTGTATTTTGCGGAACGGAACAAAAGCATAAAGCATCTATTTTAACCCAATTTAAACTGTATATAATTGCATTCTTTTAATAATTATAGTTTGACCAGTTCTTAATGAACCACTGTCGATTATTCCCTACAAGGTTTAACAGAGTCGCACATGATATATATTTCTGTCGTATGACAATAAAGACATGCATTAGTGAATAAACACACAAATTGGATTTATTATTTATTTATTTATATTTGCATTAATTGGACTCATAAAAGAGACAGTTAATAAAAGTATGTCCCTGCTGAACCAGATATTACTAAATAATAATTAAACAGCAGATACAATATATAAGAAATGAAACAAATACTCCCTGTTTGGTGTCCCATAACTTGTTCCGGTCTGTTTCGTTCCGCAAAATACAGTTAGCCTAAAAGAAGAAAAAACTTGATTTTATCAATTTCTACTTTTGTCACAATGTTTTCAAAAATGGTCTCCTTGATATTCATGTACGTTAAAGTGAGTCTACATGTGCTGAAAGACTAAACAAAATCTTAGTTGCCTCTGTGATTTGTCACCATTGTGGCAAAAAAGGAGGAACTGCTCGTTCTGAAGCATTTTTCCGTTTTTCACAATGTTTTCAAAAGTCGCATAATATGCGTCAAAATGGGTTTACATGTGGGAAAGGGTTAAAAAGTTCGTTGAGCAATTTATACTTTTGTCACAATGTTGACTGCTTCAAGTTTGAAATGCTCGTGTGAGGGGTGGGGTTGATAATCACACAAGGGAAGTAGCCAGCATGTAATTGTAGATTTAAGTGTGAACATCTAGACAGATCTGTTTAATAAACGGTCATTAACTCTGATCCTAAACAATGAACCTTTTTTCTGATAACTTGCACAGGAGCTTTTTGCAGGGAAATATTGGATTTAAATTGGATTTTAGCCACATGTATTTGTTTCGGAGTCACTTTTAGCCAATGGCTCAAATTGCTAATGACAGTGTAACAGACACAGGACACCAGGTGATGACAATAGCAAACATTGAGCACTGTGTATGAACAATGAAAACTAACATTTCTCTTAGTGTCCTGACTGTGTAATATAGAATGTACTGAAATACAAGAAAAAAAAACCATAACAAAACTCACAAAAACAAGAGGACTATGATTTACTCGATCGCCTCAGTGGTGGTATAGAAGCAAATGTGTACATTCTAATATCGGTTAAAATTGTATTAGGGATGGAATGAAACTGCACGGAATGGGCACTGCAAATAAAATAGCTTATCAGAAAAGGACAAATATTGGTTGACTCAAATGTCTCCCTTAACCGATGACGTGGCATAGATACGATTACAAACTGTTCATTCGATACAATAATGTATAAGTCTAGTTTATCTGATATTGTTATACAAAACAGCAGTAGACATGTAGCTATAACAATGGTCTAAATTGATCTGTTTATTGTAAGGAAAACACCACAGGGAATGCCTTTCATATCCTCAAATATCTATTCGGACAAATTACTTATTAATATTAACGCATGAAGACTTTCAAACAGAGGGCTTGGCTAAACCGACATATGTAGGCGAAAATATTAGGCTTATTAAAGACACAAGGTAAAGTCGTTTACTTCACTTTGCTTGTTTTGTTTTTTAAAACTAAGCACATGATCGTTTAAAAAAGCTTAAAACAATGAATGTTATTATACTTTAGTCTATGCCATATCTTTGTCCATAACTACATATCACTGAATGCTATTATGTGTACCATGGGTGGTGTTTTGTTGCAATTTGGTGTTTATACTTGTAACCTCCTATTCTCAATCAGGACACTAACCATTACTTTACAGAAGAAGTTTGTTCATATGGTTTTTTTCCCGCTTTTTACAATTTCTCTGTTTTATCGCGGCGTTTCCTTGGTAAGGTATAAGTACTTCTTGTCCATTTATCCTGATACCAGCAAGTCAGTCGTTATGCTAACCACACACATCCTGTGCGTCTAGAAGGGGGAGAAAGTCAATACCAGATATGCAAAGAAAGTCAATACCAAATGTACCGACATATGTAAATGAATTATTTTGCGTCGTTGAGTCATATTCTCTTCGTGTATATCTATGTGTAAATCGCTAATAACATATTGGTACCGACTTTTTAATTTAAATAAATTTATATGAAGAGTATAAATAATTCCTTTAATTAAGGCACAAACTTGCTATGATCACTTTTGTTTCACGTGATCACTAGACAAATGAGTGGTGCTCATTAAAAACCCACCGTAAGACATTTGCTTCCGCGCAGTCAGAATCTATTCTGAAGAATTTATCAAATAAATCTTAGAATGTTTTTATAAACTTCTGTAAAGCACTATTCATTTGGATCGTTAGCATGGATGCGCAAGATGAATCCGCTGTGGCTTAGTGGTTAAGGTCGGAGATTTAGAACCGGTCGTTTTTTAGATTCGATCGCTAGTCGCGGTGCTCTAGTTGGAGTCCCCTTTAGTAAGGCACATGTCCAAGCCTAGTACTGGTTTGTTTACCCAGGGAGTATGCATAAGTGAAATGGCGTCATGATATGACTGACCAATCCTTGAAAACGGCGTAAATCCAAATGGAAATGGATGCACAGACAGGTCTTTTCCTAGCGTGTAATATATGCTTGGCGTGAAACGGTTGTAACTAAAAACCTATTTTGAAAACCCTTGTTTAGGGGCAATTTTGACCCCTTTGTAAACAATGCAAATTTAGATGCCATTGCTCAGAACGAGCAATGGCACCTAAATTTCCATTGTTTACCAAGAAAAATGAGTTAACGCTTATAAAGACTTTATGGGCGAGTTGATAAACGTTGGTAAACAAAATAGCAATTTAAGTTACAACCGTTTCACACCAAGCCCTCGATATGTTAACGTTTTTGTTGGTTTGCCGCGAGCTAAGTGCATATATTAATTCATTGGACTTTTGAAACGATTTTTAACAACAAACAAATGTAATTTTTACAAAAACAACAACAACAATGTGTGAAATATATTAACAACGGAGAATGTGATATTGTCGTTCAAGGAAGTGAAACCTTTTGGTGGGTATATTGGAAGACGCTTCCAACACCTTACAGGCTAACCTATTCGCATTCCTAGATTAAAGAAGAAAATAATTCAGTCAGTGTGGTCGTGTTGCCCCATTCTCTCATTGGCATACTGGAGAAAACTGTTTAGGACCACAACGCAGATGAGGATGAGGAAGAGCTTCATTATGATGACCTTTTTAATGATAGTGGATCATGCATTTGTGACTGAAAACACAGTTAAAATATACCCGCTTCTGTCTAGCGCATCCTATTTATAATTGTGAACTTTATAATAGCACCCATGGAAATACTCCTCGTTGATTCAAACTGCTATGGTCCGTTATAACATAAATGTATCATTGGAAGACTCTAAGGGAAAATGTTTACAATACTATTTTTCATTCATCTTATCTTTATCGTTTAAATATTCGTTGAATTGTAAACAGATCAGTCGTTTTCTAATGCCCATTTAACTCCTAAAATGTGGTCATATGTCTCTGTGACTACATATATGGGGTTGTCAGTATTTGTTACATTCTTAATAGAGTTAAAAAATACCACTTCACCTTTCCTGAAACCACTTTGCTACCTTTGTTTAAAAAAAAAAAGCCACATTAGTATGGTTTATTCAAATTTTGTTGAATTGAAATCTGTGAATAATTTTGAAAGGGGCCGCCAACCAATGTACACTCCTGTCAAGTTTGGTTGAAATTGATCCTTCGGTTTAGTAGATGTCGTTTTAAATCTAAAAGTTAACGAAGACGGACGACGGACAGAGAATTATCAGGATAGACCACCTTGAGAACCCGGCTCAGGTGATCTCACAATATATAATTTCAAGCTGAAAGTAAAATAAACCTCTTTTCTGGTCCACCTGGTTGCTTCGTCTTTCAACCACTCAATATGGCTTGAAACAATTAGGTAGAGGGTCACAATTAGGGATTGTTTCTGCTAAATTATCTTGAAATCAGACAAACACATTCATAAAAATTGAATTTTAAAATGTTGTCATTTTACCCCTTTTCTGATGCGACGTTTTTAACCAATCAATATGGATTGAATACATTATGCAAAGGGCCATCTAATGAACATTTCTACAAAATCATATTGGAATCCAACAAGCCGATTTAGAGAAGAAGAAATTTAAAGAATGAGCACCCCCCCCCCCCCCCCCCCCCTTTTGGTGCCGTAGCAACTAAAGTACTCTTGCTAACCCAATCTTTGAACGCTTTTGAAAAAGGACCACCAAAGGAACATTCCTGTGACGTATAGTGGCAATTGGTCCAGTGGTTTTGGAAGAGAAGTTGATTTAAGCTAGATGTTAACGATGTAATGTACATAATGATTTTGTCCAACACACGCACGGACAATTGGTCGGTTCGGGTATCGGAAAATCCAAGAAATTCATTCATACATTCGCCCATTAAGTAATTAGATTTTCAAATTCGGAAGCCTCTAACTGAATAATATGTCCAACAGCCATGTTCAAAAGTATCATAGGTGGATATGTTATTTTCATTTTCTATTCTAACTATTGTCACCTTTATCTGATCGTTTACCGTAGCAATTCATATGAAAAATTGAAATGCTCTTTGCATTCGTAATTTTAAATGAAATTCATTAACTTTCATTCTTTAACATTTGCATTTATGATAAAAAAATAAAAATACATAATACACATTACTTTCGTATTCGTACTGTTATCATATAGAGATAAACACTAAACTAACAATTGGAACTGGGTTACACATTATGTATTCCAGTGGCTAAGGGACCATATACAATAATGATATTTATGTGTATGTCCATTTAACCCGAAACTTTAAATACTATGGCTATTGAACACTTCTTCTTCTCTAAATGAGCATGACTCTGCAATGTATTTTTACTTGGGATGGGAACGAATATTGAAAACGATATTTGAATATTCGTTTTCCTTATTCGAATATATTTGAATATTGTTTTTTTCGAATCAGAAATCGGTATCCGATTTCAGGTTAATCCGAACACTGGTACTTTTCCATTTCCTTCTTCAATTAAAGGCATTTTTTTCCCCAAGACCTATTGTTTACATATATAATATATTTCATGTTTTCAACTGAACTTACACTCTCTTTTTTTCTCAACATATGTATTTGAATTTCAATTTGATGTAAATCAAGAAAAAAAAATCCCCTCCAAACGATAAACCAAATCGCAACGTTTTTTGAGCCGTATATTCATTCAGTTGTCGCTTGTTTACCGAGTTCAATATTGAATCGTATCAAATAATTAACGAAATCATTATATATCTTATTCATACAAAAAGCATAGGGAGTTGGGTGATATTTCGTTTATTTTCTTTTACCGATTTCGTCTAGTCAATTTAACCGCGTGTTGGAAGAAAACAAAATGGCGGACGATTCAATTTGTTCGCTGATGTGAATTCAATTTTGAAGAGGTAAACAAGAAAGAATAGATTAGAACTCGGATAAACGTACGCTTGATAATTATTGGTTTTATTATTGTTGCTTATGTTTTTACATACGTTGTAAAAACACAACAAACGACACATACACACTCTTTATCACTTCACCCGTAATCATCATTAGCTCCAACTCGCGACCTATGTCAGAATTTTACTTATAATGAATAGTAATAATTATAAAAAATAATACACTAAAAACGAATATTCTTATTCAAAAACAGTATTCGAATTTTCGTCCGGTTTTCGAATATTCGAATATTCGTTCCCATCCCTAATTTTTACTTATAATTATCACTTTTCCATTTTTTTACAATGGCAGTTGCTTTAAGGTAGTATCGCTAGCATAATTATATTCAAACTCAAAGTACATAAAAATAACTAGTAAATATAGGAGCATTTCAAAAATATTAAGATAATTTATTGATCAATTGTTTGTCGTGAATGCGTAATTATCATTTGGTACAGAATTCCCGGATAAAAAGTCAATAATTTTAATTATATAAACACATTCATGTTTGTTAGTGTTGAATGCTTTACATATAATGCATGTGGGTAGACTGTTTAATCTCAAAATATTAAGTTTCACCATTAATTCATTTAAAACCAATAAGCAGACAAAATTATCATGAAAGGAATGACTAATGTGTGCTACGGAGAATGGCTGGCAGTTTATTGGTTGCCGATTTCAACAATTTATTCATCAAGAAAAAAGATTAGGTATGTTTATTTGTTAGTTGTGGTGTTATTTTACGTCGCTTTCAAGAATGTTTCAGGTAAATAACGACATTCTATTTCATGTTACGAGTATTCCTGGAACCAGCGAGTCAGTCGCAATGCTTCACACACACTACTGAGCGCAAGGAGGGAAAGCCATTACCATCATTTTTCAAAGACAATGTTACATCAATAGGATTGCCATTGTGTGATTTAAATCATTTGCATAACGGAATGGAGACCAGATGCCCGATCGCCATGAGTAAATATATTTAGACTTTCTGTTTCTAAGGATGATGATTTTCTAACAAGACTACCTTCTTCCTCATAAACATCTTTCACCGAGCATACACGCCACAATATTCTAGGATTATGTTCTTGCATAAATACAATGTCGCCAACCGACAGATTTCTACACGGATACTTCCTTTTGTTACGCATTTTAAGATTTTGTAGGAATTCACTTCTCCAACGCAACGAAAATTCTTTTAACAAATGATATGCGCGACGCCAACGAGAGTAAAGATTGGACATTTGAAGAGCTACACCTGCCATTGTACTTGATACCAGTGTGCATGAGCATGAGATAATGAAAAAAGAGTCTCCATCTTTTACCAAAAAGAGGCTTCCTGTTATCCCACAACCCGTTGTTTAAGTCAAGTCTCAGAGTAAGGACACTTGACCAATTTATGACGCCTACCATACAATAACAGCAAATTAGTAGCACGAAAGTAGCACGAAAGGATTTTGGATTAACTAAACCAACATGTATTTGATTACCAGTTTTTCTTAACGTTAATTTAATTGGCAAATATTTCATGGACTTTTCCATATGCTGTTGCACACGACCTGAACTCATTTTTATTAAATGTGTTTTTCAAAAAAACTGTCATTTACATCTTTTTCGTATTGTAACGGGAGCGGTTTCTTGAAGCCACCGCACATATACGTGCCTCTACATTTTCTTATGACTCTTCTAGTTACTACATGTATGCCTGCCTTATTTACTTGTGGTTCATGTGATTATTGTGATTCTAGCATTCTTTCTCTGTTGTCGTGTTGTATCCTAAATCGAACCTGCCGTGGCCGGTTACATTTTGGTGCCGTGACCAGGATACAACACAGTACAACAGTAGTTCTTCATTTTGAATTATCATGCTGATGCTAGTTCAAATAGACTTCATAATTTAATCAACCTGGAAAGTAGTTGTTTTGGTTGACTGGGTTACAATAAATACTAGATAAGATAAGGTCATTACCGCATCGAAGGCAGAACACGAGTATTAAAAGGAAATGATCACCCCTTCATCTCATGTATGGCCTGACCTTCTTTGGCAGCTTAGGAATGTGTTCCTACGATAGGATTCATCTCAGGAATTGTAATGTCCGGGCTGAGAAATCTTCAAATGTTTTATCTGACATATTTCATCTAAAAAGAACTGTATTTACCAGAAATGAAAGGCCTCGCTGGATTTATTCTCCTATGACATGTCCGGTTTCGGAATGCCTGGAAGCATCACCAAATAGCAGCCACAGAACTTTTAAGAAGTAAAAGAAATTAACTTTCCACAGTGCTACTATTCAGTGTTTCTTATGTGTTTTTCAGAATTCATATATATTACCCACTACCGGATGTGTGATTCATTACTTATAGTCGTATTAATTCTTTATAATCTTCTACATCTCAGTTTATTTTGACCAATGTTTATTTGAACATTGGATCTTAAGAAAGGGGGAATGTAACGGGAGCGGTTTCTTGAAGCCACCGCACATATACCTGCCTCTACATTTTCTTATGACTCTTCTAGTTACTACATGTATGCCTGCCTTATTTACTTGTGGTTCATGTGATTATTGTGATTCTTGTGTATACACAAGGTATTCTGTACTATATAAGGCCTGTCTCTTTCTGTTTTCTGCCCAGTTGTGGCCAGCTCCAAAGGTAACGTTTACCTAACTAGCTTACCACTCTGAGCATTCTCTCTCTCTCTCTCTCTCTCTCTCTCTCTCTCTCTATTTCTGATTTCCCCTCTATTATGTTCTATATTATTATTTAGTTGTTAACATGTCTCATTTACTGTATATATTTGTCCTGTTTTGGTTATGAGTAAAAGCCAACACTTATTAAAAGTATAAACTAGCATTCTTTCTCTGTTGTCGTATTGTATCCTAAATCGAACCTGCCGTGGCCGGTTACAGTATTATGAACTAACCCAAAATTAGACGCTGTTGTTCTGTTTTTCATTTCTATATTGCCAGAGTTAGACATTAAATTGTAACCTTGTACCATTTCAATGGTATCTTTTGTGGATACAACTATATCCTACCATATAACAACTACCATTCATGTGAAAGAGGATGGATATTCTGCATATTAATGTAGGTCAGTGGTATCTTTGAAAACACAGTATCACCAGACCTGTCCATTTCACGCGGTGCATTAACTGATAACAGAAATACGCTTCAGCAAAATACGCTTCAGCAAATAGTCTTTGGCATACAACAACAGTCAACCACTGAACTGAACACTCCTGTTTGTTTTTGTTGTAATACAAAAAGTCAAGAGATAAACAGTACTACACAGGACTCTCCATGGATCCATTCAATGACATTTTTCTTATTGTATGTACCTACATAAGTAGAAAATCCAATAAAGGGCCTGTCACACACTACCGATGTACCTCGCGGGGACTAAACCGGAGCATACAACTGCGAGAAAATCGGCGGAGCTCCGTCGAGAAAGCGCATGAACAATCACACTTGGTCGTAGCAATACCGATGTAGTACCGTCGTTCCCGTTGTGATACCTTTGTCCTACCGATGTGCTACCGAATACCACTTTCTGTCACCTAAATTTTACCGATGCGCCGCCGTTGTTCTACCGATTTGAAACCGTTGACCGGAGCTATAGCGGAGTGATAACGTTGCGCTGCAGTTGTACTGCCGATTTGCTACCGATGTGGATACCAAAGTGTCCCCGAAGCGGCCGCGGCTACGTGACCAATCTGTATACATATGGACCCCTCTTGGAGAACCTCACCATTCCTGCAGTAGACGCTGAGCTTACAGCAGTGACTTATACAACTACTACTTCAGGCAAAGCCATCAAAGCGGAAGAGACCTGCTAAGTCACCTCAAAGCCAGCTCCCAAGGGCTGACGAGGTTGTGGCAAGAAGACTTCACAAACACCCTAAGTCCCTTGTCCCCGCTGATCAACCTGCCCCAATATCGCCTATTCCTCCTCATGACTTCTCCAGTGAACCTTCTCCTGAGTCTCGGTCCTCCTCGGTGATCTCCAAATCTTCAGCAGGCTCCAACAGTTTCTTCCGTCTCCTCCAAGGTAAAGAGGAAGACATTGACTCAAAAGAACACTAGCAGTCTGACACTCACGGAGGAGAACCAACCAGATGGTTGACTGGCTGGGGGGGGGGGGGGGGGGGACAACTCCATCCTGTGGAACACATTCATGACGGACTACAAGTGCCGGGACAAGAAGATAAAGTTGTGGGAAAGTCGTACGAGACCATTTTCACCTGGTGCACAAGTTCCGGAAGGTGGTCCAGCGCATAAAGCACAATACATAATCGTTAGTACTTTCATCGTACGCAAATCAACTGTACAACTTCTGCCATTCTTTATTAAATTTGCGCACCTCAAACTATTTAGAAGGATTAGGGTCATTGCTTACCGGTGTGCTTGACAACGATGTTTTATCTTATAAAAATTGCTTATTTGTGTCACCTTTTATTTATAATATCGGACCTATCTTTTTGAAGACAAATTGTGTGTATTCAGAATTACAGAACTTACAATAGATAACATTGGTTTACATAGTTACCGAAGCCGATGCGCGGGTAGAAATCACCCGAGTGAATGATTTCCATGCGATGAATCGGGACAATACAATGTTTATATGACTCTCTTCTAGAAGTGTTAATGCGTAACGTGAAGGCAGATAAAAACAAACATTGCGTCCGCGGAAATAATTGTGCGTCCACGACGCAGAGGTAAAACAGTTTAAATGATGTATAAATGTACTCCGACTTTGATAATAATATTTAGTTATGTCTACTGTTTAAATAAAAATTATTCAATATGTAGCCATGATGGCCCTACGTTATGTATGAGATTAGTCATGCCAACTTCAGTAATTCAATATGCGGTCAGGTAAACCAATGCGAGATTCCAAAGAGAAGAACCAGTACAGCTCCACTGCCACAGGACTGTGCAACTCAAACCCTATGTTGTCTGTCTTTTGTCAAATTAATATGACTTACATTGCCTATGTACCAGTTAGTATTTCAAAATCGGACATTCATTCTATACGGAAATAATTTACTAAATCTTACACCCTGGGCATGAAAGGTAAACAGCCCCAGTCCCTTGTGACCATGTTTTCTGGCCAATCAATATGGCTTACATTAACCAGGTAGATGGTTACCTAAGAAACATGTCTAAAACATTCTTTGAAAATCAGTCCGATACTTTCAGAAGAGAATAATTTTAAAGTCTTCACTATATAGCCATACGAGGAGACGTAGCCCGACCCCTGGAGACCATGGTTACAAACTAATTTGAAATCGGCTAGATACTTTATGATTTATAAAATGTTCACTATGGCTATATTAGGCAAAACAGCCACGCCGTAGCGGCCATGCTTTTAACCAATAAACTGGTTTGAAGGAATTTGAACGAGGAACATTTCTACAAACTCATTTCGAAATCGACAAAACACTTTCGGAGGACAATTCTTTAAAAGGTGCGACTAAAGCCGTATAACGCAAAACGGCCCCGCCTTCTGGCTTCCATTCAACATGACTTAAAGGAATCTGATAGAGGGTCACATTTCTACAAACAAATAATGAAAAACGGCCAACAGGTTTAGGAGTTGAATTTTTTAAAGTGTTTTAGTTTCGGTTGCCTTAAAAACCAGAATTGTGCATTACTTTCTTTGAAGTTTCAATTAACTGACTGTTTACAGGGGAGAATATATTGACAGACGAAGCTCACATTGAGCACTCAATACTCCCATACCAGGGAAAAAATCTACTCGACGCGGACGTCACTAAATTACGTCACTTATAACCTAGTTACGTCATTTCGACAGGGATAATGTATCCTGTTCTGACATTCTCAGTGTGTGTATACCACGTGACTTTTAACGTCATATTTGCATCGTCAGACAGCAATAATTGATCTTGATTAGAAGTAAAAAACAATGTTAACTTTTTTATTTCTTCACCCTTTTTAATGAAACATGGAGCAGTTTACGCCGCTTACAATTTCCTATCTCCGGGTTTTTACAGGGGATTGATTGGTGGTCTAGTTTTTTCAAACACTTCGATGAACCTGTTCTCAAAATCCAGTTTTGATAATGCTCCGGTTGTCGGCGATCTTAATACATTTTGAGAAAAGGTTTGTCGAAGTGTTTGAAGAAACTAAACCACTAATCAAACTCCGCTACAAAAACCGGAGACAGGGCACTGTAAGTGGCGTAGACTGCGCCATGTTTCATTACAAATGATGAAGAAATAAAAAAGTTACCTTTGTTTTTACTTCTAAACCGAAGTAAAATATTGCAGATCGCCGTAGCATTGGTGACGTAAAAGTCACGTGGTATACACACACTGATTCTACTATAGCTAGAAAGATGGCATAAACATTTGAGGATAATCGTGCATTTTGGACTGCAATCATCAAAATGTGTTTAAATTACTTTTAAATCGTAGTGCCGGTGTGGCGTGAAATTTGTATACATATCTATTTTTAGAATAATCCTCGACCTTATCACAAAACAAGTACACACTGGTGACGTCGCTACTACGCTACTCTAGCTGATGATTTGTTCAGTGTACACACCCTTTTCCATGAATGAAACTACGGACACATTGGAACCCCGTTTCACGGTCGAAAGACTGAAGAGGCTATATAGATTGTTGTTGTTTACCAACAACTGTTAGCATTGAACCTTGAGTTTTTGTCAAAGTAAGTAGTTTACTCTCGCTTAAATTCTAATCAAACACATAATGTCATCACAACACAAACTAATATAAAGTAAATTATGTTCTACGAATATCGTGTTATCACGAATATCAAGGTAAACACAAACACCGGCGATTTCTCTATTGCAAGGGTACTACCGGGTGCTGTCGGATTCGATCAGGAAACGCAAACACCAGGACGTCTCAACGCTAAAAAATAAACATTGAGAATGTTAAGATATTTGGTGTGTACGATGTATTTTTATTAAAAGTCCTATATTTAATCATTTTTAATAAGTCCTATATATCCATGACCCCTCTCGAACAAAAATTTCCATTATTTAGTCGAAGCCTATTTCATTTGCTGTCAAATTTTAATATGTCGGCTGCTAAATACTGATCTAATCACAAAAACCGAAAATCACGTGACTGCATTTTATTCAATCGGCTCGAGAAATTATGGAATGAAAATATTAAGTGGATTTTGTTTGCCATTTGATCATTATTCAAATATTTAATATTGGAAAGTTTGTAAAAATATGTTTTATTACAGAAAGTATGGAAGCCATTAAGGAGCAACATTAACACAATTAAACTTTCCATTAAGGAGCAACATTAACAAAATTAAACTTTCCATTAAGGAGCAACATTTTGTCCTTATTATCCCCCGCCTATGAAATAGGGAGGGGGATATTGAAATGGCGTTGTCCGTCCGTCCGTCCGTCCGTCCGTCCTTCCTTCTGTCCGTCCGTCCGTCACCTGCATTTTCTCAGTAACTAGCTGGTAGAATTTCATGAAACTTATAATAAATATGAACCACTATACTGGGATGATGCCCGTCCAATTTTTTTTTTGATTAGTCAATTTTCCTTGGAGTTATTGCCCTTGATTTTTTGAAAAAATCTACGTTTTCAGCCATTTCTCAGTAATTAGCTGGTAGAATTTCATGAAACTTAAAATAAATATGAACCACTATACTGGGATGATGCCTGTCCAATTTTTCTTTTGATTAGTCAATTTTCCTTGGAGTTATTGCCCTTGATTTTTTGAAAAATCTACGTTTTCAGCCATTTCTCAGTAACTAGCAGGTAGAATTTCATGAAACTTAAAATAAATATGAACCACTATACTGGGATGATGCCTGTTCAATTTTCATTTGGATTAGTCAATTTTTCTTAGAGTTATTTCCCTTGATTTATTAAACAATAATCGTTCGCAGCCGTTTCTCAGTAACTAGCGGCTAGAATTTGATGAAACTTGAATGTAATATTAACCAACTTCCTGCCATTATTCCCCTCCAACTCTTTTTTGGATTCCTTAATTATGTCTCCCCCTGTATACAGGGGAGATATATTGTTTTTGTCCTCGGCGTCTGTCTGTCTGTCTGTCTGTCCTTCTGTCTGTCTGTCTGTCCGTCTGTCCGAAATCGTGTCCGCTCCATATCTCCAAGACGGCTTGAAGGATTTTCATGAAACTTGGCTCACATGTTCACCTCATCAAGGCGACGTGCAGAACCCGCGTCTCGACAATATAGGGTCAAGGTCAAGGTCACGCTTGAAGGTCAAAGGTTTGAGGCTTTATTTCGTGTCCGCTCCATATCTCCCAGACGGCTTGAAGGATTTTCATGAAACTTGGCTCACATGTTCACCTCATCAAGGCGACGTGCAGAACCCGCGTCTCGACAATATAGGGTCAAGGTCAAGGTCACGCTTGAAGGTCAAAGGTTTGAGGCTTTATTTCGTGTCCGCTCCATATCTCCCAGACGGCTTGAAGGATTTTCATGAAACTTGGGTCACATGTTCACCTCATCAAGGCGACGTGCAGAACCCGCGTCTCGACAATATAGGGTCAAGGTCAAGGTCACACTTGAAGGTCAAAGGTTTGAGGCTTTATTTCGTGTCCGCTCCATATCTCCGAGACGGCTTGAAGGATTTTCATGAAACTTGGGTCACATGTTTATAGGTTGGAATGTTTTGAGAGATTTTGACAGATATTTTAGGGGAGACATCTGTTTTTTGCAAAAACAATTCTAGTTTTTTTTAGAGTTACTGCCCCTGATTTATTAAAAAATCCACGCCTACAGTTATTTCTCAGTAACTAGCTGCTAGAATTTGATGAAACTTGAATGTGATATGAACCAACATCCTGCAATGAACTTCTGAATAAATATGGTATAAAATCATTTACATTTATTATAACACTGTCTGATACATAATTATCCATGCATTTTAGCTCCACTTTAAGAAGAGTAAAGATATCTATTGTATTTGTGTCACTGTTGGTTTAAGAAGCAAAACCTAGTATTCACATTTTTCCTGTATTATTTAAGAAATAACAAATGACACCCCTTTAGTTTTGTAATATTGATTATTAACCCTTTCACCGCATAAATACTCTGTTGAAAATAGTGCAGTTCCAGATAAGACACCGCTTTTAAAGGTGGCGTCTTATCTTGGACTGCACTATTTTGCAATAATTGATGTTCCCGAGTAAGCAGTTTCGGAAAATACATTAAACATAAAGACCTTCATGCACAAACAAGCCATCAATTACAAACAAGCCATCGTTGGCGGGGGATATCTTTTCACTGAAAATGCTTGTTTCTATATGATTTTATATAAACCCCATTGGGAAATATTAGAAATGAAAGGATCTTTTGTATATTCACAGGACTTGAAACCCCAAAAGAGTAGACTGAACTATGAAAGAACCTATCTACAAAGGGCATAGTAAGCTACTCAGACGGGATTATCTGTCTACAGAGCAGCACGACACTACATTGTTCCTAATTCAACTTTAAGGGACTTAATAATGGGAAATTTCGTCTTGATGCTTCTATTGGTACAAACACCCTGTTTACAAGGGATGAGGAACACAATCTTGTGAATAACATCACATACATGACATAAATAGGTTACGGCGACAACACGACGAGTACATAGCATATGGCACACTATTATAGTAAATTCTTGGGAAAGAAGATGACGGCATCAGATAACATGAGTCATGGTTGGTTTTAGCGCTTCGTGAAATGATGGCATGATTTGAAAATTGCTAAACAACGAAAGCGTTATTGCATGAGATAAATCTGTCGCAAGAGAATTAATGACAAATACTACAAAGACCTTTGTGCTGTTTTCGTCATTAACACTTTGATGGATAAACCACAATCTATTTACAACACAGATGATACCGGCATTAGTACCGAGCATGTCCCATCTTAAATTGTGTGCAACAAAGACACAAATCCACAGTGTGTGATCTCAGCTCGGATATCAAATGTACCAACTATTGCTAAATGAACGTCGTAGGTAACAACACACCACCATTCTATGTTTTCCCTGGAAAGTGCTGGAATAATGAGTTTGGTTCGTGTGCTGAATCTGATAGTATCATGTCGAAGAATTGCAGGTCAAATACTGATATCTTCCATACTTACTTGACCAAACATTTTGCAAAATATGTAAACCTATCCAATGGTAGTACTGGTAGTAGTATATATATATATTACCTTTGCAGACTTGGCTCGAAAGAACAATGCCAATTTATTTGTTTAATCACCACATACTAGTCATATCACACAGCCTCTTGACGTTTGAGGGTTTGGTCCCTTCAATAATATGAATCCCTTCAATAATATGAACAACCATGTATGCCATGCATATATGAAGAAAAATCCTTGAATTATCATAACAAAATATCAAGTAGCTGAACTCACGTCGAAGCCTTATATGAAGTCCATTTCAAAACATAATTTCACGTCTGGATTTTGTAAAACGGGCATATATCCATTCAACAACAAAGTGTTTGCTGACTAACATGAAGCCCCATCGCTGATCTACTAGAAGGAGCGGAAAACATACCTGATGAAAAGGAGCAGATTTCAGAATCAGCTGACACGATAACGCTCCAACTATTGATTCTCCAGTACAAGACAAAAATGAAGTGACAAATTGCCCATCTAAACAACTTCAATTGGATCATGAAATCACTGAATGTCCATCACAAATAACAGAACGACAGCTGTTAAAGCACCATTAAAACCAGTTTTTGTAACTATCATAAAAAACAGGACTATTACCACTTCAGTTACCAGGAAACCAAAAAAGAAAAGTTTGTGCCGCCATTTCTGGCAGTTAATTGATTTAAGAAAGCAACATTGGCTTACTTCAGTCTGTAGTCAAACATTCAAAGACCTCGTCCAACAGTATTCAGTTGTCCACAACTAAGAAGAAAACCAAAAGTTACAAAACGCCAGTCCCTTCAAACATCACCAAAGAGCCAGAACCAAGTACTTCAGGGCTAAATGAAAAAGGTGGTCCATTTGACGTTATCTCTGAAGAAAGCAAATCTGATTTTGAAGTAGATACTGATGTGTGTTGTGTGTATGGGGACTGGCAGCCTGAAGTAATTCGAGGCTGTGACATAATTATATTTGTTACATAGGGAAAATGTGATTATTGTGATCACTGGACCCATTTGAAGTTTTGTTCTGAAGTAAGAGTGCTAAGAAGGGACAGTGTGTTTAAATGTCCACAGTGCATTAATAAATAAACTGTAAAATGTGTTATAAAACGAGTTCCTAGTTTCAAAAAGTTAATTAATTTAAGATAATCAATGTTAATAAAATTGTTTTAGTTATATTTTATTATTAAATTATCTTTTTCACATAAAATAATCATCTGTATATAAAACAATATTTAAAACAAAAGGTACAACTAGGCCATCATACCAATGCTTTTTCAAATTACACCGGTGAGTGATTGTCTCCCTTGAATATCAAATTAAAAATGGATGCGGATAGACTCGACTTTTGGAACTTCAACAGGAGTGAATGGTTTTTTTTGGTGATAGTTAACTAATAAAGACATATATAGGAACGAGTGACACTGGATATCATTTTAAAGTTATGTTTGCTTTATAATTGTTTTCCTAATAAACCTGCTTGCTTTTACATACAGACTGTGGTACTGGTAAAATAAACCAAAAATACACATGATGAGAATATCCGCCATTTAGAAACACTCGTGTTTTCGTGACCTTCACCTTCCAACATATAAAAAGAACAGAAACTCGTGTTCGAACATTTCAATGCAAACTAAAAGTGTCACTTAATATTTAAGTAAATAAGTTTATCTAAATGCTTTTATTGTTCAGTATTTGTCATTCAAACTATCCTGACGCCACCCTTTGTTTACAGCATTATATCGAATGAGTATAATGCCCACATTCATCAATATCACACTGTGCCCATTTATTAAATAACAAGGATACATGTTTCAGCTCCTCTGGGGCTGGAATTTGTGACATAGACAACAGCTATCAGGTTCGGCCATTTGACTGTCAGAAGAGTTTAGTGAATCAGAAGATAAAACATCTCTAGAAGGACCAGCCTGGGGTTCGATCACTGCTTCATTTTTTGTTTAGAGACATTTCAAATTGTGCACACACATCTGATTTATAAAGTACTTCAACATATCAAACGGGTTTTGGAGTCATATTTATTTAGTTTTGCTGATTTTTTGGGGGATTTTCAACTTATCATTTTAACAATTTCATTTAGCTTAACGTTAAAGTTTTGTTATTTTCTAATTCCTTGTATTTTGGACTTGTTAGATCGGCTTCAAATTTTGCCTAAAACAGTAACCTTTTTCGATGCACTGGTTTCTCAGTCCCCCAATATCTACAATTAATCTTGTTACAACAAATATGGGCATTTAGATAGAAATAGACGTCAGCGGAAAACCAAAGTGATCAACGATATCATAATGAGAAATCATCCATCTTGAAAATGACAGCCGACGTGGATGGTTTAACATTTTGAAGACACTTGTAGCACTAGCAGAATCAGACACATTCCCCAGTATTCTTCTGAACTTTTCGACAACTTTCACTTGTTCAATATTTTGTTCAGGCCTCATCGATCGTGGATGTCAGGCCCTTGTCCTTTATGTCTTGAAATTGAGTAATTTTCAACAATATTATACATACAAAAATAGTCTATTATGTTCAAGCTGTCAAATTAATTCTCAAACCTTTTTTTTACCATACATGTTTGAAGGCAGTCGATTGCAAATACAACAAAAATAAAATTGGACACAAAATGTGGAATAAATATAAAATGACTGGAAAACCAATCTCAAAAATGCTTAGACATTTCCCGTCAACATACTTTGATACTTCTGCAGCAGACGCATTTTAAACAAATAAAAGATCCAAGAAACATTAGATATATCCATCGAAAGCAATTCCTAATAGGAACGTACATTGTTGACTGATTCACATCTCTCAATATGCTATATCATATGTTGTTCTTTAAACACAGATTTTTCAATAGCCTTTAAATCGAATACATATCGATAGGAGCTCATCTGATTTTAGAATTTTAAGGGGAAAAGTGCTTTACATCTAGAAACATTCATATTTATCTCGGGAGTAATTCATTTTAAGGGACCAGAGCGTCGCATGATAGAAACATTTTGCGCATTTTCAGAAGAAGGCTTTCAATAAAAAGGAAAAAACATCCACATGGAAGAAAGTGGTCACAATGCACCAATGTCCATGCATGCAATCGTAATGACTGAGAAACTCTTGTAGATATGTTTTATCATATTCGATTTTCTTGTTTTTCGGCGATAGCTGATTAACCTGTGTTTTGACAAATGATCTATATAATAGACCAATCAAATGTTGTATTTAATGAATATTGTCGAAGAAATAAAGGAAATGAAACGTTTTGATTGGTTCATAGTTAAGTTGGCGATCCTACGGGGGGCACTAATATAAAGGTGAAGTTTTAAAATGAAATGTTCTGCATACTAACCTTTAATTGTTTTCATAAAAAAAATATATCAGTGAAAACGTATGAAATATAATATGTAAGAGGTAAATATTAATTATTTTTTAAACATGAAAAGTTTTCAGTTATTTATCGTCAATTGCAATTTATACACCTCTTGGGAGCCTCACGTAATCTCCAGTCATGTGACGGGGTATTCTCGGCATTGATAATCTATTTATAGAAACTGAAGCTGGATGGAGATTGCCGATTAGCCTTTGGTAAACACATAGATTATTGTTATGATTTTGCAGTTGATACTGGGATCAAGATATAAACAAGTTGATTCCATCGTTTCCGTTTAGTATTTAATAATTTCTGAGAGTTTACATAATTTTGGCTGACACGTGGTTCTAAAACAAAAGAGATGAACAAAAAACGCGCAAGCTACACTCGATTACCGATTCTATATCTTTTAAACAACAATGTTCTAATCGAACAATGTTCCAACTGGTTCACGATTATAATGCTTTACCAATTCAAGGAGCTGTCGAATTCTTAGATATACAACATTATTGCGCAAATTTTATAATTCATGAAAAATTACTGATTGTTTTGATTATTAACACAACCTTTCTGATATTCAAGTCAAATAATATGTGCATGTTCCATTTCTTATTGTTTTCTCTTATTGATCGCCGTTTATTTTTTTTTAAAGATTTTTCTTGTTTAATCTCACATTTCGTGTTTTAAATTGGTTTGTCAGACAGGATAGTCTCTAGCTATGACCTAAACAGCCTAGGACAGAATGTATCTTGTTTTATCTATATATATAGCTTTGCTCTTTGGAAACTCATTAAAATAAAATATATATTGTCATTTGCTTTTCATCTTCTTAGGTTCCATGAAGGATGCCTAGTTAACACTATTGCAGTGATTATTATAGGTTATTGCATCAATATGGGAAAATATTGTGTTGGTCGAGTTCCTTCGATGCTCGGGCAGAACTCCGTCGAAGGAACGAGTCCCAACACAACAGATTCCAATACTCATGAAATAACCTTTTAATTGTATAATTTTGATATTTAAAATTTTAAATTTTAAACACTTCCGATTATGAATTTAGAAAAACAATTGCTTTGAATGATTTGATAAATTAACATTTACAATTTATCGCGCAATAATTATCATTTTCGATGTTTTTTTAAGGTCGAGGCAAATATCGATTTACGATCCGCCATTGGTTTCGACTTGAAATGAAATCGTCTACAAAATGATGTGTAACGCTTTTTCTAACAGTGTATTTCATTAAGAACTGTGTATTATCTTGTTCCGGTATTTACGTCTGGGTGTGTGTGTTCTTTATTACTATTCAGATGCCCTTTTTGACCTCACAGTATGTTTAGTAAAGCGAACACACATCTTCTTTTCTGCGTTGATAAACTTCACATCGGAGAATGACAAAAATAATCAAAAGACCTTTAAAACAACCATTTGCAAATTCATCCTCGCAGATATTTAATCCCACTTGATTGTGTTCGTCATGTGTAATTGAGATTAACTTATATAGAACAACGACTATCAAAAACAACTAGGCTTAAAGTTGCACTCTTATAGAAATTCATAAAAAAATAAGTAAAATAACAATTGTTTTCCCTTATAAATCTTTATGCGGACATGTTTGATTCTAATTAGACTGTAATATGAGAAAGCTTTCATATTTGAATTATTTAAATAAAGTTGTTTTTCCCTGCTCGGTAGGTACCTCTTTAAAGGTTGGTGTCTAATACAAACATTCGGGGGGGGGGGGGGGGGATAAAATGTACACAAGTCAACTGTTATTAACATACTTATTGTGTATACAATGTATATGCCTCATTGAACTGAGTGTGTTTTTATAACAGTTATGTACATTTTATCTCAACACGGTTTGTATATGACATCCAACCTTTAAATACATTCCGGAATGAAGATGTACATGAACGGCTCCGTTTTTTAAAATCCTGAAATCTTGGAGAAAAGTATAATTTGTGAGTGTGGGCTCTTGGGTAACATGTTTGTGGTTAATCCCAAACCCGTTCAGCTTCTTACTTTTAAAAAAAAAAATTGAACTTTCTTTACAGTTTTCTTCCCTCTGGATAGAAATGCCACTTTAATATTATATTATAGCGTATGGCAAAATGTGTACAGTCTACAAATACCGATGCCATTGAGAAATACACATTTGTAACCGGCCACGGTATCAACCGGCTATCTTGGGTTCTTTGGTATCGACAAACACAAGGGAAAATACTAGTAAGAGAGATATGTTTGAAATGATAGTTTAATACCTAAACTAAATATACGATAATAATGAACTATGGAAATAGAAGTAAGAAATAGAGTGAGCAAAGGACATAGAAAGACATAGAAAAGAAATGCTGCTTCAGTTGAGGTTAGCCGGAAGGTAAACGTTACCTGTATGGCTCTATACGACTGAGAGAGAATACATGGAGAAAGCTGCCTTATATACTTATTTAGGGTGGTTGTACACAAGAATCACATGCAAAGCATGATTTAAGTAAGTACGAGGGTCAGTCGTAAAGTTCCCGGACTGTTCTCATAAAATACGCATTTTTTATTAAATCTTATTAATACTCGGAAATATTAAAATATTATGTTTTATAGTCATGTATAGAAAGAAATTGCAAGTATTTGATTGACATAAATCCTTTTTGCAATTAAATTCAATAATACAGTTTAAGTGGTACGGAGCAGTTTGAAATCATACATATTTAGGAATAAATTCTAGATGTATTCTATCTCAAATCTTCAGAATTTGGTGCGTTAACGTCTTGATTTTATACATGTTGTTAGAATCATATCTATTGAATACTTCCTGAAAGTGTTGATGTCATATCTGTCATAACTGGTATGGAATTACAAGTTGATGATTGCTACCCTTTATCAGGTGCAATCATGTAAACGTCAACGTCATTTTGCACGGAGCAACGTTCGGTGATAAATTTTTGCGCAAATGCAGGAATGACTCCTACAGGGACTTTCATATTCCTGGAACGGGACCCGAATAGAAAGGTCAGCCCAACAATAGTGTTTGATTGGCATCGACGGTTCAATGATGGCACAGAAGAGTCGGTCAACCAACATTTAGTGACAGAGAAGTTCATACTGTAACACTCAAAGTTGCCGACGACAGACGGTTGACGAAATCGCATCATCCACCGCGTTGAGCCACAGAACCGTTCATAATTTGTTTTAAAATATGAACTGAACATGACATGAGTGTGTTCAATAAGTTGGTGAAGAGACACCGGAAATGTGATTATGCAGGTGGTGAATACCTTAAAAAGGCCTAAAGTTAGACGTGACGTCGCGTTATAGCGTGTGTATAAAATGCTCCGTGCGTTTGATGGTAATGAGTAACAATGTCTAGTTATTTAATGGTTTGCGGTTTGCTTGCTGTCAAATTTGCTACATCACATCAGTAAATATCTAGCTTTCAGACTTTTGGTTTATTTTGGTTTTAAAACAAGTAGTATCGAAATGATATGCAGAGTCCGAGAACTTTACGACTGACCCTCGTATATGTTCAAAGTATAGCCATACAGTGCTAATCTGACAGTCCCATCAAGACATTCTAAAACACACTTAATACGCAAGCATTAAGTGATAAATAACGTTCCCGTCGAAGACTGTATTATACTTTCAAAGTGGCTGGAAAACAGTGCAGAGACAATGCTCTTGAAGTGACAAGAAAGCAATGTGACTGTAATGAGGACTGTCAAATTATACGGAAGAAATATACTTTGTATACTACAGTATACGCGCTATAGATAAAGGCTCCAAATGATAATCCATGACACAATGGTATATCAAACCAAAGTACTGAGGGCAAAGCATTCCCGTTACACATTATTACGTCAGAAACAACGTATGTACTTACAGTTTACACACGTGGACAACGCTATGACTGGATTGGTTTTGTGTAAGTCTATCGATATTTCATAGCGTGTCATGTACAAAGGATCTACCGAACATTGTTAGCTGGTCTCTTAACTCATCAAAGTTTGGATGGGAGCGCTCTGTTACGTTACTGTATTACAGTACAGTATGGAAATAGTTCCGTCCTTAGCAGTACGTGAAACAGATCAGTACAATATCGACTGATATTACATTCAAATGGAAAAAAAGAAGAAAATGTTCGAAGTAGACAATAAGTTAACACTGCAGACAAGGGTCAGACAACATGTCACTAATCTGATCTTGCTGAGCACCGTAGTTTTTTAAAGTGCTTATACTGCTAAGTCGTTGATTTGTATTCGGCAAGAGTAAGTCAATGGTATATATACAAAGAATTTCATTCGTTCACTATGCCTTCTCTGAGAACATCAATGCCTGTTAATCCTTATCGCATATAAACATTATACAGCAGACGAATTTGAAACATTGAAAACGTCTTGAAGGGAAACTATATTGAAAAAGACAAACTCTTTATGAAAGAGAAGACATTACTGATCTTGAGCAATAACTGCCTATTTGTCTCCAAAAATCGTTTGCATGTTGTGTTTTTGTTATTAACTCTTTCAGCGCCAAAGGCAATATTGAGGTTTTTGCAAACAATACAGATTCATGTGAGTCAGCTCGTAACGAGCTGTCTCACCTGAAATCAGCATTGTTTATCTTTTATTCATCAAAATAGTCCAACACTTTTATTGCGTGAGAAATGGAAACGCCCGATTTTGAACATGGATGAGTCTACTTTAAACAATTCGGCGCTGAAAGAGTTAAGTTGATAATTAACCAATATTGGACGTTTTTAATCGTGTCTGGGAAAAGGACGTGTTATGTTTTACTGATGTAAGAGTTCCACGAATCGCATGGTTTTTAATGAACTGTTCGCCTTGATATAACAAGATACTCCTGGAAACGGGATTTACTCACATAAAGTATTCGTTAAAAACAAATTGACGCTGTGTCGATGCAACTTCTTCTTCTTCTTCTTTTCCGTAAATCCCACCAGTAAGTGGTGCACCGGGTTTCCCCGTAAGCGTTATTGTTTTTAGTTTGTTGACGAGTATGTATACCGAGGGCTTGGCGTGAAACGGTTGTAACTTAAAACCTATTTTGAAAACCCTGGTTTAGGGGCAATTTTGACCCTTTTGTAAACAATGCAAATTTAGGTGCCATTGCTCAGAACGAGCAATGGCACCTAAATTTACATTGTTTACCAAGAAAAGTGATTTAACTCTTATAAAGACTTTATGGCGAGGTGATTAACCTTGGTAAAAAAATACCAATTTTAGATACAACTGTTTCACGCCAAGCCCTCGAATTACGGTGTATGCTCCTAGTGTACACTAGAGTGATAATAAGGTACTACAGATATGTTAAAACCAGTTATAGCACATAAACAAAAAACAAAAAAAATCAGTTTCGGTTTATTCATTGACTTCAGGGGCGTTAATTTTTATTTCACGTTTATTTATTTACAAAATGAAACGAACAAAGTGGAATCATATCAGATTGAATGTATGCATTTGCTCGCAAAATGTAGCAACGTTCTACGTTTTTAATTCAGAAGTATTTTTGCTGAAAGTGTCCCGATATTCGATATAATCAAAAGTCGAGGTAAAACAATCATATTGGGTACATGTGTAGTCGGTTTGTCCTGAAGATACTTCTGAAGTGCTGGTATATCTAGATTGCAAAATAGGAAGAATCTTGACAGACTGCGTGAAGGCACAGGTTGAAGATCCTGTCCACTAATTGCGTGAATCGTATATATGATATGAAGTGTATTGTCTTACTTAACGTGCTATATATAAGCGCTTTTGTGATTTGTCAAATGAAGCTTAATGACATTTATACATATAAAAGAACGTGTTATTGACATAAACTCATGTGTTTCTACTGTTAATGTATTTCACTGAGTAGTTTTATCCTGAAAAATATCCATTAGCTAGAATAATTATTCGATTAGGATCTTTTTCATTCAATATACTACAACATGTGGAATAACATCTTCATACGGAGATGTTTTACAAAATCTCATTCAAAACGAATTCAACTTTTACTTCCACATCTCCTAAGTGTGTCCTTTTTACTCAATGCTGAAGAGTTAATTTGCATCGTGACGTTGAAATGATTTTAATAAACCCCCAGAACATAGGTTTGACTCAGAATATTGATTTAATCATCGGGATTGCTGTCTGTAACGATGGTGTTTGTACAACTATAATCTGAATATGTGATTCAGAACAATTTTCTAGCACTCCTTTACGAAATAACATACTGAAATAATGTGTTGAACAAGATAATGCATTGCCATCATCGTAGAAATAATGATGCACAAGTCAAATACCTAAAATATCAGAGATAAAGTCATTGCATAATGTTATATCCCATTAAAAATGGTATATCCCATTAATGGATTAAAAGAAACAACTATGTTGTGATTACTCGTACAATTTGTAAGTAATATAAATATTTAAGAACATATATAGCACACCATATTTAAATAGTTGATGTCTTTCAACACCATTGTCGTGTGTCAGTTTGAAATAGTCTTATTGTCTCAATTTTAGCTAATTATTGGCGCTATATGTATAAGTGCCAACAGCGTCGTAGAGCAACGTTCTAAAACTAGTCGTTCGATTTGCTTTGTGCTGAATAGTCAGAAGCAAATTCGTTCTCCAAATTGACCAATCAGAAGCCTTATTTGGAGCATGCAGAACATTTCCTAGTACAAAGAACGTTTTCAAAGTTTTACAGTTTCGGACCAAAGTTATTTCCAGATTACTATTTAGTTCTTATTGTTTCGCGACAATTTTCTTTAGAACTCTTAAAATAACTACGCGCCGGTGCAAGTACGCATGTAACTCTACAATAATGCATATAACTCTTAAAACAACTACGCGGTTGTGCAAGTACGCATATAACTCCTAAAATAACTACGCGGTTGTGCAAGTACGCATATAACTCTTAAAACAACGACACGGTTGTGCTAATACGCATATAACTCTTAAAACAACGCAAGGTTGTGCTAGTACGCATATATCTCTTAAAACAACGACGCGATTGTGCAAGTACGCATATAACTCTTAAAACAACGACACGGTTGTGCTAGTACACATATAACTCTTAAAACAACGACACGGTTGTGCTAGTACACATATAACTCTTAAAACAACGACACGGTTGTGCTAGTACACATATAACTCTTAAAACAACGACACGGTTGTGCTAGTACACATATAACTCTTAAAACAACGACACGGTTGTGCAAGTACACATATAACTCTTAAAACAACGACACGGTTGTGCAAGTACACATATAACTCTTAAAACAACGACACGGTTGTGCTAGTACGCATATAACTCTTAAAACAACGACACGGTTGTGCAAGTACACATATAACTCTTAAAACAACGACACGGTTGTGCAAGTACACATATAACTCTTAAAACAACGACACGGTTGTGCTAGTACGCATATAACTCTTAAAACAACGACACGGTTGTGCAAGTACACATATAACTCTTAAAACAACGACACGGTTGTGCTAGTACACATATAACTCTTAAAACAACGACACGGTTGTGCTAGTACGCATATAACTCTTAAAACAACGACACGGTTGTGCAAGTACACATATAACTCTTAAAACAACGACACGGTTGTGCAAGTACACATATAACTCTTAAAACAACGACGCGGCTGTGCATGTATGCATAGCATTCTTAAATCAATGACGCGGTTGTGCAAGTTCGCATGACACTCTTAAAACAACGCCGCGGCTGTGCAAGTTCGCATAGAATTCTTAAAACAACGACGCGGCAGTGCAAGTACGCAATCGGAGTCCCAAGCACATGTTGTACTAAGTGAACCGTCTTCAGAAAAAATACCCGCTGTCAATGATATATTGTCTTTCGTTTTATTTAACGACGGTCTAAATCGACCTTTTCATTCCATGCATTTATGTTAAGTGTTCTTTCAATGCATATCGGATTAAATGGATTTGTGTGTGAAATGTAACATATGGCGTTGGACGTGACAAACTATGTTCTCGTAATGTCCTACTTTGTAGCGTGTATGCGATTATTGGAGCGCATTGACGATATAATATATTTTACAAGATGAAGTTACGTTTGTACAGAAATAAATAACTTCATATGTGTCTGATCCACCAAGCTCTGCTGCTACACTATGTACGATTTTTGTTTTTTTTTCCGATTGCCAATATGTCTAAGCTTCATGCAGGACCGATATGCAAAATTTGACCAAACGCTTGATTGTCATGCTGTATTCAAATTGTCTTAACTTACCTAACACTCGGGCTTGGGCTAGTTATAAACAGTAAATTGATAGGTGGACTCAGCTAGGACACACCAGAGTTCTTGGTATGTAAGGACACCTAAGTTGTTTTCAAAGCACAAAGACACAGTATCTCCCTTCACGAACAAATATTTCAACAATGATCAATTTCTCATCGGGCTGTCAATCCAGGTTTTGTGAGTTCTAACCCCATCTAGGCCAACATTTTTTCCGACGTTTGGCAAAAGTCACGTGACAAGCGTCATTCATCTTTCACCAATGGGCTAACAGTTTATGTGGAAAAGCAGCCAGTTGCTTAGAAAGTATGTTGTCTGGAGTACTGGTGTGATTAAAACCAGGAAACATATGAGTAGGTGAACTGGTCGCCGTGATATGACTGAAACATTGTTGAAAACGACGTTAAACCCGAATCAATCAGTCAATTTCTCATAAAGGTATAAAGTAAGAGTTTAATTAACCCATGGTCATTATACTGAAATGCCTTTCTACTTAAATAAAAGACAAGAGAAAGTTGATGCAATGTTGTTGAAGAAAAAGTAATCAACTGCGGGGAATATTGGAACATCAGGGGTGGGGTCAAGTGAAAATTGATCATAACTTGTATTTCTTTTTTCAATGAAGTGAATGTCCATCATTGAAATAGAATTGAAGCATTTAATTGTTTATGACCAATCTCCATTCTAAGCTAGGTTGACTATACATACAGCAAACTGTTCATCAGTTATTAATCATGAACATGATTCATATTGCCAATCGTTAGTCTTAATTAATATATAGGCATTAGGGACTAAATTCAGGATTTGTGTAATTCCACATACAAATTTTGTGTATAATAACGTTGTGCTGAAACAAAAGGTTTGTTACGTATGAAATGATTGATTTGCAAAATAATTAGCCAATCAGAGAGCATGCTGATATCACACGTCATTGTTTCGATTCTAGAGTAAAAACAGTTTATAGGCTACATTTTACTATTTAAGACATACATTCAGTACCGTTATATGGAATCTACAAAAATCAAGACATCTCTTTGAACCTTAATTAACGTTCGATAATGGAGAATTACTATTATAAAGACTATTGTAATGATACTTGAACATTAGCGTAAGTTGCAAGTCAAATCGTGGATTAGTAAAACTATTGTTAACACCATTTAATAAATTGCAATACTTGGTTAATCAAACTTAAACATAAAACATTGGAAAAATGAATTTCTTTTCAAATGTATCACAACTAAGTGTTTTTAAACAATCGCAACCGTAATATGTTCGAGACATTTACATTAAGTTTATCCAATTAACAATTCGTCCTTCCATGTGAAATCTGAAAAACAAAAAAGAATATAGTCGCCGGCTTCTACCTGTGACTATTGAATAATGTGGGTCATGTGACTCGAACATATCCTTCGAGCTTTGTGATCAGGAATGACCTAGATCAGCAGGCTCTTCCACAACTCGACAATAACAATATGAATTTAGATTCAAATTGCCATTATTTTTCAAAACTTACAAATGCCGGTTTTCATATGACCGAATGCATTAAGACTACAAATTACTTTTGAATTAAAAATAACTTCTCATGGGTCATGTTGCAGGATGTTAATACAATATATACGTTATTAATAGCCTGGAACGACAGAGGTTTATCAAACTAACTACATAGATAAATCGTAACATAACATAATATATCATGTCATATGAACACAACGCTTGTCGTTTATCATATGTTGTTCGATGTGTTCATATTGTTTTTCGTACCGCTTTCAACCGTATGTCATTTACAACACGGGCACACCGATCTGAAGGCTATAGCCAGTACCGTAGTTGTCATGGGAGGATACATCATAATCAGTTTCCAAGGATTTTTATCTGACCTGTACAGGAATCATTTCTCGTTTAAAAAACGCTCTGGCTATTTCACCGAAATATGAAGGAGAACGTATGCGGTGTGTGGAGCCGACATTATGTAATTTGCCAGCTGCCTCAAAAGTTTCGTATACATATACGGGGATAAGTAAACCCTCTTAAAATGTACATTTGCGAGCAATATGGATCAACATCACCATGTATATATTGTTTGACTGCATCTATTGCTCCATACAAATAGCAAGGACGTCGACATAAAATGAATATATTCAGCATGAAGAAGGGTTAAGATATATTTTAATGCTGACGGAAAATCCGATAGCTTCGATCAGACTGTACTGATCCGTGTATTTGCTAGCGTGCCACAGTTTAGCACAGTTTATAAGGTAATTGAGAAGCCGGAATCTATTGTTGAAACTATTATCTGGCGTCATTGCTTGTTTTCCAATGTCTTAAGTCTCTGTGTCACGGTTCATTTACAGCTGCATGCCTCTGGAATGTGTTCTATTTTAAACAGGATTTAAACAAAGCTGAATCATAACATGTGTAGCGTCATAAAGAAACATACATTTCAGCTTCTTTAGGACTTTTAAGTTCCTCAAATGTGCAGTCTAATCAGGGTATAGTAATTATCCCGAATATTTTTTAATATATCTTCACCAACTGTTTAGACGATGATCCGATTACAAAGTAGCACAAACGTGTCTGTCTCTTCCATGTTAATACAGGTCGACAAGTTTTGTTATGGCGTCACATGAATGATAACGATTTAGCATAACGGTTGCAGGCTGTGGGTCTTACTACGAGTGACCCGTGCCATAGACTCAAACAATGTTGGATCACGTTGTTTCTATTGATGGTAAATGTTTTTGAAATTTGACCCAATTAGAATCCTTTAATAGAATACTTTAATAGAATACTTTAATAGAATACTTTTGACAATTTTGTGGAATTTGCTTACGAGCAATGTAAAAATAAATACCATGCATATTGTTGTTCAGGCAAGATTATATTGAGGTCATGACAAAATGTTATAGGATCTGTAAGACGCGACAAAAAATTAACAACGCTCATGTTATTTGAATGGCATCAGATATTTTATTAAAGCTCAGTCTAAGGACATGTCCAAAAAAAGGGTATTGAATGAAGTAATCGTTACACTAAACGTAATGCTGGTCAAACAGTTAGAATCGTTACACTAAACGTAATGCTGGTCAAACAGTTATAATTGTTACACTAAACGTTATGCTGATCAAACAGTCAGAACCGTTACACTAAACGTTATGCGGATCAAACAGTCAGAATCGTTACACTAAACGTTGTTCTGATCAAACAGGTAGAATCTTTACACTAATTCGTATGCTGGTCAAACGGTAAGAATCGTTACACTAAACGTAATGCTGGTCAAACGGTAATAATCGTTACACTAAACGTAATGCTGGTCAAACAGTTAGAATCCTTACACTAAACGTTGTTCTGATCAAACAGTCAGAATCGTTACACTAAACGTTGTTCTGATCAAACAGGTTGAATCGTTACACTAATTCGTATGCTGGTCAAACGGTAAGAATCGTTACACTAAACGTAATGCTGGTCAAACGGTAAGAATCGTTACACTAAACGTTGTTTTGATCAAACAGTTAGAATCGTTACACTAAACGTTGTTCTGATCAAACAGTCAGAATCGTTACACTAAACGTTGTTCTGATCAAACAGTTAGAATCGTTACACTAAACGTTATTCTGATCAAACAGTTAGAATCGTTACACTAAACGTTGTTCTGATCAAACAGGTAGAATCGTTACACTAAACGTTATTCTAGTCAAACAGTCAGAATCGTTACACTAATTAGTATGCTGGTCAAACGGTAAGAATCGTTACACTAAACGTTGTTCTGATCAAACAGTTACAATCGTTAAACTAAACGTTATGCTGGTCAAACAGTAAGAATCGTTACACTAAACGTAATGCTGGTCAAACAGTCAGAATCGTTACACTAAACTTTGTTCTGGTCAAACAGTAAGAATCGTTACACTAAACGCAATGCTGGTCAAACAGTTAGAATCGTTACACTAAACGTAATGCTGGTCAAACAGTTAGAATCGTTACACCAAACGTTATTCTGATCAAACGGTTAGAATCGTTACACTAAACGTTGTTCTGATCAAACAGTTAGAATCGTTACACTAATTCGTATGCTGGTCAAACAGTAAGAATCGTTACACTGAACGTTATGCTGGTCAAACAGTAAGAATTGTTACACTAAACGCAATGCTGGTCAAACAGTTAGAATCGTTACACTAAACCGTATGGTAGTAAAACGGCTAGAATCGTTACACCAAACGTTATTCTGATCAAACCCTTACAATCGTTACACTAAACGTTATGCTTGTCAAACAGTTAGAATCGTTACACTAAATGATATCCCTGTCAAACAGTTAGAATCGATACATTAAACGTTATGATTGTCAACTAGTTAATTTCGTTAGGCTAAACGTTATGGCGGAAAAACAGTTAGAATCAATGCACTAAGCGTTATGATGGTCAAACAGTTAGAATCGTTACACTTAACGTAATGCTGGTCAAATAGTTAGAATCGTTACACTAAATGTTGTGCTTGTCAATGAGTTAGAATCGTTACACTAAACGTTATGCTGGTCAAACAGTTAGAATCGTTAAACTAAATGTAATGCTGGTCAAATAGTTAAAATCGTTATATTAAACGTTGTTCTGGTCAAATAGTTAGAATCGTTACAGCAAACGTTATTATGACCAAACCCGTACAATCGTAACACTTAAACGTTTTTCTAGTCAAATAGTTAGAATCGTTACACTAAACGTTGTGCTGGGCAAACAGGTAGAATCGTTACACTAAACGTATTTATGATCAAACCCGTACAATCATAACACTAAATGTTTTGCTGGCCAAACTGTAAGAATCGTTACACTAAACGTTGTGCTGGTCAAATAGTTAGAATACTCACGTTAAAACTAATGCTGGTCAAATAGTTAGAATACTCACGTTAAAACTAATGCTGGTCAAATAGTTAGAATAATCACGTTAAAACTAATGCTGGTCAAATAGTTAGAATACTCACGTTAAAACTAATGCTGGTCAAATAGTTAGAATACTCACATTAAAACTAATGCTGGTCAAATAGTTAGAATTGTTAAACTAAATCTTAAACTGGTCAAACAGTTAGAATTGTTTCACTAAACGTTAAGCTTGCAAAACAGTTGGAATCGCTACACTAAACGTTATGCTGATCAAACAGGTATAATTGTTATGAAGAGTATTTAATTAATCATTTCCCATTTTCAACAAATATGCAGCAGATGACTTTAAACACACATAGGCAAATTATGAAAAATATCAATAACTTAAATTGTTATTATCAAATAGAGTTAAAAACATCGAACCAAAAGAAGTAACTGCTCATAATGAGCCATTACCCCTTTTGCCACACTGTTTTCAATATTCTGCTGTGGAGAGATAATACAATGCGTATACATGTGGGAAATGAATAACTATAATATTGGCACCGATCATTTCATAATGTATTAAGTTCAATTTTGCATTGTGCCACTTACTAATCGATTAGACATGTAATGATTTTTTCCAAAAGCGTTCACACACGTGAAAACGAGCTGTCGTGTGAGTGGTATGAAAATTAATCCTAAAGTAAGCTTAAAATTATAGATTAAACGCACGTTACATCTCCTCAATATCGCAACACGTGTTATAAGATGGTTCGTTAGAATGAATTAAACCGTCAAGACATTGTGACCAGCGAATAAATAGGTCTGTTTGTACTTCCGAATATACTGATCTCGATCTACCCTCTTTGCGACCAGCGAATAAACAGGTCTGTTTGTGCCTACGAAAATACTGATCCGGATCTCCCATCTTTTCTATCTAGTAGAAGCATCCAAAAATCCGTTTATAACGGGTTATTCAGACATCAATTTCGCAAGTATGAAATTTGATAATTACTGTCATTTGTATCAAACCTCCGTGTGTCAATTTCCATATGTTCTGGCTGAGATATTATCTTATATCATAGTAAGTGAATGTTCTAACGTCATAAATGTAATTTTGACAATTTTATTGCAGATTGAAATCATCATCATCTATTTTTGTGAATTACTTATTTAATCTTAAGTACGTTTGGCCTTTTTTTACAAATCCGGGTGCAGTTTCGATGTGTTTAAACACCTTTCATCATGTAGTTAATCATGGATGGTAAAGTCCTGCGTCACAAAACGCCATAAACCTTTTCTAAATAAAGGTCTCTTTAACATATTGAACGTATGTTGAACGTAATTTATTACTTCAAATTGATGGTTTGGATACATCTTAAGCACAACCCCTTATCTTGAAGGATTAAATAACTGGTTTACCAAGAATTATGCCTTCCTGAAGGGGCGGGGCGTATTTTGTGACAGTTTTGAACT
Organism: Serripes groenlandicus; assembly: GCA_031761405.1. Lineage (NCBI taxonomy): Eukaryota > Metazoa > Mollusca > Bivalvia > Cardiida > Cardiidae > Serripes > Serripes groenlandicus. The sequence goes on from JASEVX010000010.1 coordinate 69,657,493, forward strand.
TTTGTTCCCAATTTAGTTCTCTCCTTTGGATATAAATCATTGAACCAGCGATCTAGTGGGGGTAATACTTAAATGTCATTTAATTCTAAAAGAACCTTTTGAAACTTTTTACTGCACTCCGTATTTAGTGTTATCTGAGTATACATCGGGAATATGAAGACTTCTTCGATTGTCTAGAAAGTAAAAAGGTCTAATGTTCTTTTCAAACGTCATCTCAGATATTTATATTCTTGTCGAGGTACTTAACCCTTTCCCTCATATAGACGCTTTCTGACGCCTCTGCAGCAGACGGCTTTTTGAAAACATAGTGACAAAAGTAGAAATTGCACAGAACGTGCAATTTCTCCTTTTATTGTTTTCCACTTTTAGTCATAGGTTATCCATTCAATTATGGAGATTTTCTATGCTTTGACAAAATACGTTCAAAGTTGTCTGCTGCAGAATTGTCGTATGAGGGAAAGGGTTAACATGAATAAGAACATTCTAATCATAAAAAGGTTTATATTCCACCCTCGCCGTGATTACAGATCGCCATGTTCCTGATATAGCATCATTTATTGCTATTTTCCTACGTTAAGTTATACAAGTTACGGCTATAACTGGCACTATACGGTCCATTCTCAATCTCTGCTTCCTTTAATAACCTTTTTATGGGGGCGTCTGCTTTTAATCCGGTCTGGACGAATAGGTTTCTTAAATTCCCCATTGTTAGTTGGTGACTTTTAAAGTTAGTTATTATATGTATTATATGATAACTGTTTCTTGATGTGTAAGAAAGAGATATATTTTCACTGACAGAACATCACAAATGCTACTTTAATCACTACTTTGAACAAATCAACTTCATTATTTAGTGTGTATCTATGGTATGGATTGAGGCAAAACAGCGACATGAACTGGAGATGAAAACTTTGATCATAATGTAAAGAATGAAGGTTTACCTTCGGTCTGCAATAGTTCATGTTGCTATCATGACCCTTTTGCCTATAACGTGCATTATCTGTACAGTGTACATATATATTTAATATGTTTGTTCATTTTGTGGGCAAAGAACTATGTTTAACCCTTTCAGCGCCGAATTGTTTAAAGTAGACTCTTCCATGTTCACACTCGGACGACTCTATTTTCATGTTATAGGATTTTTGGAATATTTGTATAACTCACAACCAAACAATGAAGATTTCAGGTGAGACAGCTCGTTACGAGCTGACTCACCTGAATCTGTATTGTTTGCAAAAAGCTCAATATTGCCTTTGGCGCTGAAAGAGTTAAAGTATGTGAGTTAGGCTTAATGTTTACCTGATTAGACTAACCAATGCAGCTTATTGTTGATTGTGTTTAGATCTACAACATAGCCTTAACATAGATCGATATTGATATTACTGAAATGAATCCACGGTGGCTAGGACAGGCATGCGTAGGTGAACTGACCGCCGCGTTATGCATGTGATATTGATGAAAATTGTGTCAAAAAAAATCCAATCAATCAAATTGAGTGGAATGGGTATTTGTTGACTTTGTCTTGATCATATTAAAATGACACATTTATATCGTTTCATCTTGTAGGACAACTCTGAGTCCAAAAGCGTGAACCAGTCCGTTTAAAATCGAGCTCGAATACAACACTTTGTCATGAACAAACGACACACCATTATTCGGTGTACGTTATACTGCCATGGAGTGTGATATGATGATATTTTTTTATTGTCTGACATATTCTACAATTCTTTTTATGACAACCATTTTTGTGCTATTATTCTGACGAAATTGATATTTGAACTGATATGAATGTATCAAAGCCGATGCCATCAATATGTCATGTTATTAATACATGTATCCCACATTCACGATATGATGTTATTAATTGTTGTAGTTGCTGGGCTCCTGGGTGTAGTTAATAACAACAATATAAAACTATGAGCCATGATCCATAACAAAAGGTTACATGTGACAGGATTAAGAAAAATATAACTGCTTATCATTGCTATCCATTCCACGTGTATACCATTTGTCAGAACCATCCTGTGAAGTTATATTGCTGAATAAAGCATATCCAGATCAGCCTGTGCGCATGTGCGGGATTCTTTGGGTTGAAATTAATCGCACATGACATGGTCAATGTTCATGTAGTGCAGCTCAAATGACCTTTGACATACAGTGGGGCTCAGCTCATTTACTCCATGTACATTACACATATAACAGGAGAACTATCTTCTCTCGTATTCAACCATCAATCCCTAATGAATTAAGTCCCACGAAAAGCGATCTTCGGAACTTTCAAAGTTAAAATCTGCAGCAACAACTTTGAAGACATTTAGTAAAGACTATTAAAATTCTCTTTCGATAAATAAACATGTATTGAATAAAGTTGAAAAGATTTTGGTTAAATGCGAAGAGAAAACGTCTGTATGTGGGAAAGGGTTAATGCCATTAAACAATTATTTAGAAACTTGTTCAGTCGAATTTTGAACATAATCGTTATCTATCGACAAACACGAGGCTTATAAGACTAAATTTAATGATGTAAACAGTAGAACCTGATCGGAATGCACGCTTCACCCTGGTCCTGAATGTCGATTTACGCATGGCGTAATGTGGTAATGACACCACTACTCATTAACTAGTCAAGTTATTGTTTGCGATATTTTTTACCGAGAAGACTGATACCCATCTATTTGCTATTACCAACAATAATTATCAATCCTCGTTTGGTTTTCGAACATTAAATTGTAATTAACGCTTCAATTGATAACTGCATTTTATCATAAATACGATCAGTTTGATACATGGATATGTACATGTATGAATGGTAGTGGGAGACAATGAAAGTGCCATGATCTACAAATCTGGTGTTCGTAAACGCTCAACACTCGGCGCGAGACCGTGTTCCAAATAAACCCAGGAAGTGCTCAGTCATGAAACAAAATAAGTTGTTCAAAGTTGTTTCATAATCGATTTAAAATAAATATGTTTTGATTTACTGGAATTGAACACCGGATTTGTAGATCACGAGACTGGCACCTCCATTGTCTCGAACTTCCATTCATACATGTACATATCCATGTATCGAAAAATCCGGGAATCAGTCATGAAATAAAATAAGTTGTTCGAAGTTTTTTTTTAAGCGATTTAAAATAAATATGTTTTGATTTAATACATTTTTTTTTATTCTGGAGCATGATTACTAACTATGGTGCACGAATGTATTGACCACGAAATAAGATATTTGATTCGTAATTTAGGCCACTAATACAGCACAAACTGTGCGTATATGCAGCACATAGTGGTGACATATCATATAACACTAAGCTATTAAGCTGGGTTATCATTACGATTTTGAAATTATGCGCTTCTTATTTTGAATGATTTCTGCAGGAAACTTTCTATATTGTAGACCTCAGATTAAGAATATGTATTTAACATTTTGTAAAATATGTCAAGAGTCCTTGTTAATCCAGGATTCGGTGTATGTTCGTGCGTCCTTCTGTCCGAACCTTGTCCGGCCCGCATCTTAACCATGCATCATAGGATTTCCAAGAAACTTGGCATAAACGTTCATCGTGATAAGGTTGCGTGTCGCGCACAAAACCCAGGCATGATTACTGTTTGGTAGCAATGTATCTTGTCCAGGCCCGTCTTAATCATGCATGAAATGATTCCCAAGAAACTTGGTACAAACGTTCGCCATGACGAGGCGGCGTGTTGCGCACAAGACCATGGCCTGTACCTCAAATATCAAGGTCACACGTATAGGTCAAATATCAAAATGAGTACTGTTTGATAGGACTGTACCTTGTCCGGCCAAAATCTTAACCAAGCATTCTTGAATTCACCATCATGAGGTGAAGTGTCGCGCATAATACATAGGCCTGAACCTTAAAGGTCAAGGTCACACTTATAGGTCAAAGGCGAAAATGAGAAACCATTCATCATAAGATTCCCAAGTTACTGGGCACACATGTTCACCATGATGAGGTGATTTTTGCAGAATTAAAAACATATCTTTAAAAAAAAGAGACTGTTCTCTTTTAACCCCTTCCCACTTGTAGACGCATATGCAGTAGATAATGTGTGTTCTAAAGTGTGATGCTGTGTCAGCTACAATTATTTGTTTGGTAATTTTCCCAATAAGATCTAAACTAAAACTCACCTTCCTATGATTATCTATGTGTTTGTACACTACCGACAACAGTTCTCTACATAATTATTATCCACATTCCTAAATTGGGATTGAAGTACCAAATCGCAACATCATTCCATTATTTCTAAATGATATTCTATTTAAGGATTCAGTATTTAACGAGTATAAGTACACGTGTCTTTCAATACATGTGTCTGTGTGTAAAATTATTCCTAAGTTAAATATGCATGAACCTTTCATACACAAAACATACTAAAATTGTTAAACTTCAGAATGATATGGTATCTCAAAACTAAATTCAAAATGTCACAGAGCATAGTAATGATCAATGTAAAGATGAGATTGAGAAAAAGCATGTTAATCAATTCCAAAAAGACATTTTGATTAATTTGATACAGACCGTAATTGATATTTCATATACGATACCTAACTATAGGAGTCTACACCATCAAGCTCAAATAGCAATCGACATTTAAATATCATTGAAAGCAGGTGCAATCAAAAGGCACGAAAATGGCAGTTGCCTTAAATTAATTTGTTATTCAAGATATGAACGAAGAAATGCTAAAATAGCAATAACAAATATTAATATGATCGTTTCTGTAAGAAGTTCTTCGTAATTGTTTCCGTAAAAATGCTAAACAAATATAGAACAAGAAGAGTTTTGATGTAAAGCACGCGCATTCTTTTGAAGCATGACTTAAAGGAAACAGATGCAGTTCAGTACATTTAAATAACCTGTGCAAGCAGACAGGATGTAAATATTTCGAAAAAGAAAACCAAATGTCCCTTTATTCCAAACAAAAAGGCCAAGATGTGCCTATATTGCTACCATAGCCTATATAAAAAGTTTACCAAGAGCAGAAAGGGTCAATATTGACGTAGGGATTAAACGTTTTACATGCTACGATCTATGTGATATTCAGCATGTGAAGTTTAGTCGTGAAATGACAAGTTTAGTCCTGAAGCCATTTGGTTTACGGTTTGCTTAACATTCACTGCAAATGTTATGTGTCATACAAGTTGAAGTTTCACAATTTTTTTTTACCAATAAACTGTTTTAAATCCTCTAACTAGATCCATTAGATAAATAAACATTGGTGCTTACATATTAACATATATTAAGGTGTATTGCCTCTAGTTATAAGTTAAGTGTGACACAAGCTTAGGAAGGAGAGGTGGAAGTCTATTCTCCTTCCAGTTTAGCAGAAGTATGATAGCAAAAACGGGAGTATATAAACAAAAAATACGAAGTAATTAAAAAAGAAAAGAAAGATATGTATGATCAAGATTGAGCATTATGAAAGTTCAGATGTATAGTCAACATATAGCAAGAATTATTAAGTCTGTTTTATTTGTTTGTAATGTCACTTTAATTGTTTTGAACATACCATTAGAAAACTGAAAAATAAACAAAAGAAAATGGTCAAGGTTCCCCAAGAGCAAAGAGCGAAAACCAGTTGGTACGAATCGTTCATCTCGAACGAAACTTGAAAAATCGGGTACGAATCAAATGAATTTTAGAAATCGGACGAAATCGTGAAAACAGCGAAGTATTCTAGCGGAAGGAAGCAGAGACAACTTAATTACTCTATGGGAACTAATGACACCTTGTCATCTATTAAATAAGAATGACCAAAATCGCCAAGCGATGACATGCTGCATTTACAAATAATAGAACGGGTCACGTTACGGCCATGCGTATTGCATAGTTGGGTTAACGTTGTTTTTACATTTTCTAGAATTATACTGTAATATGTAGTAATTAAAATGAATCAACATTTTTATTTAAAGATTACCCATTTATTTAAAAATCTCAATATCGTAAATAGGCAAAAACATCGGCAGAAACTTTTTTCTGAGCTTTGATGAATCGGTTCGTAAACCAAACTATAAAAAAAGCGTTGCCTAGGAAGTTAGGGGAAAGTTATTAAATACCCATTACATGTGTCTAAAGTGTTGTAATAACGGTAGAAGACATACGTATTTTGTATCTTGCTGTTTCTTAAATCATTTTATTCAATGTATTGATTCATAAAGGTTGTTTTTTTTCAAACAAACAACAGAGGTTTTTTTTAACAATAATAACATTGGTTTCTCCCTTTTCGATTACGTCACCCTATGGTACAAAATTAAAACCTATCCCATACTGACGCCGCGCTTCTTCAACCTTTCCAACAGACATCAAATCTCCAGCAGATGAATTTTGAAAACCTCTAGCGTAAATATGGTAATTCTTATTAAGTGTTAGTATACTTATTGAATAGAGTTGAAATCATTGTGGCAAAACTTGAAATTGCTCATAATGAATTTTGCCACTATCATTTCAGAAATCGTCTGGTTCACAGGCGTCAGAACGCGTCTGCAAGTGGGAAAGTATGTTTCCATCGAGTCTGGTCGTAATAATAACCTCACAATCCTGAGAGCCAAGGAGTGAAAGCCATAACAACCATTTAAACAAAAGTATTTAAAAAAGACTCGGTCAGGGATCGAACGTAGGACGTCCTGTACCCGAGGCGGACGCTGTACCAATACAACACCGAGGCGGTTACATGCTACATATGAACACTATTTAATAATGTATAACTATATAATATTCGATCAGAAATTGAACAGTTTCATCAAAGATGGTGTCACTGTGATAATGCGACCATTTCTGTCAATTCGCAATAACACCGTCTGTAATGACCAAGTGTCACTGTGATTATGCGACATTTTATGTCAAGTCGCGATAACTCCGCCTGTAACGACCAAGGGTCACTGAGATTATGCGATCTTTTCAGTCAAGTTGCGATAACACCGTTTGTAACGACCAGGTGTCACTGTGATTATGCGACATTTTCTGTCAGGTCGTGATAACTCCGTCTGTAACGAACAAATGTCTCTGTGATTATGCGACCTTTTCTGTCAAGTCGCGATAACACCGTCTGTAATGACAAGGTTTCACTGTGATTACGCGACATTGATGTGAAGTCGCGATAACACCGTCTGAAACGACCAGGTGTCACTGTGATTATGCGACCTTTTATGTCAAGTCGCTGTAACACCTTCTGTAACGACAAGGTACACTGTGATTATGCGACATTTTCTGTCAAGTCGCGATAACACCGTCTGTAACGACAAGGTGTCACTGTGATTATGCAACCTTTTCTGTCATTTCGCGATAACACCGTCTGAAACGACCAGGTGTCACTGAGATTATGCGACCTTTTCTGTCAAGTCGCGATAACAGCGTCATTCGTTTTCCATCTAAGTGAGTTATATAAATGAGCCAAAACATGGGAAAATATACACATTGGCATTTCTGAACAGTGAAGGTTCAGATGATCTTATCCACCTGCTCTGTCTTATCAGAATCTACACAGGTTGTTAGAATCTTCTTAACTCTTTCAGCGTCAAAGGCAATATTGAGCTTTTTGCAAACAATACTGATTCAGGTGAGTCAGCTCTTAACGAGCTGCCTACTTTAAACAATCCGGCGCTGAAAGAGTTAAAATTGTTGTTCGTTCCCAATCTAAATCTGATTTATGTTTACAGCATTGTTTAAATGTTGTGTAAAGTGCTGGTGTGGGAAAGGCTGGAAAGACACGAATATGAGATCTGTCCGCCGTGAATGGAGTGAAAAAAATGTTGGGGCGTTGTACCCCAATTAATCACAGCACTAATTGTGACCTATTTTTAATCTCATAACAACATCATGATTCAACTTTATTTAAATTGTGCGTTGCTCATCAAAATAATGTTTCCATGGAAAAGATAGTTAGCATCGGAACAACATAGATTGTCAATAGAGTACAACTGTGACAGAAAAGAAAGTAAAATGACAAATACAAGAATTTGAAAGTAATTAACGGAAAAGTGTGTTTTCTATGGTCAACAAGTTACGAAAACGAAATAAAGAATTACTTTCGTGTTATATCAAAGTACTTGCGAGTCGTGGTTTTCGTCTTCCACCAATGGTGTTAATGGTCTATGTTGGCAGACAGCCAGTTGCCTGGGAAGATTCTTGTAGGGAGTACGAGACAGCAATGAAACACACGTTAGGTGAGCTGGCCACCGAGGTATAACAGAAACACACGTTAGGTGAACTGGCCACCGAGGTATAACAGAAATACACGTTAGGTGAACTGACCACCGAGGAATAACAGAAACACACGTTAGGTGAACTGGCCACCGAGGTATAACAGAAATACACGTTAGGTGAACTGGCCACCGATGTATAACAGAAACACACGTTAGGTGAACTGGCCACCGATGTATAACAGAAACACACGTTAGGTGAACTGGCCACCGAGGTATAACAGAAACACACGTTAGGTGAACTGGCCACCGAGGTATAACAGAAATACACGTTAGGTGAACTGGCCACCGATGTATAACAGAAACACACGTTAGGAGAACTGGCCACCGAGGTATAACAGAAATACACGTTAGGAGAACTGGCCACCGATGTATAACAGAAATACACGTTAGGTGAACTGGCCATCGAGGTATAACAGAAATACACGTTAGGTGAACTGGCCACCGAGGTATAACAGAAATACACGTTAGGTGAACTGGCCACCGAGGTAGAGCAGAAATACACGTTAGGTGAACTGGCCACCGAGGTAGAACAGAAACACACGTTAGGTGAACTGGCCACCGAGGTAGAACAGAAACACACGTTAGGTGAACTGGCCACCGAGGTAGAACAGAAACACACGTTAGGTGAACTGGCCACCGAGGTAGAACTGAAACACACGTTAGGTGAACTGGCCACCGAGGTAGAACTGAAACACACGTTAGGTGAACTGGCCACCGAGGTAGAACAGAAACACACGTTAGGTGAACTGGCCACCGAGGTAGAACAGAAACACACGTTAGGTGAACTGGCCACCGAGGTATAACAGAAACACACGTTAGGTGAACTGGCCACCGAGGTATAACAGAAACACACGTTAGGTGAACTGGCCACCGAGGTAGAACAGAAACACACGTTAGGTGAACTGGCCACCGAGGTAGAACAGAAACACACGTTAGGTGAACTGGCCACCGAGGTAGAACAGAAATACCGTTGTATACGACGATCGATCACAGTGGTATTCTGGTAAAGATGGAGCAGTTTAAATGTCTAACCCTAACGCAATATTTATTCGGTTTATCTTTAAATACCATCCCTAATTTTAAAGAAGTATAATCTATTTAAATAGATCTACGCATTTCCACTTCTAAAATGACAATTACTTACGAAACAATTTTGGTTTTCTGTCTATAGTTATTAAGAAGAAAACATATCGTCTCGTTTTGGTTCCTACATTTATTTTATTCGTTCTCAAATTCACGCTGTTAACGTCTAATTGATTTTAAGCACAACCGCCTACCATTCCTGTTTTAGAAGAAGATTTGGATTACATTTTCGAACTCCGGTCTAAGAAAACGAACCTTAGTGTATTTATCCACAATTTGAAGGTTTTATGCAAAATAGTAATAAGTGCTTCTCGTTTAAATCGTTATCTGATTAAAATGGGCAGTATTTATCAGAAATATCTCGAAACCTTCCCTACCAATGACGAACAGTACATAACCAGAAAAAGGTGCGAGGATATGCAGGTATTATCTGGATCGTTTTTCATCATTAACTCTTTCAGCGCCACAGGCAATGCTGAGGTATTTGCAAACAATGCAGATTTCAGGTGAGTCAGCTCGTAACGAGCTGTCTCACCTGAAATCAGCATTGTTTGCCTTTTAAACAATTCGGCGCTGAAAGAGTTAATGCCCCAAAGGTTGGTTTTCGAAGGCCACGGCTCATTTTGTAAATCAATCTGCGTCGATTCATCAGAGATATTAATACTCAGCTCTATGCCTCATAGAAGGATCACATTATTTTCTCCCCCTGTAGCAGACGGATTTTGGGATATGTAGTGAGAAAAGGAGATCTTTTAATCATTTCTTCTTTTATCACCGTCTTGTTAACACTTTCTTTTCTTGAATATTTTGCTTTTATTTACAAGTTTTCCCACGTTATTTTCAAAATAAAAAGCAAACAAGTATCGAATCGGGAAAATAGTTTATACTGCTGAGTCTGCTCTTTTAGATTAGTATTCCCTCCCTGCAAATGATTTGTTTGCCTGAGAACGCAATTTCTGTTTGAGAAATGTTCACTTTTATATCCTGCCAGTTTATGATTAAAGCAATGGGAAAATTGATAATAGAAATCCAGAGAACATATCTTAACCCTTTCCCACATACAACAAATACGCAGCAAACGACTTTAAAACCATATAGGTAATACTATGGAACACATTTTTAAATGAAAGTATATTTTTTTTAAAAGAGTCAACTTTCATAATCAGCAATTTCTCCTTTAGCCACAGTGTTTTCAAACGTCGCCTGCTGCAGAGGCGCTAGAAAGAGTCTATATGAGGGAAGGGATTAACGAAGAAACTTTTAAATGAAGAGCATTATTAGGTTTGGTAATGTGTGCTTTAACTCTTTCAGCGCCGAATTGTTTAAAGTAGACTCTTCCATGTTCAAAATTGGGTGTGTCCATTTCTCAATTTATGAAAGTTTTGGACTATTTTGGTAACCAAAAGGCAAACAATGCTGATTTCAGGTGAGACAGCTCGTTACGAGCTGACTCACCTGAATCTGCATTGTTTTCAAAAACCTCAACATTGCCTGTGGCGCTGAAAGAGTTAACAGATAATAGAACATTGTTTTGACGTTTTTTACGTAGGAAAATTTCAAAATGGTTGAAATGAAGCATAGCTATATGTTAGTAGTATGTCATTTTTGTAACATTTTCTTTCTTAACAAAAGTCGAATAGTCAAGACCAACACCAGACAACATTTATAACAAGTTATATCTTGTAGGTAGGCAGTGAAACTACTGGACAAACTATGGGTAAGAACTAGGTCGTCAGACTTTACACTGTCCATGTATGTAAAACACTTGCTATCGCTTGACAAACTTACATTTAATATAAGCCTTTAGTTCAACCGTTTCCCTAACAGTGTCACGCATATGCAGTTCAAGTCTTTTGAAAAAAATGTGGCGTAAGAAGAAAGCGCACATAATAATCCATATCTACTTTTGTCAGAATGATTTCTTTCATTTTTGATTCGATTTTTTCAAAGTCGGTTGCTGCAGATTCGATGTATGTAGAACAAGGACCACTCCGGCTATGCAGTGTGTTTTAAGTCGCACCAACCAAGATGTAATGATACATTTAAACATTTATACGATGTACATGATGTGATACATTTCAACATTCATACGATGTACACGAGGTGATACATTTAAACATGTATACGATGTACATGATGTGATACCACTAAACATTCATATGATGTACATGATGTGATACCACTAAACATTCATACGATGTACATGATGCGATACATTTAAACATTCATACAATGTACATGATGTGGTACAATGATACATGATGTGATACATGATGTGCTACATTTAAATATTCATACAATGTACATGATATGATACATGATGTGATACATGATGTGATACATGGTGAGATACGTGATGTGATACATGATGTGATACATCTAAACATTCATACGATGTACATGATGTGATACATTTAAACAATCATAAGATGTACATGCTGTGATACATTTATACATACGATGTACATGATGTGATACATGATGTGATACATGATATGATACATTATGTGATACATTATGTGATACATGGTGTGATACATGATGTGATACATGATTTGATACATGAGCATCCTCAGCTCTGAATAAAGCGAAAGGATTGAATATCTCAGATGTAGTATATACAAATTTGAGAACTTTGTGAAAAAAGTAGTCTGCATCAAATGTAATGTTGAAAACTCGTATTCAGAGATTCACACCTTTTGCAATATGTAGTTGTAAGGCGTCCGCCTATAAAGCGGGAGGTCAAGTGTTCGATCCGCGGCCGGGACTATAAGGGGATTAATAGCTTCTCATAATTGTCGATCAGGAGTATGGGGTTAACATTGATGACAGTAGAAAGGGATATGTAGTATTGGTAGTTAGTACTGGTAGTTAGTACTGGTAGTTAGTACTAGTAGTTAGTACTGGTAGTTAGTATTGGTAGTTAGTACTGGGTGCTTTCAAAGGAAACGGCGTGATATAACTGAACACTTGATTAGAGCGGCTAGAAATATCATTCAAACTAACAGAGCTGTATGAATAACGACGAGTATAGCGTGAATATAGATATCGTAGGATGGTAAAATATTCATTGTTCTTTCATTGCTGATCCTTTGGCTAATGGAACTTCTGATTGATTTCCTTATACCTTCATAACTTTCCGAAACCATATATGTACCGCGTCGCAGGAAAACGAACTATACCGTCATAATGAATCGTGAAGATGAAGGTCTTTCTGAGTATTTACGCTGTCTGATCTCAAATGCACAATTATTTTTAGAACTTGCTCATAACTTCCAGAGATAAGTTGGTTAACATAGTAGAAACAGATAAAGCTGTACACATGCACAAGCCTTGATGTTGTGCTATACTTGTTGTAAATGCCCCGTGGTTTACTTTCCTATAACTCAGTTCATATATGGAGATGGTCATTTGATTAGACAGACCGGTATGAAGACACCAAGGGCATTCGTGTTTGCTTCATTTTCGGAACAGTGTATGTGCGTGCTCTTCAACTTTAGTCTTCTCTTAATACAGACGTCCAGAGGCACTAGACGTTTGGTACTAAAAGTGGGATAATGACAAATGTTCCATATAAGTATGCTTGTGTCTGTCCAATAATTAAAATGTTTACGATATATACGACTCAAAAATGTTTAAAATCGATGAGAAAAGAAGCATTAATAACGGATATGAAAGATATGTACTGACAGATTAGAACACATCGTTTAACTCTTTCAGCGCCGAACTGTTTAAAGTAGACTCTTCCATGTTCCAAATCGGGTGTGTCCATTTCTCAATTTATGCCAAAAGGCAAACAATGCTGATTCAGGTGAGTCAGCTCATAACGAGCTGTCTCACCTGAATCTGCATTGTTTGCAAAAACCTCAACATTGCCTGTGGCGCTGAAAGGCAGGAATGGAATTTAAAATGCGTTAGCAGTCATTTCTATTTGGAAAACATTTAATATAGCATGTTACTAGAATGTATATTTACTATAGCAAAATAAAGCTTTTTCCATAAACAAGTTTTCAGTGAACTTAACCAAATTGTAGATGTGAGATTACTTATTAGGCTCACATGAAGTATTTGGCATTCAGATATCGATGTATAGGTACGAGTTACATCCCTTATACCTTTTTAATGTAATATGTGTATAACTATTTGCGGGATTATATTGTATAGCCATAACGGATTCTTTGAGATTGAAGCGGTGGTTGACACCTCTATAACAGATGAATGCTGAAAACAGTGAAGGAAGGGGAATAATGGGTGACCCTGTTTTCTTCTCCAACTAAGAGTGATTTACATGTGTCTAGGATTTCCATTATGTTCTGGTTTCTCAAACAATAAAGACACCAGTAGACAACGTCCACTAACACATCGAATGAACTTGTTAGAGTTACGATAACACACGTTCATTTTCATTGATTGAGGTTTTATGCCGTTTCAACAGTAATTCAATTATGTAAGGCGACGGTACACGTATCCATTCATTTTCATTGATTGAGGTTTTATACCGTTTCAACAGTAATTCAATTATGTAAGGCGACAGTACACGTATCCATTCATGTTCATTGATTGAGGTTTTATACCTTTTCAACAGTAATTCAATTATGTAAGGCGACGGTACACGTATCCATTCATTTTTATTGATTGGGGTTTTATGCCGTTTCAACAGTAATTCATTTGTAACGCGACAGTACACGTATCCATTCATTTTTATTGACCGGGGTTTTATGCCGTTTCAACAGTAATTCATTTGTAACGCAACAGTACACGTATCCATTCATTTTTATTGACTGGGGTTTTATGCCGTTTCAACAGTAATTCATTTGTAACGCGACAGTACACGTATCCATTCATTTTTATTGACTGGGGTTTTATGCCGTTTCAACAGTAATTCATTTGTAACGCGACAGTACACGTATCCATTCATTTTTATTGACTGGGGTTTTATGCCGTTTCAACAGTAATTCATTTGTAACGCGACAGTACACGTATCCATTCATTTTTATTGATTGGGGTTTTATGCCGTTTCAACAGTAATTCATTTGTAACGCGACAGTACACGTATCCATTCATTTTTATTGACTGGGGTTTTATGCCGTTTCAACAGTAATTCATTTGTAACGCGACAGTACACGTATCCATTCATTTTTATTGACTGGGGTTTTATGCCGTTTCAACAGTAATTCATTTGTAACGCGACAGTACACGTATCCATTCATTTTTATTGACTGGGGTTTTATGCCGTTTCAACAGTAATTAATTTGTAACGCGACTGTACACGTATCCATTCATTTTTATTGACTGGGGTTTTATGCCGTTTCAACAGTAATTAATTTGTAACGCGACAGTACACGTATCCATTCATTTTCATTGATTGGGGTTTTATGCTGTTTCAACAGTAATTCAATTATGTAAGGCGACAGTACACGTATCCATTCATTTTCATTGATTGGGGTTTTATGCCGTTTAAACAGTAATTCAATTGTAAGGCGACAGTACACGTGTCCATTAATTTTCATTGATTGGGGTTTTATACCGTTTCAACAGTAATTCAATTATGTAAGGCGACGGTACACGTATCCATTCATTTTCATTGATTGAGGTTTTATACCGTTTCAACAGTAATTCAATTGTAAGGCGACGGTACACGTATCCATTCATTTTCATTGATTGAGGTTTTATGCCGTTTCAACAGTAATTCAATTATGTAAGGCGACGGTACACGTATCCATTCATTTTCATTGATTGAGGTTTTATGCCGTTTCAACAGTAATTCAATTATGTAAGGCGACGGTACACGTATCCATTCATTTTCATTGATTGAGGTTTTATGCCGTTTCAACAGTAATTCAATTATGTAAGGCGACGGTACACGTATCCATTCATTTTCATTGATTGAGGTTTTATGCCGTTTCAACAGTAATTCAATTATGTAAGGCGACGGTACACGTATCCATTCATTTTCATTGATTGAGGTTTTATGCCGTTTCAACAGTAATTCAATTATGTAAGGCGACGGTACACGTATCCATTCATTTTCATTGATTGAGGTTTTATGCCGTTTCAACAGTAATTCAATTATGTAAGGCGACGGTACACGTATCCATTCATTTTCATTGATTGAGGTTTTATGCCGTTTCAACAACCCTCTGCCGGTAGCTCTGTCGGTAGCGACGAGGGTTGTCAATCCAGGGGTTGTGAGTTCGAATCCCGGCTCGGCCAACATTCTTTCCGACGTTTAACAAAAGTCACTGTGACATGCGTCATGCCAATGGGCTGTTTAACAGTATATGTGGAAAAGCAGCCAGTTGCTTGGAAAGTATGTTATGTGGTGTACTGGTGTGAGAAAACCAGGAAACGCACGAGTGGGAGAACTGGTCACCGTGATATGTATGAAAAATTGTTGAAAACGGCGTTAAACCCGAATCAATCAATCTTAACCATCTGCAGCGGACGGCTTTTTAAAAACATGGCGTCAAAAGAAGAAATTGCTCAAAACGAGCAATTTCTCCTTGTGTCACCATGTTTTCAACTCTGTTCAAATATTGTTCTTTAATTTGAAAGGGAGTTTCCATATTTTGTTTTCAGGTACGTTTTCAAAGCTCTCTGACGCCTCTGCAGCAGACAGACGCCTTTTTGAAAACATAGTGACAAAAGAAGAAATTGCACAAAACGTGCAATTTCTCCTTTTGCCACAATATTTTTCACTTTAAGTCATAGGTTATCCATTCAATTATAAAGATTTTCTATTTTTTGACAAAATATGTTCAAAGTCGTCTGCTGCAGAATTGTCGTATGAGGTAAAGGGTTAATTTTGTAAAGCAGTATCCATTTTGGGAGGTATTTGTCCTAGCGTACACTACATGACTCTTACGTTGGCTTTCCTAGAGTACTGCTCAAATGCTAGTCTAAAAATTCCTTTGTTGTTTACAAACACAGTAAGTTTTGCAACATTTACGCAACTTCACACACAACTCAACAATCGGGCTTCCGAGCAATCTGATCAGGATATTCCAGGTTCGCAATCAAGCCGTAGAAGAACGGTTTCATAAAAAGAGGAGAACACGATTATAGATGTTTCAATTCCGTTGTAAATAGTTGGTTCTAAAACGGTTCCCATGGTGCTTTAACCCTTTCCCTCATACAACAAATATGCAGCAGACGACTTTGAACATAATTTGTCAAAACATAGAAAATCTCTTTAATTGAATGGATAACCTATGACTAAAAGTGGAAAACATTGTGGCAAAAGGAGAAATTGCACGTTTTGTGCAATTTCTTCTTTTGCCACAATGTTTTCAAAAAGCCGTCTGCTGTAGAGGCGTCAGAAAGCGTTTATATGAGGGTAAGGGTTAACGACAAAACAAGCG
Source organism: Serripes groenlandicus (assembly GCA_031761405.1). Classification (NCBI taxonomy): domain Eukaryota; kingdom Metazoa; phylum Mollusca; class Bivalvia; order Cardiida; family Cardiidae; genus Serripes; species Serripes groenlandicus. Next base: position 69,674,161 of record JASEVX010000010.1, read on the forward strand.
AACACAAAAGGTGTAAAGATCTTAGTCCGACTGTGCGAAGAAGCAGACTGATCTAAATCGCTGGCCATGATTGTTTCGGATCACCTTATGTTTAAGGGGCGTAAAACCATACTGACGGACTAAATAAGGAGATATATATATAAACAATTAACACGTAGAAATCCATTTGCTTGCTTTATTAAAGTATTTTTTTGTCTTTAGAATTTTTTGTATCACAATTCATCAATGTGAATGACAAAGAAGTGAATAAAAACAGAAACACTAACAACATGTGACATAATGGGATGTTAACAACAGAACTATGAAGTAGCAATGAGACTGGGATTTAAATATCAATAACATAGTGTGGAGAAAACCGGAACTATTGTCAATGTAATGTTGATTTAAACAATGTACTGTAGAAAACACAATGCCCAACGGTATACAGGTAAACACTGTTTGCAATAGGGGTGAGGTGTTTGACTGTGAATGTGAAGGCGATAATCGAAGCCTTAGGTGAGTCTATGCATACGCACATTCACTCCAGAGCCTTCATTGTCCCGGGAGAGGGGGCGGGGGCGGGTAGGTATTTAGACCCCAAATTGCCAGGCGTAGTTCATTTTAAATGTGTTAAACGAAATGCAAATAATGGAATATGAAATGTGCGTGTTTAGGAAAATCAAATAATGCATTTGATTTCCCCGTGGCCCACTCTATTATTGTCATGGAAAAATAATGGTTTTATTACTAGGAAAATATCTTCAAGAGTATAAAATGTCATTAAGCCTATATCGCATAAACGACTTTCAAAATACATTTCTCTTCATTTGGAAAAGAGAATTAATTCTACTTAACTAAAAAAACACTAACAGTATAAAATATAAGAGTGTACAAAGGTGAGAGCTTTGTCACCCAACGACATACCATATAACCACCAACTTGACAATGTCATCATCCCCGGTGGATTGTCTAACAATAATATGAGCCGTCTCGCGAGAAAACAAATAGTGTGGACTCTGCGTAAAGTGTTGACCCGGATCGGCCTAACATGCCGCCCGGATCGACACTTTTCGCCTCCTGTGTATTTTCTGCTTTAGGAATCATTACGCTATACCTCTATCCCCCTGAGACGGAATGTGTCGGCCCGGATCAGTCTGCGCAGATTGCGCAGGCTGATCTGGGTCGATACATTACGCAGATGCATACTGTTGGATTTCTCGTGGAACGGCTCATATGTTGTCATACGTTCAGAAACAAAGGCGCAAGTCAAGCGTTACCCATCATGTAATACAAACAGACAAGGAACCAACTCAAGTTTGCTTCGTTTTTGAACAAATGTAAAAATATCAAAATATGATACTTTACAAGATCATGAATGAAGAAAAGCCATGTTGAAAAAGGACTGTTTCAACGCAACAGAGCATGAAATCACTGCAAAGAGTTGGTGGTTATAATAAAAACTGTATAAAATCTGCCATGGCAAAACAAAAACAAAGAAAAAATAGAATATCGAAAAATGTCAATATCAATTTATGCTATGGCACATTTGTAGTAAAAGGATAATATAAATAATTGTTGTACAGTTCTGAAAACAACGTGTTCTACGGTGGACTCGCGATAACTCGAGGATCATTTAAGTCGAACCCATTTCTGTGTCAGATATGGAAAACAGTGTAGCGTAGGTTTTGATTGCCAATAAGAACAATCAGGCAAAACTATTGCGCTATTTTCTTTATATAATTGTATCGTTAGCTAATTTGTAAGCAACACTTTATATAATTGTATCGTTAGCTAATTTGTAAGCAACACTTTAGTATAATTGAGCCGTTCAACGAGGCTAACCCGGACAGACACTTTTCGCCTCCTGTGGATTTTCTGTTTCAGGAATCACTACTCTATACATCTTTCCCCCTAAGACGGAATGTGTCGGCCGGATCAGTCTGCGCGGACAGCGCAGGCTGATCTGGTCGATACATTACGCAGATGATATGAGCCGTCCCACGAGAAAACCAACCAACATTGTGGACCGACACTTTGCGCCTCCTGTGGATTTTCTGTTTCAGGAATCATTACTCTATACCTCAATCCTGCTGAGACAGAATGTGTCGGCCCAGATTAGCCTGCGCGGACTGCGCAGGTTACTCTTGGTCGATACATGACGCAGAGTCCATAAAGTTGGTTTTCTCATGCAACGGCTCATATATTGATTACAACACTGACACAGTTTAATCTATTATAAACCAAACGATCAATTGAACATGTTAATCAGTATAGATAATATCTACTTCGAGTTATTGGGAGATCGCCGTATACTTATATGTAAATATACATACGTTGGATAACTTCCTCAATGCTTTTCCTCATAATTCATAATTGATTAGATTGTTTATATGAACAATTAAATGACAACTCTCCTCTTGCGAATGACAATGAAACTTTTTGCGAATTTTATATCGAGTTTTTATGAAGAAAAGCATTGGTAATTAAAACAAGTATTCTCTCATTTCTTGAAAAAATAAAAATTCTTAAAATACAATTCTAAATAAGTACTACATAGTAGAAAAATAATGAACAAAGGTGAACCAAAATGTATGACGTTTTGTAGAAGACCTATTAACCCTTTCCCTCATACGACAATTCTGCAGCAGACGACTTTGAACATATTTTGTCAAAAAATGGAAAATCTCTATAATTGAATGGATAACCTATGACTAAAATTGGAAAACATTGTGGCAAAAGGAGAAATTGCTCGTTTTGAGCAATTTCTTCTCTTGTCACTATGTTTTCAAAATACCGTCTGCTGCAGAGGCGCCAGAAAGCGTCTATATGAGGGAAAGGGTTAAGGTTGTACTAATGTCCGGACATGTACATCTCACAATGTACCCAATCTGAGATAAAAACTTTCATTTCGTTCGTTCACTTGCAAAATTGTAAAATACATTCTCCGGACTATTTGTGACAATACTTTCAAAACTTTAATAGTTTACAATGTAGTTTAACCTTTATCCCGCTATATTCTTGCGACTGGTTTCGATTTTAATTAGTTCTTATAAATGTACTGTGAGTAGCTCTTGCTACATATTGGTATCAATGACCAACAATATAGACAAAAATATACTACAGGAATGTGCAGGCTGATCTTGGTCTACGTTGTTCGCAAATTTAAGTCCTGTATTACGGAATGTTTAAATATTGTGTAAAGGTCGCGAGTAGCGTGGATAAGAGTTAAAAGATAATAAATATGCCAAAAAATGATGATTCGGGCGGCGACACGCGAAAACCGACCTTCGTAGGTATTGACATACATACAATGTACAGACAACACATCAGCAGCAGACGACTTTTTTGAGACAATAAATACTTTGAAACAATCTCAGATAAAATAGGTTAAAACTTAATATCCTTACTATTGAATAGAGTTGAAAACATCGTGAAAAAAAGGAGAAACTGCTCAATCTGAGCAATTTCATCCTTTTGTCAAAATGTTTTCAAAAGTTGTTTGTAGCAGGCGCGTCTGAAAGCGTCTGTATGTGTTAAAGCGTTAAATTAAACCGTATTTACGATCTAATTACATACGTGTATAGTTTGGTCATGACCGTTCTCTGGAGACGTCCACGATGCGTGTACGACCAGATTACGAACAGGAAAGATTTGGATCTTTCATTGTCGCCAAACCCAGGAGGACGGTTATCACGTGACATGCCCCATTTAAAAATAAAATGATGGAATGCTTATTTGTTATCAAATTCAAAACGGTGATATTCAAACAATGGATGGTGAATTTGAAATTATGAAAACAAAATGGATAGGAATAAATATAAATAAATAAACATAGATATAACAAATATTCTACCAAATGAAGAAAATGAAAGCCCTCATATAAATAAACATGTTGTACAAGATGGCAAGAGTAGAAACAAAAATCAGTTAAAGTCGCTTTACAATCTCTACCAAGAGTTATCGTTCCTCTCGTTTTACAAAGAAACGAACGGTAACTCATTGGAATAGACTTGCCGCTTTGTACATCTCCCTTCCCCGACATGTGACAATATTTCATTGAATTCCTGCATCAGATTTGATTATTACTTTGGTTAATTCCAAATCAACCACGATGTTAATAAAGGGGTGATAATTACTCACAATGAGTACGGGTACTCTCTGTTTCCCTATACCGCTTTATATTCCATTTCGTGGCATTAAATACAATGATTTGCTTTCCTCGAAATTAAAGCAATACGAAATATCCATTTAACCTATGTATTCTAAATTAAGGATTTACCATTCATTGTGTGAACGGAAGCCATTGTTCAGTAGAAGCCATTATTGCTGTTGAAACCATACTTCACGTTGATTTGTGACGTACATATCGAGGGCTTGGCGTGAAACGGTTGTAACTCTAATTGGTATTTTTTTTACCAAGGTTAATCACCTCGCCATAAACTCTTTATAAGCGTTAAATATTTTTTCTTTGTAAACAATGGAAATTTAGGTTCTGAGCAATGGCACCTAAATTTGCATTGTTTACAAAGGGGTCAAAATTGCCCCTAAACCAGGGTTTTCAAAATAGCTTTTTAGTTACAACCGTTTCTCGCAAAGCCCTCGATATCTTTGAGGAAAAACGTTAAGGTTTACACTTACAAGCACAAATACATTTTAAGTGACATGGTTGGTATTGATAAAAGCAGACTTTATGTTCGTTATATAGACAATCAAATAGCCGAGAAAAGTCAATGCATTTGATTTCAAATGGAGTGTTTGATTAAGCTTTATGTATTTCAACAGCTTTTGTTCAGGAAGCAGTGTGAAGGTATATTATTCTATTGTTGTTGCATATCGAGCTGGTATAATATCATGAGATATGCAGCAACAGTATTGTCAGAGCTGACTTCTTGACTTAAATGAAACATTGCGCGACAGTAGAATATGAAGGAGAGATATATTTATCTTATACAACGTGTATGACTAGAAACACTCAACAGATAAAAACAATGAGTATTCTTCATATAGTCTAGTATTGGTCCGACCATGTTACCAACATGAATGTGCACTAGACTATCATAACATTTACATCAGATAGGAAGGCATTGTTTATTGAAATATTGTAACCAACAGGTAAACCATTTTGCCACGCCTGTCTGTTGTCTTCTTTTGCAATCATTTAAGCTCATAAAGAAAAGTCCAACTTTGTCATGCATACCATACGAGTCAGTCACAAGATGATCCATCTACGAAGAGTGTGAAATAAGTTCAATAACCGAGCGATACTTCAGAAGTTTCACGGATGCGTGCACGACGAGATAGCGAATAGTGAAGAGCCGTATCAGATTGCACCGAATCACAGGATGATCTGGATCTTCGCTGGTTGCCAATTTCCGAAAGAAGTATTACGTGTGTCGTGGTCCATGTGTTATTGTGACGTGTCCATGAATGTTCATTCTTGCCAGCGAAATATGACACCAAAGGCGTGATAATATACTTCTACCTTATCAAAGAGAGTACGAAATGACCAAGAATGTTCCATTTTCACAGTGTGTACGTATTTTGAGAGTACAACGATATACCTTGTAACTGCAGGTTCGAAAATACGGAAAGCGACCTTTAGAACAGGTTCTTCCTAAAGTCCAAATTAATGATCAAAGACGTCTGATAGTGCTAGTGCGGATGTCCAGGGTGTACTTTATACTGCCAGACCCTCTGGAATATTCAGAATACAACGGATGCACGTGCATGTGGTCGGATACGGAATGCTGTGACAGATCTAGAACAAACTGTCGGTGAGAATGGAGATGATGGAGACATGATGCCACCCCTCCGAAAGTCGCGTGCCGAGACCGGGCCTGTGGAGCGTGGTTTTGATGTTGGTTGAGAAAATCTGAACACATAACGATGGCGGAGGATGCCATGTCTGAAAATAGAAAAAAAAGAAACATATTTATAATATATTTACACTCATCTGTGCAGGCCAAATGATCTATTCTATCTTACTGAAAATTACTATCACTGACTAGTGATCATCTTTCATACTGCAAGTCTACTAAATTACTCTTATCACGTAAGGTACTATTGCAAACTGGTCACATTCTTCTTTCATTATCTTCATTATTTATCCATTTTTGACATCCCACCAAGTCCAATCAAGTAAACGATTAAATAGGAGCATTGTATGCCTACTAGATACCTATCCTTAACGTCATGTGCAATACATGTACTTAATACATATCCTTTACATAATAGTTGATTTACTACATCACAATTACCACAGCTGTGTCAAAAATACAGTCATACATTGTGGAAGAAGAACTCATTAACTCTTTCAGCGCCGAATTGTTTAAAGTAGACTCTTCCGTGTTCAAATTCGGGCGTTTCTATTTCACATGTTATAAGAGTTTTGGATTATTTGGATAACTACAAGGCAAACAATGCTGATTTCAGGTAAGACAGCTCGTCACGAGCTGACTCACCTGAATCAGTATTGTTTGCAAAAAGCTCAATATTGCCTTTGGCGCTGAAAGAGTTAAATCTTATTTCACATTACAGAACAAAGAATACTGGATTTCTCATAACTTGTGCATGATACATTATCAAATAGACTGCATCATACAAAAACAGACCTTTGTGACTTATCGACCAGTTAAGATTAGGACGAATCTGTGCCTTAGTACGATCTGACCCGGATCATTTCTGATTACCGTGTATATGTATAGTCGTGCACGCATTATGAAAGGCTCTGGAGAAAACTGTCTTTACAAATACGCAATGCTATCAATATCTCCGAAAGTTGATTTTCTTGTGTCGTATTTATTTATTTATTCTCTTTTTTTTAATAAGATGACAACTAGATGCTTTTAATTGCATTGCATTCGTTCTTAACCGATACTGACGAAACAAGAATGTGTCGGAAAACATTTAGCCGGTTTTACTTAAAACCGTCGCCAATGATCAACATTTTATTCTCGACCCTCGCCATCTACAATGAACTATTTTAACATTGACAGCGAAAATTATACAGAATTGTTCCGTTGTACTCATTTTTCATTACGTTTACTTATTTAATCTCATTTTACATTCATATAAAAGTATCCATGGACTGTCGCTGTAAAATAACTAAAACAATAACAATATGATTATTATTGAATTATTTTTCGGAATTTATTCAATAAAATATTGTTCAAAAAAACTAAAACTTTGTTGGAAGCGGATTTAATTTGAAAATCGGCTCCGTAAAACAACTAAGCAGATCTTTTAAAAACGCCCAATTTGGAAATGATTAATAAAAAGGAAATGTGACAAATATCCGTAACTGTATACCAAGTAGTCAATGTACTGGAAGATTAACTAAATTAATATCATATCTAGTTATATATCACGGTTTTGAATTACTGGGAGGGAAATCCTGTCTTTTGTTTGCAAAATAGTTACACTTACTTATCTCTTGAGCTGGTTTAATACTTGACTGATTGACTAGATTACATTATTTACGTGCAATTTGACACTGTAAATTGTAGGGTCTTTGAATAAAAGTCAGCTTTGATATTGTGTGACTATGAGCAATGTAGATCTACAATTAAAAGTTGATTTAATTATTTTCTAGTGAGGAAGCGAGGGAGTATTTCGTGTGTCACAGCTACATGTCACAAATACAACTGTTATGTAAGAAAGTTATGATGATACAAGTGAATGCTTATTCTAAATGGGATGTTTGTGTATTTGTATTGAAATCATAATATATACTAATTTAACTCCTCAACAGCTCATTCACAATTATAATTATTAGTCCTAGTAGTTTAAACTGACAACAAAGAAATACTAGGTCCTTAAGTCAGTTGTCAGATCAGTCCGTTTTAATTCATAGTCTATTTGAACAAAGTTGAAAAGCTTTTGAAGCCCAAATATCGTCTTAAAACATTTCACGTGGGAACTAAAGAACACCTACGACCATTGGCCATACACTAACCCTAAATTGACAATACCTATCTTCTAAATCTGATCGATGTATTTTCCCTTGATAAGAATTCTATTGAAGCTGTCTTAGAGAGATTTTATCTTGTCTTTTAGAATTGACGATCACAGCTGTCAAACTTTACAATCAACCAGTACCAAAGAATATTGTCATTGGCGTAATCTAAGCGTTTCAAACCATTTTAACCAAATAAGACATATTATAATACTGAAACAGCCAGATAAATTTGAAACGACAGAAGAAACGTACACTTTTCTTATCATACATAAATGCCCTTTCTGCAATGGTTACTACTTTGTCCCGATCATTCTTCAAACTTGTATCGCTCCTTTTTTTTCTTCTATGAAAGCGTTATTTGACGTTTACATATATTAAGTCTTATCTTACCGTAAAAAGGATTAAAGAGACATTTACTTATTTCCCCCTTAATCACAATTTCTAAAGTGTGAATCAAAGGGTTTATCTCAAATACTTTCTATTGTAAATGTTTCAACTTGCTGATCCCCGGTGAACCCAAAATGTAACGTTTTCAGGGCCGTGGTTTTAAGTCCTACTTTCTTTTTGTGGGCTGATTTGTAAACTTATTAGACTGACTATTAAACAATGGATTATTGACATTTTGACACATGTTCTGAATTCGTACTTAAAACAACGATATTCCGTTACCGCTTACCGATGGTTGAACTAGCCGAGTCATGTGTAAATGATAGGTAAATATAGTCATTAACCCTTTCCCTCATACGACAATTCTGCAGCAGACGACTTTGAACTTTTGCGAGCAAAATATATGAAGAAGATGAGCTTGCTTATTTTTGCAGTTTAACATTGGTCTACACGGTTTGCTCACTTCTTTTTTGTTATCAATATAAAAGACAGACATTTCCTTTAGTACCACTTGAATAGCAATGGGAGTGTATTTCCCAGGGCAAGGGAGAAGACTTGTCCCTGACAGAATACGTGTATTAACATTTGTAAACAACACAACTGACAAACTGAAGCTTCACATGAGCACATGCAATCATTTGTATTTCCAGGAAGTCTTTATTTATTAATCAGTTTCACAAGTGATTCTATAAGGTGTTATTTCACCTGTTTTCAATATTGATTACTCTTAAGCAGTTTAGCACGTAAAAGGGTTAGATTACTGAATCAAACACATAGTCAACACATTTATCGTTTGAAAAATGAACTTAAATCGGAAACGTAATTATGTGATTTGATATGAGTCAGTGCAAAAATCAAATTAATGAGAAATTACCATTACATTCGTTTTAAATGATTCATCATAGATATCTTTCCACTCTTCTTTTCTAAACAAATTTAGGGACGCCTTATGTAGCAGATTAATGTTCTAATAATCATTGTATAAAAAGGAAAAAATGATAAAAACAAAAGAACTTTGTCTTCATTTCCAACAATGGTTTTACCTCTGTATTAACATAATATTTTCACTGGTTATGTCTCCAGAAGGCAGACACCGAGTGTGATTTATATAAGCTGTATGTTTGTTTCACAATCGATGTAAAATAAATCAGTTTAAACAACAGCAAAATACTCTGATCATATGTTTTATAAGGCTGTGAGTTTGATATAAACTCATCCGTTTACCTTCTGCAATAGGTAAACGGATGAGTTTATATCAAACTCACAGCCTTATAAAACATATGATCAGAGTTTGAACTTAAAATAGAACCGGTTGGCAAATATTTCTCTATTTTATTTTAAATGAGCCGCGTCTGGCGCTTTGGAGTCCTATCGACTGCCCATAACGTGCACATATACATTAAATTGGCTTAAACCTAATGGGGCTACCACTCTTGTTAGTTTTGTCAAAAGATATATCCAGTCCTAATTGAATGAATCTTCATTGCACGAGAATGATGCATTAAGACCCCAAATCGACAGACGCGGTCCATATATAATTACATACACCTGTTGGAAATGCGAGTAAGTGGGGGGACACATCAAAGGCCAACACTTGTTTGTGTCCATCTACGCTAAAATAGGCTACTTTACCTTCCTAATCCTAAAAAGACATCACTTTTAAAAAATTCGCGCTATATTAAGTGCACTCATAGCAATATGTGAACGATAATTATAGGCTATACCACCTTCTCGTGAACAGCAACAAGACTAAATGGTAAACCAAGCACTATCGTATCAATAAGATGGCGTTGGCAATAGCTGATATAATATGATCCCGTGCAAGGTACAGTATAGATCCAGATCTACACTCTTCGCGTGTTACTAACACATACATTTATAATTATCATGTGTGGCGTTCGCAGTTGCGGCATATTTCTTAAAGCAGTTTTTCGCATGGCGTTGGCAAATTATGTTTTGTGCACAAACGTTGAATTACGGTTTTAAGATGACTCAATGTGGGCGATGATTGAAATGTTTCTAAATCCTCAACTTTGACAAACGGAGTCATCCATCTGTGCATAGTATTATAAGTTAGCAGTGAACGCAAAAGCGATGTTTCCATTTTCTATGCTGTCGCACTTCACCGAAACTCGTGTCAGAAATCATGTAACAGTATCAAATGTACAGAGTATATCAATGTTTATTTTGTTATACATTTTGCAAGCATAGTTTGATTGAGGGATGCTAAATTCTTCATTCTGAACAGTAGCATGTGTCGAGTAAAATGTTAAAAAGCCGGCAAACCTGTATTTAAATACACGATGTGATGGATTACGGTAACGCCGCCAAATAAGTGATGGAGTTTCATTAATTTTCCTTTGATGGAAGTGATGCACAGATTTACTATGTATTTAAACTGAAAAAAATCTAGATGAATCACCTACGTCACCTGCACAATAGATTCGTTTAATTGACTGACATTTTGAGCGGATTTAGTTACGTACATAAATGTGTCTGGAATGAAGGCAAATGAAAGTTATGTCCCTTTCATTAAAAAATCACCGTGTTATTTAGACATTGATATTACTTTTGAACATATTTATATATCTTTAACATTTTATTGAAACATATAGATCCATTTCCGTTGTATAAAATCAAATACAGACCTATTGCCGTTTCGTTTTAAAAAAGAAAACTTACATAATATCAATAATTATAGTTTTGTTGACGTCATTAAATCATTATTATCATCATATTGCTAAGTTAATGAGCTCTTTTTGACTCAAGAGTAGAGTACTCCGTCACATTTGTAATACATGTGATATTTTGACCACGTAATACCCTCTTATCTCAATTTCCTTTGATTTTTCATATTATGAAAGGCTATCCATCCCTATAGTGAAAGTATTACTCATAATACATAAAGATCGATTTATATTGCCTCTGCAGCAGACGGCTTTTTGAAAACATAGTGACAGAAGAAGAAATTGCACAAAACGTGCAATTTCTCCTTTTGCCACAATGTTTTCCACGTTTTGTTATAGGTTATCTATTCAATTATGGAGATTTTCTATGTTTTGACAAAATACGTTCAAAGTCGTCTGCTGCAGAATTGTCGTATGAGGGAAAGGGTCAAGCGATGTCATGTCGGAGTGTCAATACGACCCCAAATCGTAAGACACGGCTCTTATATAAGTATGTATGACTCAATTACTCCCCGTCAGCATTCGTTTCCTGTATAATTATCATCTTAATTAAAAGGTTACTTGATTACAAGTGACATCAGTAGCTGTTTTTGTGTCCTAAATAGCTGTTTTTGTCTCATTTTTGTATAATAAAACTCATGAAAGAATACCTTTGGGCATGGCAAATATCCTAGTCTAGTGATGTTTGGTCATCACGGATTAGTGAACTAAGCGTTATTGTTGAAAACTGCGTGAACGTCGAATAAACCCAACACGTAGTAAGTATATATATCATTTAACCCTTTCTCACATACATCAAACTTGAAGCAGTCGACTTTGAAAAACATGGAAACTCTCTTAAATGAATATACATTGATTAAAAATGAAAACATTGTAACAAAAGAAGAAATTGCTCGTTATGAGCAATTTCTCCTTTTGTCACAATGTTTTCAAATAGCGTTTGCGGTAGAAGCGTCAGAAAGCGTTTGCAAGTGGGAAGGGATTAAACATACATGTACAATGTACAAGTATATATATTTAGAAACATTAATTTACACAACCGTGAAGGTTTCGATCCTTTTGCGTTTTGAAGAAATCACAAACGATACAGTTAAGCGAATGTCTCAGTATTCAATGCCGAGTCCGTATTGAACTTTTTCCACAGACAAATGTCTGTAACGATAGCTATCAATTTCCTGATCATTTTAAAGTCATCACGTTTTTGGTAAAGTCAACATGGGAGCGACCATTCCACAATATCGAAAACATAGTAAACAACTGGCGACCTGTTTTCAATATCGTCACTTAATGATTGGGCAATCTTATTACTTTCAAGTCCCAGTTTCCGCTGTTTTACTATTTTGCTTATATGACTGAATTTCATATAACTGATTGAGACGTTGTACTGATTTGAAATCGGATAAATACATTGATAGATTCATCGTAATGTTATATAAATTTGTGTTTTTAAACTTTTAATACGTCCTTTACTTTTTGACAAAGTAATTGATTTCTCTAATCAGATTTGCATAATTTAACCATTATTATACCTCAGTATTAAACGAACATAGGTCGTGTCAAACAAAAACCTACTTTCGATTCTTCCAGACTAGCGAATTGGTCGCAAATATTAGAAACATGAAAACCATCAATGTGTTTTTTGTTTGTTTCACTTGACCAAACTAGGAGTTATTGCTCGCTTAACAACTTTGTATTTTCCGACATTGTTAGCTATGTTTTCCACTGATTTCAAGAAACGTTCACATTTTATTTTCTTCATCTTTTAAAATTTGAAATGAACCTCGAATAAGAAGGTATGCGGTAATTGGTTAAGTAATGTTTTCAATTTAAATAAAAAAAACAAAAAAATCCGTTGATGGCTCATTCATTATGTTGTAGTTGAGCTAATTAGAAACGTCCCCTAATGAGGTGACAGTAACGACGAATTCATCAATAATTTAATTGGAAACTCGTGTTTTAATTGAAAATGAGCAAAACATTACCGTGCTACAATGACATTGCGGACGTTTCGAAAACGATCCTCTTCAACGAAGAGCTTTTGAATTGAATATTGCTAACAAACTAGTTTGCGTATATTCCTTAACTCTTTCAGCGCCGAATTGTTTAAAGTAGACTCTTCCATGTTCAAAATCGGGTATGTCCATTTCTCAATTTATGAAAGTTTTGGACTATTTTGGTAACTAAAAGGCAAACAATGCTGATTTCAGGTGAGACAGCTCGTTACGAATCTGACTCGCCTGAATCTGCATTGTTTGCAAAAACCTCAATATTGCCTGTGGCGCTGAAAGAGTTAACCATATATGTCTGAATTATTGTTAATTGTATTTTATTTTTGTTTTTAACGATCTTAGCCACCATGATGGTACCCCTGGCATTCCGTAATCAAAAATATATTGTTGTTGTTGTTGTTTGTTAGCATTGTTTACCCTCGCACTCGGCAATAATGCCATTTGGCGAGCAAATATCCTACGTTTATAGAGTATATATAGAGAGGATGTTTCCGGAGTCGTTCATGACCACGCCCCGTTACGATATGTAGATTTCACTTGACAGGTTATTGCGGATGTGCACAATCAGTGTGTCTTCACTGTATAGAAAATTATGCTAACTGTCACAAAAACACTTCACACTTCTAGACCTGCTTCGTTTGTTTTCAATAACTTAATCTGAGTGAATAAAGGAAGGGGTTTATTCTTTCTCTATCAAAACATATTGGCTGTGCTGTGCCAAGGAAATTGAATATTACAGACTAAATTGTTTGAATCGGAGAAAAGATGGAACGGAAAAAGAGATGTTGCTTGTTCTAACTGTTTTGTAAATGTTCTAACACAATTCAAGCATCGATCCTTTTCAATAGAAAATGCATTGAATACGGAAATGTCCGAATTGAAAACATTTCAATCGACTAATGAACGTCCGTTTTTTGCTGTGTGGAAGAGCAGTTTCATCGGTTACATCTTAGAATATCAAACATAATATTCACACAATTGGTGAAATTTCGCAAAAGTGTAAATATGTCAAGGTAATTTTATCATGATGGGCCATGACCGTATCAACTTATTTCGGGAGAAAACTGGTCTATTTTCGTCCTACTGAACGTTCCACTCAAAATGGATTAATACATCTGCTTTTCGATAAGACATTCCAAGAAGTACGGTGTTATGACAGAGATCTTCGGCGGAAACAAAACCCAATAGACATAGACCTTAAGACATTTCCTGATTTAAGCCATCACATGTGATTTTTTTTTTAAATAGTTGAACTTTAAGAAATATTCATTTTTTTTTTAAAGCTTATCAACAATTATTGTCAGGTTTTTCGCCAACATTGTAAATTGATGAACATTAATAATGTCAATTAAAAACTAATGATTTCTTTACACCTTTCTTAAGTTGTATACATACTGATTTCATTCGTAAACGTTTACCTCACTTACATCGCATATCATTAAGCGTTAATCACTCATGTCTTTAGAATGGAGTCAATCGGAAGCGGCACTGTACTTAATGACAATTTACGTACGTGCAGGGGAAATAGAAAAAACCCGAAAACTAGTTTTAAGACGCATAGATGAAACTAATGATCATAAGGCTACCAAATGAAGTCAATATGGTTTATACTCTGAACAACTGTATTTGACTCGCGTCTTGCGATTTTGAGTCTTAATGCATCCGTGTACACAATATATAATCTCATCCAGATATTCACTGTTTGTCATACGTTTTTTAAAACCTGCTGTGAATAAGTTGCGACCAGTGCAGAAAACCAACATAATTGCCTCTGCGTAATATATCGACCCAGATCAGCCTGCGCAGTCCGCGCAGACTGATCCGGGCCGACACATTCCGTCTCAGGGGTATAGTGTAATGATTTCTGAAACAGAAATTCCACAGGAGGCAATGTGTGCTGGTTTTAAATGCTTAAATGTTTGACGTCGGGGAGAATAGTTAGCTTGCGCCACTGACTAAGTATGTTTCACATTTCTGTTATGCAGTGACTATTATTTGTTAACAATTCGTTAAGCACATGCGTGTCATAAGGTGAATACATCGGTGTAATAGTCAATCAAGAGCCATGTTTCAAAGCGTTTATTGATGTCTGGGGAGATAGTAGGTTTCAGGGTGGTTGTTCTAACAAGATATCAAATAACGGGTGAACCACAAATATGCTAATACTGCAAATCTATGGCAGGATCTAATAGTAGCCTTTATGATTTATATTGTTTGGTGTTTTGTGCACGATAGTTTTACATTGATTTAGAAAGGCACACATGCTTCCTAAAGCCCGGTGTAACAAAGATACACATAAACATTGTTTTCGCCAATTATATAAATTAATCGGTAAAGAATAAACAACATTTAAATTGGGAAAACATCGTTTATATTAAACTACAACCTAATCCATTATAACTAACCCTTTCGGTTGTAGACAAACTTGATTCTTTATTATGTCACACACCTAAAGTCACTAGATTCTCAATAAACCAGGGTGTAATACAGAATGTATCAATGCAGTAAAATCAGTCAACAATCAGTATATCTGCAATTGCTGATATTCTTGTAAACAGATGGCGAAGTCATATTTAATACGCGAAGAAGTAAAGGCTGTGTGTACCTGTTCGTGTTACAATCTGTAATACTTAAAATCAATTATAAAAACTTCGTGATGTACATCTTGCAAGTAAAAATGTATTTAACTTACACGGACGAGTTTTCATACCTCTTCAGTTTACGAACAATCAGAAAACCACAGGTAAAAAGTTAAACATGAGACATTTGAGCCGATGCATGGGATAATGTACACGTTGGCTTTTGTGAACAGCATATATGAGCCGTCCCGCGAGAAAACCAACATGATTGCCACTGCGTAATGTATCGACCCAGATCAGTCTGCGCAGTTCGCGCAGACGGGTCCGGGCCGACACATTCCGTCTCAGGAGGAATAAGGTATAAAGTAATGATTCCTGAAACAGAAAATCCACAGGATGCAAAAAGTGTCCGTCCGGGTTCGCCTGCGCGGAATGCTTAGGCTGATCCGGGTCGATACTTTACGCACAATGTTGGTTTTTCGCGCGGGACGGCTTATATATCCGGATCTATACCGTCCACACATTACTAAATCAAGCTTGTTGAATGAATCTGTCAAATTGGCGTTAACGCTTATGTAGTTCGCATCGATTGCAGAACAAGCGTTCAGCTTATGATACTTGCGATCGATCCCTGCTTCCTGGAGATTTAACCAGTACTCGTGCCGTTTGTGTGGAAACATCGCAAAGGCAGAACCCGCTCGCCACGGAATTCGAACCCGGGACCTGTGGTACATGGCGGTAAAGGTTAACAATTAACTTCAAAATAGTTTAAGATAGTCGAGACTGTTGACATAATACTGACAATACTGACAATACGATATTATCAATACTGATAATATTGACTATCGGGAAGAAATGTAATCAACCCAAGTGTTTCCTGGCTTTCTCAAAACAGCACTCCACGCAACAGTTTTTCCAAACAACTGGCTGCTTTTCCACATATAGTGTAAGCCCATTAGTGGTGGACGAATGACGCGTGCTGCATTGACTTTTATCAAACGTTAGAATGATTGTTAGCCGAGTTGGGGTTCGAACTCAAAACTAGTAAAGTTACCTTTCTTCATAAGCTTTCCCCACATGGAGACCTATATTGACGCATAAACTACAGGCGACTTTTTGAAAACATTGTGGCAAAAGAAGAAAGTGATCTTTTCGAGCAGTTTCTCCTTTTGCTACAATAAATTATATATAACTAGATGTTTTGAAGTCGCCTGCAGATTTGTTATATTTGGGAAAAGGTAATCATATGATCAAAAGTCATAAAAAATCTCAAGTGTTTCCCACCCTATTTGATTAATACGTGTACTTACAATTTTTAAAATAAATATCTTTTTTTATAACGAAAGCCTGTTCCGTCATCTGGAGTTCCTGGATCGTTTTCTCAAATACTCTTCGAACTGGTTCCGTAATTTCACGAGTCGTTTTAATCGATTTGTCCGTCGTATCCGCCTATCAAACTGACACCTGGGCCCAACATAGTTACCCCGGCATACACACCGACAAAATCCGAACGGGGTGTCGGGAAGTCTTAGTACACCGTTGTGCAAGCATCTCGTTTTAGAATCACAGAGTAAACCCCGCGGCATCCCCGACACGGGATAGGTGAAGGATAATACCAGAATCACTGTTAAGAGTATCACTAAGTACGTGTTGCGTGATGCATTCACTGTGATAGAGTTCGATTTAACGCTGCTATGTGATGCACAGTGAGTTGTCATTTTGTCTCTCCATTCAATGTCCCTGCAGTTTTTGTTGTTCTCTGAATCTTCCATATTTGTAAGTCCAAAATGTTTTTCAACAAATCCGTTTAATTTTGAAATTAATCCGGTATGTTTTTTTATGTCAAACTATCTTGTAAAGAACAACTACTAAATTATAATGTGTGTTTTTTGCTTTTAAGATACAACTTTTTAAAGTTAAAATCCAGTTCACGTTTAAGCCTTATCTGTATATTTCTTATAACATTTTACCAATCCAAGTTAAAATAAGATTCGTAACGTATTGCAATGCGTGCGAAATTCATATTGCCTCTTCGATATTACGATACTAGCATTTATACTAGAGTATGCCTCGTAGTATTACAGCGCGCCCTGTCATTGATTACATCGCTCCGCCCAAGTGCTAGTTGTACGCATTGATTGGTCGCCATAAATAGGAAAAAATACATACGTGAGAATGCTCAGTTGTGAACAGGTCGCTTCGCTTTACTACGAAAGATTATTTTGTGAATGGAGATAATGTCCCTGTCGTCTGCTCGCAAGTGTTTTAAACGACAAATACATGTTTTACAGTATTTAAGATTGTACATCTTGACTAGCGCGCTACCGGTTTTTCCTTTTCTCACTATTTCTTAACCATTTAACAAGATGTTTTCGAGTTAACTGATTGATAATTAATATGAAAGATGACGCTTCTAGTCGTTTATAGTACAGATACAAATTCCTGACCGGTCACTCCTTTTCCGGAACTATTAATTAAACCCTTCTATTAATTGTTTTCCGTGATTATTGTCATGCTTCATTTTCTTGTCGGAGGTGGGGAAAGGGGGGGGGGGGGGGGGGATTTTACGTTGTATTTATTTGTTTAATGTTTGTTTCGTTTTACATTAAATCTCTATATGAAAGATAATTTTAGTTGCCTCAGACCTGGCACGGCATGCAACCTATCACCAGAAGATAGTTCTTTAATGGGCTTCATTGATCAGGATCATGTACATGTTCAGCGACACATAGTGTATAGTGTCCACGTAGGCCGTCTAGGCCGTCACTATGCACACGTGACGAAACCTTCAGGATCACACATAGGTGCGTTCATCGGTCCATATTGCAAAACTCACACGGGTTTAGTAACTATAACACTATTTGTATAACACTGTTCCTCAAATCATATTCTAGTCTCATGTAATGGAATTTGATATTGAAAAAAGGGCATGAATTTGTAAGAACGATTAATTTCGAAAGGAAAATGCATATGAGCCAGGTATATTTACATGATAAACCCACTCACCATACGTGGAATTCCCAGACCCTCGCCTGTACAGTTCATTTACTATGACATGTTGAACAAACTCAACACGAAGTTAAGCAAGCAACTTCTTCGAAGTCTTGGAGCATTAAAACACTGGTCACCTTTCAGCGAAACTGGTGTAGTCAACGGTAATTGGTTTTAACGCTTTCCCACATATAAAACATCTTCAGCAGATGATTTTGAAAACCTCCATGCAAAACAACTAAAATCTCTATAAATGAAAGTATTTAGTCAATAGAATAGGGTTGAAAACATGGTGGGAAATGAAGAAATTGCTCGTCATGAGAAATTTTCTCCTTTTTGCCACAATGTTTCCAAAAGGTCGTTTGATGCATCTGAAAGTTAAAAAGGGTTGGGTTAAACCTTACATACGTGAGCAGTCACGCGAGAAAACCAACTCTGCGTCAAGTATCGACCCGGATCAGCATAAGCATGCCGCGCAGGCGTACCCGGATAGACACTTTTCGCCTCCTGTGGATTTTCTGTTTCAGGAATAACTACTGTATGCATCTATCCCCCTAAGACGGAATGTGTCGGCCGGATCAGTCTGCGCGGACAGCGCAGGCTGATCTGGTCGATACATTACGCAGATATATTGATATGAGCCGTCCCGTGAGAAAATCAACATTGTGGACTCTGCGTCAAGTATCGACCCGGATCAGCATAAGCATGCCGCGCAGGCTTACCCGGATAGACACTTTTCTCCTCCTGTGGATTTTCTGTTTCAGGAATAACTACTCTATACATCTATCTCCCCTAAGACGGAATGTGTCGGCCGGATCAGTGTACGCGGACAGCGCAGGCTGATCTGGTCGATACATTACGCAGATATATTGATATGAGCCGTCCCGTGAGAAAATCAACATTGTGGACTCTGCGTAAAGTATCGACCCGGATCAGCCTAAGCATGCCACGCAGGCTTACTCGGACAGACACTTTTCGCCTCTTGTGAATTTTCTGTTTCAGGAATAACTACTGTATATATCTATCCCCCTAAGACGGAATGTGTCGGCCGGATCAGTCTGCGCGGACAGCGCAGGCTGATCTGGTCGATACATTACGCAGATGTCTATCGCCGCAGCTGCATTTTGAGAAAAAATGTGAAAACCAACATTGTGGACTCTGCGTAAAGTATCGACCCGGATCAGCATAAGCATGCCGCGCAGGCTTACCCGGATAGACACTTTTCGCCTCCTGTGGATTTTCTGTTTCAGGAGAAATATATCTCTATCCCCCTTAGACGGAATGTGTCGGCCCGGATCAGTCTGCGCGGACTGCGCAGGCTGATCTGGATCGATACATTACGTAGAGGCCATAATGTTGGATTTCTCGCGGGACGGCTGAAGTCACATTTTGATATATAGTCAGCCTCCTTAAAATACTCAACATCTTTGACCAGAAATATGCATATATTGATCTGTATGTACTTGTTATACAGCTTTACAGTCATACGTCTTTTATCTGAGCCAAACTGTCACTGTAGGTAGGGTAAGATCTAAATCTGCGTTTTGAAATTTCCTATTCGCTTTTAATTAATTTTATTATCGAAACTTCATGAGGGTGTATTTTCATCCTAGGTACTTTAGAAGTGACCAAAGGAACCGACTGATTTCACAGGTAAACCCTTACAACCTTCTTTGGTAAACTCGTGCTCTGTGCTCTGAACAAAGTCAATATCGAACGAGAAACCCCTGTACTGACAGTCAATGTGGACGACCTGTGTGTAATATTATTAATTGAATGAATCGAAGTCATGTGTATAATCGTGCCTTTTCTCTCGTTTACTAATTGTCAGAAAAAAAAGGTTAACATCTAGTTTGTCAATCGTAATAAAACATTTGAGCGGGTCGACACGATGATCTGAAGCCTATACAGTTTATTAACTATGACATGTTGACACTTTCTAATATTATCTATGACATGTTCAGAAATGTCAACGTGTACATTTGGTCATGCACTGGACTGG
The DNA here is from genome assembly GCA_031761405.1 of Serripes groenlandicus. Taxonomy (NCBI): domain Eukaryota; kingdom Metazoa; phylum Mollusca; class Bivalvia; order Cardiida; family Cardiidae; genus Serripes; species Serripes groenlandicus. The sequence goes on from JASEVX010000010.1 coordinate 69,694,752, forward strand.
CTCGATTCAGTTTGTCTCCGTTCCCAAACAGCATCTACCACACTTACCCTCAATAAGCCGAGCCCCGGTAGCTCAGTCGGTAGCGACGCGGGCTGTCAATCAATCAAGGGTTGTGAGTTCGAATCCCGGCTCGGTCAACTGTCTTTCCGAGGATTGACAAAAGTCAATGCGACATGCGTTATTCCTCTTCCACCAATGGGCTAAGTCTATGTGGAAAAGCAGCCAGTTGCTTGGGAAGATTGTTGTGTGGAGTACTGGTCTGAGAAAACCAGGAAATGCATGAGCAGATGAACTGGCCGCCGTGATATAACTGAGAAATTGTTAAAAACGGCGTTAAACCCCAATCAATCAATCAATCAATCAATACCCTCAATAATACGCATGCTCTAGTATTGTTCTGGGTTTAAAGTATATTGTCAGTTATCTACGATACTATGTAACGAGTCCATGAGACAAATGGTCAAGTAAGTTCATCTACTGTCATACTACTTTCATCACGTGCATCAATTCTCTGCAATATTGTATGCACATTATGCAACACTTTTAAGTAGGTGACTTATTTCAACACCACCAATCCGCTTGACATATGTAATGGTATTTATCACTCCTTTAGATAACCCTTGTCCTGCTTCACGCGACTTTAAACAGTGTAATCTTGACACAGCACACAACAAAACCAGCCTGCACTTCCATACAACCTAATCTTGGTCTACATTGTTAGGTACACATTTGTCAATTTTTAAAGAAAGCATGAAAAACAATAATATATTATATTCAAACGATAATACAATATTTTACCGAGCCCCGGTAGCTCAGTCGGTAACGACGCGGGCTGTCAATCCAGGGGTTGTGAGTTCAAAAGTCAATGCGACATGCGTCAGTCGTCTTCCACCTAAGTCTATGTGGAAAAGCAGCCAGTTGCTTAGGAAGATTGTTGTGTGGAGTACTGGTGTGAGAAAACCAGGAAATGCATGAGTAGGTGAACTGGTCGCCGTGACATAACTGAGAAATTGTTAAAAACGGCGTTAAACCCCAATTAATCAATCAATGATTTAATGACTTTTAATAATGCAGCACTACAGCTATCCTCACGCGGTTTTGAAATCAATCTTAAATCTTTCAGCGCCGAATTCACTTCCATGTTCAATTTCGGGGGTCTTCATTTTGCAGGTACGTATAAAGATCTTTTGATATTTTGATAACTGAAAGGCGAAACATGCTGATTTCAGGTGGGACAGCTCATTATGAGCTGACTAACCTGCATCAGTACAGTAAGCAAAACCCTCCCTATTGCCATTGGCGCCGAATGAGTTTATTCTGATGCAATCCTATTCTTGAATGTATCCTTACCTTTCTTCGATCACATACATGTTCCTCCACACAGCTATAGATAATACGAGTAATCCAAACACTCATATGACCCTCAAACCCTATGTTGTGGGTACAATTAACCCGCCTTATACCCACAACATAGAGTTTAGATGAGTCATAATATATATATATTGTCGACTCCTCCTTATCTAGTCAATTGCCTTCAGGATGCTGGTATAACTAGATAGCGGTCAGGGAACATTATTACCTCGGAGGTTGCCAAGTACAGAGGATCGACGTTCATGAGACGTGGTCAAAATACCTTTGAACGAGAGTCCAATTCCACCAACATTACTTAGCGCTAAGTATTACTTAAATACTTAAAAAGTATTTTTCATCATTTTTGTTTCCCTAATAAAAATGCCAATACATATCATTTCTTAACAAGTAGTGTTGGTTAGAAAGGTACCTATTTATGTCGACTTAGTCATTTACTTAAATGCAGTCCACCATTCATGTTTTACAAAATATTTGGGAAACAAAAAGGACGAAATGTGCCTTTAACCCTTTCCCTCATATAGACGCTTTATGACGCTTCTGCAGGAGACGGCTTTTGGAAAACATAGTAACAAAAGAAGAAATTGGTCAAAACGAGCAATTTCTCCTTTTGTCACAATGTTTCCCACTTATAGGCATAGGTTATCCATTCAATTAAAGAGATTTTCTATTTTTTGACAAAATATGTTCAAAGTCGTCTGCTGCAGAATTGTCGTATGAGGGTTAACTATCTAAGTATTACTTAGCGCAAAGTAATGGTGGTGGAATTGGACATAATAATGGTGGAATTGGTTATACAAAAACCGCCGCCTGCGATGCTTGTCCGACTATATAGCGAACGGCGAATGGTCTGATCATACTTCGCGGAGATGCATATTGCTCTGAATCTTCGCTGGTCGTTTAAACCCGAAGGTTTGATTTCAGATGATGCGGTTCATGTAAGAAAAACATAACATTCATCACGTGGTAAGGGGGAAAATTGAAAGTTTAGAAGACCACCGGAAGTAAGACATTACAATAATTCGTCATAGTGAATAGAAAAGCGAATCAACACTACGTAATTGTAAATAACATATATCAAGTGGTTTTACGTGTAAACTATCACACAGGGACCGTTATGTCGAAATAAATCACAAACCCGTAATTGTGAAGCCACATTTCAAAATAAGAGGGGTGGGGCCTGCACTGGTACCCGGAGTTCTATAATAAATCAATACGTCTCGCATGATAATACTGGTCACCTGCCCTTATATATATCGATATCGCATTTATAGTAATTAGTTAATATACAATTGATTGTCGTAAACTATTCAGCGGACCACTTTCACGAATATCGATGTTTAACGGTAACCATGATTTCGGTCTTTTCTTTTTTTGCGCGCGTACTATCGGATGTTTTAACCCTTTCCCACATAGGACAATTCTACAGCAGACGACTTTTGACATAATTTATCAAAAAATATCAAAATAGGTATATATTCCGTAGGTTTAATAATTGTAACACAGCAGCCTGCTTTATTCCAATAACTTGTACCCTTAACCCTTCCCCTCATACGACAATTCCGCAGCAGACGACTTTGAACATAATTTATCAAATAATAGGAAATCTCTAAAACTGAATGGATAACCTATGACTTAAAGTGGAAAACATTGTGGAAAAAGGAGAAATTGCTCGTTTTGAGCAATTTCTTCTTTTGTCACTATGTTTTCAAATAGCCGTCTGCTGCAGAGGCGTCAGAAAGCGTCTATATGAGGGAAAGGGTTAAGATTCGATTAAGCAAGCCCGTTATTACAACTTCAAAACGCTTCTCAAAAAAAAAAAAAAAAAAATCTCGGGAAGTTAATTGTAAGTAATTGAAATTAAATCCTACCTGCCCTGACCTTTCCCCAACAAAACGTTATTTTATTAGTAGAATTGATTGATTGGGGTTTAACGCCGTTTTTTAACAATTTCTCAGTTATATCGCGGCGGCCAGTTCATGCATTTCCTGGTTTTCTCACGCCCGTAGTCCACACACCAATCTTCCTAAGCAACTGGCTGCTTTTCCACATAGACTTAGGTGGAAGACGATTGACGCATGTCGCATTGACTTTTGTCAATCGTCGGAAAGAAAGTTGGCCGAGCCGGGATTCGAACTCACAACCCCCGGGTTTGACAGCCCGCGTCGTTACCGACTGAGCTACCGGGGCTCTGCTTTTATTGGTAGAAACCAGTTGTTTTCATTTTCTGTTAATTCTGAACATGTTGCCTTATTAATGGTTATTTACATCACAGATTACGTGCCGATTGCTCGGCTATTAAAATAATTAAAGTATCGAAGAAAATAAGGACCACAATGCTAAACAAGAGCACCGCGTACGGCACAGACGCTTGACTGATAGGGAGAAAAAAAATGAGCTAAACAAAAAACCTTAACCGGACGACCACGCCGCCGACGACGACGCCAGGGTCATGACAATAGCTCTCGTTTTTTTCAAAAGTCGAGCTAAAAATTAAATATGTCCTTCTTGCCTATACGTTTGTGATGGCTCTGGATTTAAATAAATGGGACTTCTAAACTATGCATTTTAGTTGAAAACTTATGGAAGTTGTTATAAGAAGTAAACACTTTAAAAATTAAATGTGTCTTTATCTGGGAAATATGAATAAATAAGTAATTTAAACTGATAAATTGTGAAAAGATAATGTAAATACAGTTTGAAATAATTACTTAACATTTCCAGTTCAATATAAATGTTTTAGTGACATAATTTTCATATAAAATCACAAATTCTTTTTTTAAAATTTGACACTTTTCAAAATGGCGGCCGATGAACACGATTTTTGGAACTTCAATAGGAATGAGGGGGACTTTTATTGTGACAGTTCATTATTAAAGACTTATAAAACAACACGTGACGCTTGATACAACTTGCAGTAAAGTTTGCTTTATTATAATTTTTAACCCTTTCTCTCATATAGACGCTTTCTGACGCCTCTGCAGCAGACGGCCTTTTGAAAACATAGTAACAAAAGAAGAAATTGCACAAAACGTGCAATTTCTCCTTTTGTCACAATGTTTTCCACTTTTAGTCATAGGTTATCCGTTCAATTATAGAGATTATCTATTTTTTGACAAAATATGTTCAAAGTCGTCTGCTGCAGAATTATTGTATGAGGGAAAGGGTTAAAGCAGACGGCGTTTTGAAAACATAGTGACAAAAGAAGAAATTGCACAGAACGTGCAATTTCTCTTTTGTCACAATGTTTTCCACTTTTAGTCATAGGTTATCCATCTGACAAAATATGTTCAAAGTCGTCTGCTGCAGAATTATTGTATGAGGGAAAGGGTTTTAACATTAACCGTAAGTACCGCAAAATGCGTCAAATTCCACCGTTCACTTGATGCACGCAGTTCTTTATTTCCCAAGTAGGTTGGTCGAAAAGTCACAATGAATTTGAAAGTAAAAGGATGTCAATATAACATTTTGATAAGTTTGAAAATTTAAAAAAATATTTCTTTAACGTATTTTACTTTTTAACTGGTTAGATAATTTAAGATTGATTCATCTGCTTCTAGAGCATTTTTTTGACAAATTAAATAACAAGACATTATGAAAGTATACTTTTGAACACTGTCTGTAGACTTTTGTGAGGAAACAGGAAGTGTTCACCATTCAAGAAAAGGCGTCAATTGTATCAAGGATATGTTTAATTGTAAAAGATGAGCTGAGATAATACCATAGAGCTTTACCAGAGGCAGCTGAAACTTGTTATAATGACGTCAGTAGATGGGCAAACCTTAGAAACCTACCACATTTTAAATATCTAGGCGTGAATATTTCGAGGGCTTGACGTGAAACGGTTGTAACTAAAATTGGTATTTTTTTACCAAGGTTTATCACTTCACCATAAAGTCTTTATAAGCGTTAAATCATTTTTCTTGGTAAACAACGGAAATGTAGGTGCCATTGCTCGTTCTGAATTTGCATTGTCTACAAAGGGTTCAAAATTGCGCCTAAACCAGGTTTTTCAAAATAGGTTTTTAGTTACAACCATTTCACGCCAATCCCTCGATTTGGTCTTATGGGAATCAACAGCGGCACTACGTCATTAAATTTGCGTTGTTTCCACATTCTGTTTATTGTAATTTTTACTCCCCCATCCTATAGATGTGATTTATATTGCCAATGTTTGTACCACGTAATCTTTGCATAATCAGATGTCCGGCGTCATTCTTATTCACCAATGACTTACGGTATATGTAATATATCTGGAAAGAATGTTGTATGATGTACTGGTTAAACAAAGCCAGGTTAACACGTGTGATTTGAATTTAATTCAAAGGATTCAGTCAATATGACATTCATTACCATTTTGTTTGACTATCATGTTTTTTTTGTTTTTTTTTCATTATTGATTCGCCACAACGAACAAAATTTCGAAGAAAACATAGTAGTATTAAAGATGTTATAATGATACCAGTATATTGCAGTCCCTTTTCATGATTTGGCTCCGTTTAAAATGCGTCGCAAGTTGAAAGATAAACAAATATTTTCTCCGATAATTTCAGTATACAAAAAGTCCAGATGATATTTAGTTTGGTCCAATTAATTGCATGGGTACATGTAAGTCCTATTTCTTGTGTTTTGGAAATACCAGTACACGTTATTGTATCACTAGGAAATGGGGTCATTCTGAATTACATGAACAGGAAAGATTGTCCAGGCGTTCATGGTCTTTGCACATAAATATAGCCATATAACTAGGGACGTAGATAAGAGGGATAATTAACTAACTTATATACTAAAATATCACCCGTGCCAACATTTGTAGCAAGTAAAACTAAAAAACTATTTAAGATATGAAAATAAAAAAATTATTTTCCGGAAGTTTAAACATTCTTCTATTGCAGTATACTACAGGTTTTGATGATATGTTATCCTTATGAAAAATGTCAGTCTATTATTTTTTAGAAACATATATTATAATTCAGAAATGCCAATATTTGTGTCTTTTAAACCAGTCATTGTTCAAAATACAAAGAAGTTCCAGTTGCTCATTGTATCTCTAACTTTAGTTGAAATGTTAAGCTTTCAGAATATGTATGTATTGTTTATGTGCCAAATGGGACTTCAAAGTTTTATTTGCTACAAAATGTGAACATTTGGACAATTTTATTTCTATATGTGATATTTTAACCAGATAACAGGTGTACATGTATGTTTCCAATCCCTCTTAGCTACGTCCCTGTTATAACTAACTAAAGAAATAGTTAGAGGCTATATGTAGCTATACTAGAATAGAGAGCGGACATAATGCAAACAATACATTAGAGGAAGATCAACCTACTTGGAACTAAAGCAGTATGGGCTTGATAATTATGTACATCATATGGAAATAGTAATACAGACTTTCCTCGAAATACGAAACCCTTTGAGAGAAAAATATATAAGCGTCAGTTCTCCAGACTTATCTCTGATAATCTAAATGTATTAATAACAGTTATTATCAACGACCGATTGAAATATTGACATCAAAGTGAAAGGTGCGCTTCAAACAAATACATAATTTCTATATTAAAGCTTTGCTACCAATATTGATTCACCAGCACGATAATACTCATCAATAGTTGATGTCAACATGTACATTACAGTTCACAAGGCCACTCCCCATTAAAGGTTGTTCCAACAACTATAATGGAGCCGGAGCCTATGAAAGGGTACACGTTGGCAGTTTCTGAGCAGTGTAGGTTCAGATCATCTTGTCCACCTGCTCAATCTTATCAGAATCTTCATAAGATGATAGAATCATCTGACACGCTTGTTTAGATAATTAGAGCCGTCCCGCGAGGAAACCAACATTGTGGCCCCTGCGTAACGTATCGACCCGGATCATCAAAAGCATGCCGCGCAGGCTTACCCGGATTGACACTTTTCGCCTCCTGTGGATTTTCTGTTTAAGGATTCATTTCTCTATATCTCTATCACCATGAGACGGAATGTTTCGGCCCGGATCAGTCTGCGCGGACTGCGTAGGCTGATCTGGGTCGATACATTACGCAGAGGCCATAATGTTGGTTTTCTCGCGGGACGGCTCATATGTGAAAAGTGTGTATCTTGGTCAGACTGTGCTGATGCACGGGCTGGTCTCGATCTATACCGTTCATCAAAGTCAAATAGTATAATTTTTCATTAACTGGGACTTGTGTCAATAGTGACATTCAAAATGGAAAAAACAAGTGCTATACGTACATATACATTAGTTCTAGTATTGTCCTTGTTGTAGTAACTTTTGGAAAGAATAAATGTTAATGGCATTTTATAAAATTCGTTCCTTTAAATGAATGCATCATTGTGGTTGTGGTCATTATAAAAATGAAATATAATGGCAGTTAAACATTAAGCAGGCTTTCTAACTAACTACTGTTTGAATAGCAACACAAACTTAATTGTACCTAATGGAACGCTGCTTTGATACATTTCCTCTCGGAATTCACTATCTGAATGTTTTTATCGAAAGTTAGTTCGAAATCTTCTTAATCCACTTTCACAATCACCCTTTGTCCGTCGGTATCTGCGAAAACGTATTTGAAATAGATCTAAACTAAATGTATGTCAAATCCTGTTATTTGGTTGACGCCATTGAAATAAAAAAATAACTTGAAAACTACTATTCATTGGAACTCTGTTCACTTATAACCACTCGACCAATTTTAGAACACATCTCCTATATTGGTTGAACACTTGGTCGGTCAAAAGGAGGCAGTCGACTATACGGAGCCAGTTATCTTTAAAATCGAGGTGTATGACAAATCACACGCTTCTGAATTTTTATAGCAAAATACTTTACTTAAAATAGCGCTACTTTAGAAGGCTGCGCTTTACTATCATAGTAAAGGATTTGTTTGCAAATACAAATTCAAACGGGCCTGACAACACATTTCCTTTCACAACACTAATTTATTTGATCAATGCCGTTGTTAAACCGGTCTTCCACCTTGAGCGACAACCGAATACCAAGATAACTTTGCGTGCCTACTTAGCCGTACACATATGCGTGGTCTTTATAATTGAAATATCGCTGAAAACGGCGTGAATCTCAAATCATAATGCATGACCAATTTCTTCGAACCATACAGATTTATTCTTTATTTGTAGTTTTGTATTTATAATAATAGAATGGTTATTAACTCTTTCAGCGCCAAAGGCAATATTGAGCTTTTTGCAAACAATACAGATTCAGGTGAGTCAGCTCGTAACGAGCTGTCTCACCTGAAATCTGCATTGTTTGGCTGTGAGTTATAAATATATTCTAAAAATCCTAAAACATGAAAATAGAGTCGTCCGAGTTTGAACATGGAAGAGTCTACTTTAAAGAATTCGGCGCTGAAAGGGTTAAGACAAATATATTAAAACACTACTAAATAGCGAGTAATCAAGAACAATATTTATGTATGAGGTTGATTTATGTATGAGATTGATTTATGTATGAGATTGATTTATGTCTTGATTGCTCAACTTAGACAGTCCCATACAGGACATCATTTGAAATTATTTTGGATCATGAAATACGACTGAATGTGTCTATAGTGTGGGTAAGCAATGTAACTTGGATAAAAGAAATATATAGTATTCATGTATTCCTGTAACAAATGCCAAGAATGGAACATCTTCAGAGCCTTCTGTGTCCATCTACATATAGCAACACGTTACCACAAATCTGCAACAGACGCCTTTGCTCACTTGAAAACATTTTTTGTTATATAACTATACACATTGAATAGTGTTGAGTATTTTGTTTGGAAAAAGAGTATCATTCATTATGAGCATTTCACGTTTTGTCTCAATGTGTTCAGAAAGTCGTCTGCTGCAGAGGTGTCAAATGCGTTTGTATGAGGTAAAAGGTTCAGAAGTGTGGCCACAATAACTTGACGTCCATGTTCCTCTTTGTGATACCACAGCGGCTTTGTAAGAATAACTCGATTATTTATGTTGCGGTTCAATATTTAACGTACTTTCCGGTTGTAATGGTAATCATTCACGGAAGTAAATTGCAACGTTTACTATTTTCATTCACAAATATGTTCCCTAATGGCGAATACACTGTCAGGACTAATAAATAAAATAAGCCACGTCATACCAAACCCGACCCTCGCAACGTTCGGCAAGGGTAACACTCCAGATTATCCTTTACCACGGTAAACAGTGGGTAAACAATAAAGCCGGAACGAATAAAGAGGTCATTTGCTACTAGTTACGATTAATGACACGCCTTTACACAACGCTTACATAATGATGCATGGCTGATTCACAAATGTTTATAAAAACTGCACTAAAATGTTTATACATTTTAGGCAAAATGTCCAATTATATGATTCCAATTGGTCAGAAAGTCATAACTATTACAGAAAATATATAAAGTGGGATTGTCAAAAGTAATGATTGCATCTTGTATTAACTACCTTTGACTAGCATTGGTACAATCCTATGAAGCAACACATTATTGAAGCTTCACCATGACGTCACATGGCGTGTTGCATTCGAAGACAGCGATGACTCGGACCTTTTCGCGTAGACAGTCTGATCGGAGTGTTTGTTATTTGCTGCTTTATATTGCTTATTCTTATATCAAATGATCTTTCGATTACAATTCGTTATCCAAGTTCAGTTCTACACAATTGCTAGAAGACATTTTATAATGACTTGGCTCGGTTATTTCCCGAAATGTTCCTCATCTGTGTTATATCAAACAAACATCATAGACGTTCTTTCAACCAAATAGACGTCTCTCATAGAATTTATGGCCAAACTCAAAATAACAAACTTCATTTCTTTTCAAGATGTTATTTTAAGATATTTTTTGCATTTATAAATAATCATTTTAATCCTTTCACGAAAATACGCGTTTTTGACGCCTCTGCATCAAGCAACATTTGAAAACCTTTTCGTAAAAGGAAAAAATGATTTATCCTCTGTATCAAAACTATAAACTCACTTTTAAATTTAGGCTGCTTTTCAAATATTTTCGAAACAGACGTCCCTTAAAACACCACACGGTAAAACATTTAATATGTACGTAATATATGGACAGAATGTACATAACGACACAATTAAATATTGACAAAAGGTATAATTACTTTTATTCGTCTGCTGCAGACATATTCGTTTCTTTACGCCTTTTCACCATTATTTCTGTTATATAACAGCGACAGTACAATAATTCAGTATTCAGGTATGAAATGTGCCATGACCAAGGACACTAACAAATGAAAGTCGCGAATAGTTAGGTAGATAGATAGATTTTATTCACAAAAGACAAAATGTCCATCTTGTACATACAATCTTACAAATTAACAAATATATATAAACATATACATATTTTGTCATTTTGTCATCTGCTTCCTGGTTAATGGTAGACATTTTACGAAATGACCACATAACAATAAGGAAAAGCAATAGAGAAAAGCGACAATAGAAATAACTAAAAAAACAATTCTAGACAATGCATGACGTTAAGATGGTGTTGCAGTTTTTACCGAAATTAAATGTAAAAATCGGTAACTTCAATGTGCAAATAAGTAAGTATATATTAATTTATATAGGGTTCAATAATCTATTATAGTTAAGAGGTATCGGATCAAGGATGCCCCGTCGTAAGACCCCTGTGCTATCTATTCAAGTAAGATTCCTGTTCAGCGAAGATGTTAAAGAAAGAAATTATTGACGCCGCGTGGAAGCGCGGCGTCAGTATCGGATAGGTTTTAATTGTGTACCATGGGGTGACATAATCGAAAAGGGAGCAACCAACAAATATAATTGTAAAGAAAAACTCTGTAATATGTTTGAAAAAACAGCCTTTATGATTGAATAAATTGTATTAACTGATTTAAGAAACAACAAGATACAAAATATGTACATCTTTTACCGTTGTTACAAAACTTTAGACACATTTGAATTGTTTTTGATAACTGTTCCCCAACTAACTAGGCTCAGCTTTTTTTATGAGTTGGTCTACGGAGTTCACTAGGCTACGCTACTTTAATTGTTTGGTTTACTGCTCTGACGAGCTCAGAAAAAAGATTTGGGTGATGATTTTTCCTATTTTTTTCTGTTGTATTACTAAACTTAAAACGTTCCTCCCCATACAGTTGTTCATTCAGACCATTGTATTCTTGCTATATGTTGACTATACATGATAACTTTTTCTTTTAATTTCATACTTCTGCTCAACTGGCAGGAGAATAGACTTCCCTCTCTCCTTCCAAAGCTTGTGTCACACTTAACTTATAACTAGAGGCATTAACACTTAAGTTAATATCTGTTAATATTTCAGTATCTATGTTTTTTTGTTTATCTAATTGATATAGTTAGAGCAGATTTAAAATGAAGAAACTTCAGCTTGTATGACACTTTATTGTTGTATTCAATGTTAAGCAAACGGTAAACCAAATGGTTTTAAGAATTAACTTGTCATGTAACGACTAAACTTTACATGCTGAATATCACATAGATCGTTGCATATAAAGTGTATAATCCCTACGTCAAAATGGACTCTTTTTGCTCTTGATAACATTTTATTATAGACTATGGTATCCAGGTGAGCAATAAAGGAACATCGTGGCCTTCTTGTTTAAGATAAAGGTACATTTGGCCTTCTTGTTCAAAATATTTACATCCTGTCCGTTTGCACAGGTTATTTAAATGTATTGGACTGCATTTACTTTCCTTTAAGTTAGCATCAAAATTCATCTTGTTATCATTTGTCTTTATACAATTTCTGGGTTCATGAACAAAGCCGCAGTAAATTGTCTGTTAATTAACATATATATGCCTGAGGTTAATAAACAAATTCACTTATGAAAATAATATTTTCTCTCCAATATTGTCTAAGTAAGCCTACCCGTGGGGAACATAACCTGAAGGACTTTGCGACCTTCAATATATCGGATCAGCGTGTACAGCCTTCTGCGCAGATCGTCCAAGTCTACCACACTCGCATAGTCCTGCAGGCACCTGGAACATATATGTGGCCATGCTAAACCCACGAAATTACTACAGCTATGCAGTTTAACCGTAATGGAGATTACTTTTGGAAACACAAATGTCGATTTTCGTAAAGATCCAATCAAATAGAATAGTGGGGACTCGAACTTACCGTAATGTATTTAAAACAACAGTAGATCAGAGCCTTTTACTCAACATCTAAGATTAAGCATTGCTCCAAGGAAATCAACCTAACCGTATTCATTAACACAATATATGACATACCTTAACCCTTTCAGCGCCGAATTGTTTAAAGTAAACTCTTCCATGTTAAAGATTGGGCGTCTCCATGTCTCATGTTATAAAACTTTTGGACTATTTTGAAACTTAAAATGCAAACAATGCTGATTTCAGGTGAGACAGCTCGTTACGAGCTGACTCGCCTGAATCAGTATTGTTTGCAAACACCTCAATATTGCCTTTGGCGCTGAAAGAGTTAATATTGCATACACTATATTTAAATAACATGATGGGTATGCGTTGCACGTTTCTGAGACTATTCTATTATTTAAATAAAAATCTAGAACCAGATTAACTTGCACAAAAGCACAGATTTATCTTAATCTACACTGGTCATTAATTAACCCTTTCCCTCATATAGACGCTTTCTGACGCCTCTGCAGCAGACGGCGTTTTGAAAACATAGAGACAAAAGAAGAAATTGCTCAAAACGAGCAATTTCTCCTTTTGCCACAATGTTTTCCACTTTTTGTCATAGGTTATCCATTCAATTATGGAGATTTTCTATGTTTTGACAAAATGCGTTCAAAGTCGTCTGCTGCAGAATTGTCGTATGAGGGAAAGGGTTAATAGTATATACGTATGGTAGGTTTTCCTTGAGCATTTCTCAGTATAAACTATTCTTCCATTTTATAAAGTGTATACGATAATAAGACAGCTTTGGAAATTACTCTAGCGTGCTTTGATCCAGTGATTGTCAAACGAACACCCCACCCCTTCTCAAAGAATGACATGTTCACCAATAGTATCAGTTTCTAATTGTTATCACAGCGGTTCGTTGTCAAAATATAATCCTAGACAGCTGACAAACTCTTTCCACCATATGACAAACATGCAGCAGACGGCTTTGAAATTATATTGTCAAAAATGGAGAAATATCTATAACTGAAAATATCATTATTGAAATTGTGATAAAAGGAGAAATTGATATGTACAAGCAATTTCTTCTTTTGCACATTTTATAAAAGTCGTCTGCTGTAGATGCGTCAAAATGCGTCTTTAAGCGGGAAAGCGTTAACAAAAACGTATTTGTAAAGACATAACTGTTATACATTTGAAATACAGACAGGTACAATGTATTAGATACCGTGTATGCCCTGATCAGAAAGTATCATTAGATAAAACATGGCACAATCAATACTAAGACTTGTAAGAGAGAAGAGTGAATTACTATTAGTTTGTCCAGGAACATAGCTCATAAAAGCTACAACAGTATTTCAAACAAGGAAACGTGAAAAATGATAAACATTGACACTCGATAACTATTTGTTTCTTGACTGATTATACCAAGTTCACATCCATATTCATATTTTTGACTTGTTCGTTTCCGCATCTTCGAAATGTCGTGGACTTTATGCACAACAGTTGTAACTACATCGTTTTACAAAGATGTAGATACAACCTACTTGCATGTAGTCATTGATATGATTTGAAAGGTGTACCTGCGTTGGTGTTTGACGAAGTTGTCAGGAAGAGAGTGTTATAGTTTACCTCACATTCCTGATCAATAAGGAGGAAAAGCCCTTAATTCCTTTTTTGGTTTCAAACCCCCGACCTTCCGCATCCGAGTTGGACCCTCTACTATTACATCACCAAGGTGTGTATGTCAGTATACAGCACGTTTAATGGAACTGCTTTGTTTTAATGGTGATTTACGCCATCTTTTACTATAGTTTAGTTATATGACTGGTGATTTACGCCATCTTTTACTATAGTTTAGTTATATGACTGGTGATTTACGCCATCTTTTACTATAGTTTAGTTATATGACTGAGTTTCCTGGAAACATTACCAGTACTACCGAACTCCCGTTAGCGCACTCGGTAGCACTGTCCATCCAGCGGTGTTGAGTTCAAATCCCAACTCGGCCAATATTTGTTTAAAAGTCTATGCGGCAATCACTATTCCTCTTCCACCATTGGGTTAACAGTTTATGAGGAAAAGCAGCCGGTTGCTTGGAAATACTACTGTGTAGAGCAGTGAGTAAGCTAGGAAACACAGGGATAAGCCGACGTACTTTGACAATCAATCAACCATCCCGTCAGTTGATCATATTAGTGTAGGTAACATACATAGAGTTTAATTAACATTGTTTTCATGATACGGGATTTAAATCCCAAGTGGAAGAGATTCTTGCGATATAAAAACGAGTGCGCCATAGCGCACGATTTTTTATATGCAAGAATCTCTTTCACGAGGGATTTTATTTCCAAATCATGAAAACAATGTTTATTAAACTATATATTATATACTCGGCGGTAATTTTCGTTTTTAAACGACAATACCCCTGTGCAGCTCATTTATTTTTTATCTCAGAAGCGGAGAGATCTGAATGACGTATTCTGCCAGTTTTACAGTGACGTCACTACGCGCGCACCGACATATGTGTACATTGATTGAAATAAATGTGTCATGTCGATTCAAGCTCTTATTTGCGGATTTAAAAGTGCAATTGTGGATTATTTAACTGTTCATCATGGAAATAAAGTGTTAAGTAGTGAAAACGGTGCTTAAAAGTGTTTAACGATGAGTTAAATAAGTAGTTCCGAAAATCCGGCTAGTGAGCTATATCGCACACTAGGCGATATTGCTCAGTAGACAAAAAGCATGTTATAGGTTTTCTCAAGTTGGGAAATCTCTATATTTTATCATTGAGTATATAATATATAGAGCTACAATAACAGTTGTGTCTGCAATTGCTGGGTCTGTACTACAGGTAAGCGGACATATGTAGTTTTAAAGATCCCTATTTTCATCATTGGGAATGAATCAAGGTTGGTTTGTCTTGACATTTTGATTGAAATATAGATAACTGCATTTTGACAGCATTAAACATATGGTTTCTAATTTGAAGATTATTACCATGATTGACAGAAATAGAAATTTTAAAGGTGATGAATCGATAGTGTAGGTGGATGAAATGGTTTCACCTGTCATTTCCGGAATTGATTGGTACTGGAATATGTAGTGTGTTTGAACCCTCTCACGTGGTTAGTACAAGTATTAATCGCGATCTTTGATACGACAATACAATAAGGCGTTTGACTACTATTTCTAATTCGTCCTTGAGTGTCGAGTTAAAAGCAAGTATTAATCGCGATAATCGGTACACATAAACTTGGGCAAACAACAATATCACTTGGGCGTTTCATTATTTCGTATTCCTAATTTGTCGTTGAGTGTCATCTTGACTTCATCCTACATATGAACAAGGAAGTACACAGTGAATGGTTGATGACAGAAATCGAAATCAGTCAGAACATGGAAAAGATAGCACATGTACAACTTCCAAGAGACTGTCTATGATCTTTTACCAACTCAATGTCATGTTCTTAAACATGTCCATAATTAGCAAATAGCAACAGTTCATGTCATGTCTGAAATAATAAATGAAGACATATACCTATAATCACAAAGCATGATTTATTTTAAAGGTATTTATCCGCATCAAAGGAGTTCTTTATGATGCCATATTGTGGAAGACAGTGGTGCAGAGGTAGCGCGTCGGCCTCGCTGATCAAAGTTCCCGGGTTCGTGTCCCGTGATTATTTCCAAACAAACGGCTTGAGTACTGGTTAAATATCCAGACATCGAGCGTGATTAATATAAGCTGAAAGCTTGTTTCACAATCGTTGTAAAATAAATAAGTTTAAACTATGCCATTTTACTCTAGGAATAAATACAATATGTATTCAGTATGGTCAGTAGAAAATGGTAATGTATGAGGGAATGGAAGGAATTGGACAAGGTTTTGTTGATCATTGCACTTAGGTAAAAGTTAAAGCATGTACGATATGAATTAATAACTCGTTAACAGGAACTATCCTGATCCAACTACGTGGTTTTAGAAGCGGATCACGTGTCTTGAAGATCAAACACCTTCGTTAGTTGTTTAACGGCGTGATTTGTGTGTGTTGATGGGACCAATCGGTACTAACTGGTTATTTATTATCTTTAACCCTTTCCCGCTTTCTGACGCTTCTGATGCATATGATTTTTGAAATCATTATGACAAGAGGAGACATTGATCATACTGAGCAATGTCTCCTATTGCCACAATGTTTTCAACCCTTTTAAAGCGATTACACTTTCGTCTTATAGCTATTTTGTCTGTTTTTGTCAGGGTGTTTTCACAGTCGCCTGCTGCACATTTGTTGTACATGTATGTCATAAAGGGTTTAACTGATCACTCATTACGAATCACTGAGGTTGATGTATCTCACTAGTTTCATCATCCACCGTGTTGGTCATTTCCGTGTTATCTCATCTTTATCGTGCTTTCTTTGTCTCCAAAATATTTCAGCATCATTAATTTTCCTGATACAGACGCCCTTTTACAGGTCTCCATCAAACATTGTCGAAATGAAGGAATTACTCATGACGAGCAGTGTCTGATTTTCCGAAAGTGTCTTCAAATTCAATTCTATGGCAAAATTATACATCCATTTGTGTTGAATTAAGTCCCTCTAAGGGGTTGCAGGAACATCATAAGACCGGTGTACCAGTATATATTTCGGTATATAATCATATAATTTAACGTGAAAACTTTTATGTAACGCCGTGAAATTAATGAAATATGTTTGAAAGCGGTGTTTACCCTTTCAGCGCCGAATTGTTTAAAGTAGACTCTTCCATGTTCAAACTCGGACGACTCGATTTCCAAGGTATAGGATTTTTGGAATATTTTTATAACTCACAGCCAAACAATGCAGGTTTCAGGTGAGACAGCTCGTTACGAGCTGACTCACCTGATTCTGCATTGTTTGCAAAAAGCTCAATATTGCCTTTGGCGCCGAAAGGGTTAACACTGTATTCAAGCAAAGCTACATAACTGTGGTCAACTTCCTTGATCTGAATTCTAGATAAGGCGCATACACCCAACCTTTCCAGAGCAATATCGGACCGAGAAAGAGATGTGCTGTTATCCCTATATAGTATTATAGAGTTGCTTTACAGATGGTAATTTTTATTACTAGAAGCTTCTTCGGAGACTTTTTTAGTCTCGTTTCAAAGCGATTTTTTGCTCTCCCGATGTGCCGGTTTGAGGGGTTATACTGTAAATAATAAACCTTCAATACTTAATTTCTATCTCTTTGTAACGATTACTTTAAGATCAACAACACATATTTAATTATAAAGAGAAACATTTTGAGGAATAATACAGTTTACGCCCTCCTTGCCTAGAATACAGCTGTACCTATCCGTACCTAAAATACCGCTGTACCTATCCTTGCTTAAAATACGGCTTTACCTATCCTTGCCTAAAATACCGCTTTACCTATCCGTACCTAAAATACCGCTGTACCTATCCTTGCCTAAAATACCGCTTTACCTGTCCTTGCCTAAAATACCGCTGTACCTATCCGTACCTAAAATACCGCTGTACCGAACATTGCCTTGCCTAAAATACCCGTTAACCTCTCCTGTTATCTGCGTGATGCTATGTTGGCGATTCCATTTTGTAAACTAATTAAGAATTAAGATCCCAGACAATGTTTATCTTTTTGTTAAAACTTGGGAATTGTAATTCGATTGTTCGTCTTGAATCACAAACTTATACAAATTTATCGGACATTGTGCTATTTCCTTGTTACATTGATAAATCATCTTGTTTTACAATTTACTTCATAGATACGCGCTTCCTTGATGAAATAAACATCCACGAATAATAACTAATAATTGGTCAAAAAGGCAATAGCAATAACTCCATAGTTCACAAGGTTGTCCTGTCTGATCTGGATCTTGGTAGAAACCTTCTCATTGAACACATACTGAGTTTGTTTTAGGCTCAATAATCACGTTATTGAAAGTTGCCGAGATACAGTATTGATTTATTCCAATGGTGTTATACACCACGTTAACCGGTATTCCAGTTATAAAACGGCGTTTCCAGAATAATGTACCTGCAGTACTACCGGTATTTTTAATCCTGATACGGATTCATCTGTCGTAATACTATCCCCGCAACCCAGATACACTATTGAAGGCTAAACACAGATTTATCATTTAATACCAACAACGTGTTTTTCCCATGTCGTGTGCAGCACATGATACTATTTCAGAATAACGACGAAAATATCCTGGCTTTTGACGGTTGTATCTCTTTCCGGATGCTCACGGCTTTTGACGGTTGTATCTTTTTCCGGATATTCACGGCTTTTGACTGTTGTACCTCTTTCCGGATACTCACGGATTTTTACAATTTCCCAACAGACAATTAAAAGTGTTGTGGGATAAAAAGAAATCGCTCAAAAGGGGCAAATTCACCCTTTTAATAAATGATTTCATCGCTATGGCAAAATTATAGTTCTTGCAACCAGTGTGAAACTTTCGAAATGTTCCTTGGGCTTTTCAGCTCTCAGACTTTTTTAATGCCGCTTAAAACTTGATAAGTGTTCATGTCACTGTATCCACGCTTCTATCATGCTTATATCGAATATATCGCTAGACTAGACTTACGGCAATGTCAGCATTTCGAACATTACACATCTAAACGCCCCAAGGGGTGATACAATACTTCCCAGTGTCACCCAACATCCTAATCTTAATAACCAAATGGTATCAATCGTCCAAAAGGGATATGTACTGTCTGACAGTTTGACACGTCGTATAGACAGATAGACAAGTGTTTATTACATCTGAAAACTGCATATCTGTTCAAACCCAGACGATAGAGATTCCCTTTTGTTTTGATGCCTTTATTTGGACGACGTCGAAATTACCTGCCGTTGGTATTTGGTAACCTATATTGTCTAAGATCAGCATGTGCACGTTTAAGGCTGATCATTCTTGTGTGCTCCGTCGTCAGCTGATCAAACATCTATAGCTTAATTGTAATGGAAAAAAACACCAATGCAAAACTTAATCAGATGGGACAGCTGTATTAACTCTTTCAGCGCCAAAGGCAATATTTATGTTTTTGTAAACAATACAGATTCAGATGAGTCAGCTCGTAACGAGCTGTCTCACCTGAAATCAGCATTGTTTGCAGTTTAGTTATAAAAATATTCCAAAACTCTTACTACAAGAGAAATGCAAACGCCCGATTTTGAACATGGAAGAGTCTACTTTAAGCAATTCGGCGCTGAAAGAGTTAACACCATAAGATCATTTTACAGTCTAATGTTTGATTCTCTTGGGTTTTTGCTTGTGGATCAAGTTGTAAACTGATATCGAATAGTCTACCCGTTGAAACCAATTCCATTTGGACCTGGATACAAGAACACCAGCATTCGGGACTTTACGAACATCAGGATCAGCCCTCTCGCATCAGCACAATTGTAATCACAATCTTCCGTGTTCGAAAAGTAGCCCCAAAACAGCATCCCTGAAGCCGCTGGACATTACCTATGAAAACAATAACCGACATTATGATATGCAATTTCATCAAAGCAGCCAATAATGTGAAAGCTTCCGAATATCATTGTGTGTATGACAAGGTTCAATTAACGTTTTGCCACTGAATGGATTTGTCCATATATTTTGGATGATATACCGAACTTATCACAAACGATTTTGACTTTGATTGTCGGATGTAATCCATTGTCTGAATATTGTTAGACTTGCTGTTTGTATACGATAACGTGGGATGTATTGCATCAGGGGAAAAGCCAAATTTTAATAGACGACAATATTACTGAGACGACAGCTATCCTTAAATTTTGCTGATGAAGTCATTTTATTTTCCCACGTGAACTACTTACATTTAGAACGGATTAATCATGGTGAATGATACGCAAACAAAACAGCATCGGTAGTGTAGTGGTATAAGGTCTGCCTCGAGCGCCGGGGATCGCGGGTTAGATTCTTGACCGGGTCTTACCAAATACTTTAAAATATTAGTAATGTTTTTTCCCTCTTTTGCATTCAGGAGTGTGTGGTTACCATTACGACCGACTGTCAATTGTAAGGATAACTGGATCAGTAGTACTGGTAATCTATCCAGGAAATGTCGTGATGTAACTGAATAGTTGTTGAAAGTGGCGTAAAACGCCATACACACAAATGTTTGACGAGTGGCAGATTATCAAAGATCAACGATATTTAATTGCCCTTTGAAATATGTTTATTTTAATTATCTTCCATTGGGCCTAGCCAGCCCATTTGGACACACTATGAACTGGTTATGTATATTCCCTTCCTTTAATGCATGCATTATAAAGCAAATGCAAGAATTTTTTATGTCTACATTTCGGTTTCAACTTGATAAGATTTACTTAAGGGTATGTCACGTTATCATTTAGATTGATGGTGCGAAACTTTCGCCCTTTCTCACATACTACAATTCTGCAGCAGACGAATCGCCCTTTTCCACATACTACAAATCTGCAGCAGACGACTTTTAAAAAGAGCCCCCTTTGAAAGTATATAGTCAGTAGGAAAAATCTCTATAAATGAAAGGATGATTTTTACAAAGTTGAAACGTTTTGGCAAAAGGGGAAAATGCTGCAGAGGCGTCATAATCGTCAGAAGGTGGGGAAGGGTTAAGACCTTGCTATATTCGAGACTAGAGAAGCTTCTTATTGGTATATGCCACAGCACGAAACAGGTATTCTTTCTCGCCTTTCAGTCGTTCAATATATTTTAACTTTTTTAAAACATCCGAGAAAATAAAAATAAAAATATGTTTATGAATATTTTCTTACAGAGGTGAAAACGTTATGGGGAAATGAGAATTTGGTCTTTTTATGTCAGCATTTGTCTGTGCGGGAAAAGTTCAAGTTTCGGAAAAAGCGTTAAGACAAAAACTTAATTAAATCATATTCCTGATTTGAATCGTAAATTAATTTGGTGTCTTTGGATGTTGTTATTGTAGGGAGTTACTTAATAATGATATCCCATCGTTTGATGATAAAATGTCAAGGCCAAATAATAAATGTCACAATGGCTGTCGTCTTCCAGGAATAGAAATAAAGCATAACTTGTGTAAACGATAAACAAATGCATGCTTTGATATATCAAGTGAAACGTCGTTATTAAACTATGATGGAGGATTGCCTTCATCATAATGTTCCATTTATCCCCTCTTCTTTAACATTTGACCTTAGATTATGACTGTGAATATCTATTGAATGGCAAATATATATATATAGTCTCAAGTAACAATAAATAAAATACTTAAGTTGGTGTTTATGAAGCAGATATATTTCCCGTTTTATTTTTCCATTGTGACTTGATTATAAGTTAAAAAGGATTATCTCCGCCAAGGACGATCCCAAGCCCGGCTGAAAAGGGTGGAAGGTTATGCGCGGGGCAGCCAATCACGGAAAAAAAATCTACAGAAACAGAAGCAATGGATACTTAATTGTTTCAGTGTAGAGAGATAGAAAACAATGCTAGAAAGAAAGTCAACGATATATTTGGTTCGAGGCCCTTGCTGAGGCTATATAGGTTCAAGAACATATTGAGGACTAAGTAAGTGAGTAAATTAGTCTGAAAGCATATTCGTCATAGATTCGTTAATGGCTACAATTAGACTGTGTCTCCAGTATTCATAAAACCGTTGAAGGCTACCATAAGACTGTGTCCTCAGTATTCATAGAATTGTTTGACGCATCGCCGTACTCGAATGCAACATGATTCATCTCTGCCTGACGAAGCCCCGATATATACATACAGAAATGTAAAAGACTGTTATTATGACCTAACGTGAACTTTGTTTATGTGAATCAAATGTCGTAATTACACCGTTTAGTGAGTCACACAGGTAATTTAAGTTGTTTATGTTTGTCAACTTTAAAATAAAAAGACTCACCTAACAACGTTTGTCAAATTGAATGCCCTGTTTTTGAAAAGGATCCGTTTAATTAAAACTATAAAAAATACATAAGAAAAAATGTAAATGGTGTAAATTAAAATGAGACTTCATTCCCATCCAAGCGTATACTCGTCAACTCTGTATTTGAAGGCAATAATGCAGCGGTAGAGCGTCGGCCTCACATAGCAAAGGTCCAGGGTTCGAATCCCGTGATAATCTGGTTCTGTCTTTGGGGTGTTTCCACCCAAACAACGCGAGTACTGGTTAAGTCTCCGGAAAGCAGACATCGATCGTGATCACTATAAGCTGAAGACTTGTTTTGCAATCGATGTAAACTATTAAAGTTTAAATTAATTGCCTGTGTAAGAAACATTGCGGTATATGTTTTACGATAAGGGTTGCGAACGTCGTATAATAGGATGCAGAATAGGCCACCATTGTATCTGTGGTTGTAAACAGTTTGTGACGTGGTATGGTACGTTGTTCTTGGTGCGTCTCTCTTTCGGTTTCAAATGCCGGGACATACACATTCAATACGTTGAGTTACGTTGAAAGACCTTTTAATACATCTTTCATTTACAGTATACAATACGACTGTATTTACACATTGGCGCGCGCATTGAAGTTTCTGGAGAAACGCACCTGAGTATTATTCACTGTTCGCAAATACAATAAACATCCATTTAGCATGTCACGGCTGGTATAGAGTCAATCCTAAATTCAAATTAAATAAAACTGTTTATTACAGACTTGTCTTTTAATTTATTACTTAAAGTACAGTGAGTCTTATTATTCGCCTGTTTTTTTCTTATATATTATTACTTACTTCGTATTACATCATGTTTTATTTGTTCGTCTCTGATGTCTGACATAGGTGATTCATACTTGTTGCTGAATATTGAGATAACATTAACAAAACCTCAATTATCTTATCCTTTCCCGCATACATGTACAGCAACAAATCTGCCGGAGACGATTTTTGGAAACATCTTGGCAAACATATGGAAAATGTCTATGCATAAAAGTAAAATAACTTAATACGGTTGGACACATTGTGGCAAATACTGGTTAACTCAATGTTTTCAAAGATTGCGAACGCGTCAACATGCCTAGGGCTTGGCGTGAAACGGTTGTAACTAAAATTGGTATATTTTTTTACTAAGGTTAATACTCTCACCATTAAGTCTTTATAAGCGTTAATTCATTTTTTTCTTGGTAAACAATAGAAATTTAGGTGCTATTGCTCGTTCTGAGCAATGGCACCTAAATTTACATTGTTTACAAAGGGGTCAAAATTGCCCCTAAACCAGGGTTTACAAAATAGGTATTTAGTTACAACCGTTTCATGCCAAGCCCACGATGTGTGAGATAGTGTGAGATGCAATCAAAGCGGTCAAAAGTAATTTGTTTTGTCAAATAATTGGTGAAGTAAAAGATATATCATAGACGATGTTATTTTTAAATACTTTTATAAAAAGAAAAACGATAAATATACGTTATTGTTGAGAGGTTATTTGAGACGCAAGTGTTTATCTATTCCCTATGTGAGGTTGCTTGCATTTTAATTAGAAGGTATCGTGTTCAAATACCACTGCAGTTATAGTTTGGGCTGACAGTCTTCTTGTCATATGGCTACATTTAAATTGTATACAAGAACAATGTCGAACTTCATGCAGATCCTCATGTTACGTATATTTTAAACACTTAAACATTGACTTTCAGTTGAATTAAGAAAACGGGGCGTCATTTCATATGTTCTGAGACCTCCTTCACCAAGGATAGTGACGTCATTTTTTACAAAAAAAAACGGTAAACAAGGACAATCGCTTATCTTTCGTAACACATCGAGGACTTGGCGAGAAACGGTTGTAACTAAAAACCTTTTTTGAAAACCCTGACTTAGGGGCAATTTTAACCGCTGTGTAAACATTGCAAATTTAGGTTACATTGCTCAGAACGAGCAATGGCACATACATTACCTTTGTTTCCCAAGTAAAATGGTTTTAACGCTTATAAAGACTTCATGGCGAGGCGATTAACCTTGGTAAAAAAATATCAATTTTAGTTCAACCGTTTCACGCCAAGCCCTCGACATGTCCTATTATCACTATGCAAGTCTAATTTCGATCTTTAACCCCAATTACTGCATGATACAAGTGAGTTTCATTGAAATGATGCAATATAGTAGTGATGGCTTTCCCTCATTGGAGCTCAGGCGTTAGCTTAACGACTGACACGCTTGTATCAGGATATATGAATAAATAGTACTTGTAACTTTCACAGAAAACGCCGTGAAATAACTGAAAAACCCGCCGAAAAACTGTTGAAAACCGCGTAAAATACCAATCGATCAATCTATAGTTACTGAATAGTAACTCTATAAGAGTACCGCTAAAGGTAAACCAACCAGAGGACGAAAGCAACCATTACAGATCCAGATCACCTTGTAAATCCGCGCAGTCACATTTCGAGGGCTTGGCGTGAAACGGTTGTAACTCAAAACCTATTTTGAAAACCCTGGTTTAGGGGCAATTTTGACCCCTTTGTAAACAATGCAAATTTAGGTGCCATTGCTCAGAACGAGCAATGGCACCTAAATTTCCATTGTTTACCAAGTAAAATGATTTAACGCTTATAAAGACTTTATGGCGAGGTGATTAACCCTGGTAAAAAAATACCAATTTAAGTTACAACCGTTTCACTCCGCGCAGTCACATTTAGGAGTCCAAGAAGTATACATGAAGCCTCTGATATACAGTGTACAATTAAAATATAAAAAAAACTGGGTTAACAAGTCGATCATGTTTCCACTTGTCAACATATCCTAATATAGATATAAATAGAGCACTGCTCGAGTTTGTTACCGGGAAAGCCGATGTACTCTATGTTAGCCGACTAACCGAGTTTTGAGGATTTTAAAAACGGATTAAAGTCGCAGTAAACATGGACAATGGTCACTCCATAATTTAACTGTTTGAATCAGTGAGTTTATCATGATTTAATCCAACGTTATTTCGCAATAATCCACTGAAAAGCGTCCAAATTTTTTTATTATAAATGCGGCAAATGTAAGTCATCTTTAAAATGCATTAATTGACGAACCCTAACACAAACAAAAATGTCTTTGTGTATCTCACTCTCATGTCTGTTCATTGTGTGCATCTGTATATTTCCAAGTACATGTTCAGTCAATGCCATGACATACAACTTCGATGGTTACAATTATCTACCTACTTTGAATACACTGGATTTTTTTAATTTCATGTTTTAAGTGTGCTTTTATAAATGAGTACTTGGTCATTTACACCAGCCAAAAATAACCGAAGAATATATTGTCTCGACATAATTAGAACAAGTAAATACATGCTAAGCTATCATTAACAAGATCCATATTTTGCAGAAAAAACTGCAGACTCATTGTCATAAAGGCACCCTTAACTACGTTTACTTTACTTAAAACAATGACCTCGGCAGAATATTAATCACATGACCGCATTGTTCTTCTGTGTGCAGATGATTTTTAATAAGCAAACAAGTCCAACCACAACGAAATAGCGTGCTAATTTACATACAATTTCAAATCGACAAATACATGTGAAGCATATTCAAGGTCAGAGAAAGTTATTGAGTACAGTTTAAACAAAATGCTCGAAATTGTTTATAAAATCAACTATTTGACTCCATTTTTTATTTATTTCTTGTGTCTATGTTTAGACAAGAACACTTCGAGGGCTTGGCGTGAAACGGTTGTAACTTAAATTAGTATTTTTTTTACCAAGGTTAATCACCTCGCCATAAATTCTTTATTAGCGTTAAATCCTTTTACTTGGTAAACAATGGGAATTTAGGTGCCATTGCTCGTTCTGAGCAATGGCACCTAAATTTGCATTGTTTACAAAGGGGTCAAAATTGCCCCTACACCAGGGTTTTCAAAAAAGGTTTTTAGTTACAACTGTTTCCCGCCAAGTCCTTGACTTGGTATGTGAGTTAATTCAATGTTGGTTGCACTATTCTGTAAGGTTGAAGATTAATGCAAATCACGAATAGGCAGTTCATTGTAACGTTAGATCGATAGATTATTTGACAAACTATGGACGAGTCACAATTTTTTTTTTCTCCTTTCTTTTTTTTTTTTTTCTCTTTTTCTTTTCTTTTTTTCTTTTTGTATTTCTATTCCGTTCGTGTTCATGTTTTCATGTGATATAATGTATATTTTGTACTTTGATTGTGATTGTATGACGATGTACTATGTATAAGTCAAAAGAAAATAAACACTGTTCTGTTCTGTTCTGTTTATTACAAATCAGTTGGCGGCATCGTACAATAGAACTTGCAAAATTGTCACAAAAACAACACTGGGTTCCCGCTCTACAACAAAGTAATATGGCAGAATCGTATAACGAGATTTGTGTAGGGTACCTTGCTAGCGGAATGACTATAGAGATAAACAAATTGGTTCTTATAATCACAGGGCATCAAATGCCCACTATTGGCGAAATGTGATTCTCTTTCAACTTTTGTAGTTGTTTGTCATCTAAAGAAATTTTTAACACTACCGGTCAACCAATGTTCCTTCATCGGGCTGAATCTTACACACATATGAATCCCGAGACAGAACTGTCTTTGATGGGTTACACAATACGGACTGTGTGCGTTTTAAATTAACATATGTTGTGAAGGTAAATTTATTTCAAAATATATTAATATTTCTGATATACGATACACATACGATGTAAATACGCGCATGACTTGCAACTACGGATTAAAGTTTGACATCAATTGCATGTCTACCAATGAAACTTGTTTATTGTTACTATCCGATACAAATTGACACGCGTATTACATAACCACAATGACGATCAAATGCTGGGCCCATCTTAACCATGATTTTAATATGATTTATATTCAACATCCATGTATGTGTATTGGCCTTTATCGCTACTCGATGCCATTGTAGACAAAGCTCGGCCACATAATTATGTGTGACAAACGAGTACTTGGCTAGTTAAATGTTTGACAAGGAACTTTAAAAAGAATCGGAAAATACAAACGGTATACAACATAAGTTTTAAGACTATAATGTTAACGAAAGAGGTACAACAGGTATGACTCGAAATGTCAATGGGCTTGTCGTTCTTTTCCAATGGATGTGTACTCGTTCACCGAACATTTCAGATTCATTTTGCAATCGAACATCTAGTAATACTTAAACAAAGCATGCTCGTATACACCTTTACTAGTTTCGTCGGCACGAAGCCTATAAAAGGGAATGCAATAAGGTAATATAAAAGTTCTGCTCGCCAAATAGTTAATTCTTAACGGCGAGGGTAAATAAAACCAAAGAATAAATGATAGCAAGCATACTGTGACGATGGTTCTCTCTTGTCTCTACTCTCACGACACCGCACGAATAATGAAACAAGCTATCGAATTGTCGCGAGAACAGCGTCAAATTCACTTGAATATTTCTTCTCCTCGTGTAAAAGTACGGGAAACGGAAGTTGAAATGGCTATGTGAAGTGCTCTCTGGTTGGTCGATATTTGGTCGTGTCCGGATTTTTAGCCAATCAGCGATCAGGTAATAGGAAACCATTTATTTTTGTGTCGATATATTTAGTTTTGACGTGTCTGTGTTTTCCGCAGAAATGGTACCCCTTACGGCAACTCAAATATTAAGAAAACGAAGAGACAGATCAAAAATCGGGACGATCATTCGATGTAGCAACTGATGGGCTACACAACGCACACCGAGTGGTTTCTAAATTCGAAAAACTGTGGGAGGAGACAGTTTTCGCAGGAAAAGCGCTTTTCGCCCGTTTTCATAGCAACGATGGTTTCTATGGCGACCATACTACAAAAGGAACAACTAGAGCCTAGACCATTCATCCTTACCAAGTTTGGTCGAAATCCGTTGAATAGTTTTGGCGCTACGCTTGCCACAAACAAACAAACATTTTACAAACGGACAGAAACGAAGACCGACTTTAAGGGTCTCTAGAAGAGAGAACCAATATAAAGCTTAATCAAGAGTCGAATACGTGCCTGTACTAGAACCCGTTTTAAAATTATTTCAATAATTGTGTCTCTTTATCATACATAATGCTTGCAAGTGACAGAAAGCCAGTAGTACGACGTACGTTTCCATTGAGTGTACGTTCAACCGGTGTGATGATGATGTTGCACCGTTTACGGTTTCTAACTAAGCCGATGTCGCGATTTCATCATTAAACAATCCCCTATTTTCGCCAAGCTATAATCTTTTTGACCTCATTCTCAATGTGTTCTGTAAAAAAAAGCGATGCTTCCTGAGCGTCGGTATAAGTCCAGTGTAATGTATAAGTGTTTCAATATAACTTCTCTTCAGCTTTCAGATTGTAGATCAGGGGCGTAGCTCCCTTTAGGCACTATAGGCACGTGCCTACACATTTTCTTTCTCAAAACGCCCCAAAATGCGGCTGCGGCGATAGACATCTGCGTAATGTATCGACCAGATCAGCCTACGATGTATACGCAGACTGATCCGGACGACACATTCCGTCTTAGGGGGATAGATGTATAGAGTAGTTATTCCTGAAACAGAAAATCCACAGGAGGCGAAAAGTGTCTATCCGGGTAGGCATGTGTGGCATGCTTAGGCTGATCCGGGTCGATACTTTACGCAGAGTCCACAATGTTGATTTTCTCACGAGACGGCCTACACGTTTATTATTGCAAAGCTACGTCCCTGTAGATATCTCGGATAAGAGAATATTTTGAAGGTTTGACATAAGAAGTTTTCCGTAATGCATTCCTAGTAACATTTTATAAGACGAGTCTCACTCTGTACTAGTCGAGTCCCGGTAGCTCAGTCGGTAACGACGCGGGCTGTCAATCCAGGGGTTGTGAGTTCGAATCCCGGCTCATTTTTTCCGACGTTTGACAAAAGTCAATTGCGACATGCGTCACTCGTCTTCCACCAATGGGCTCTGTCTACTCTGTCTATGTGGAAAAGCAGCCAGTTGCTTGGGAAGATTGTTGTGTGGAGTACTGATGAGAGAAAAACCAGGATACACATGTGTAGGTGAACTGGCCGCCGTGATATGACTGAGAAATTGTTAAAAACGGCGTTAAACCCCAATCAATCAATCAATCAATCAATCAATCGCTCTGTACAGAATATCCGTTATATGAGTGTAGTCACAAGGAGAAATAAAGACTTTAAGCTTTAAACTTATATTAATCACGCTCGATGTCTGCTTCCTGGATACTTCACCAGTACTCGCGCCGTTTGTGTGGAAAAATCACAAAGGCAGAACCCGCTCATCACGGGAATCGAACTCGGAACCTTTGGTGCAAGAGGCCGACGCTCTACTTCTGTACCACTGTCTTCCATTGTTATATCTAAATAGCCTAGGTCTCCTGCTTTCTTTTGCATGAAAACTTAACTATTTGAGTGGCGCTCTGTGAGAACCAACCGCAAACTATTTGCAAACAGTGAATACCCTGATCAGACAGCGCATTAGTCTAATCTGACTACACTGATCGCCAATTAGTCATAGAAGAATTAAGACAAACTTCTGTAAAGCCATATTAAATTCGATCTCTAGTATGGATGCACTGCCGGTGTTTCTACACATGTAATACCCGCGTTCAGCTTAGTTTTCCCGGTGCACAGCGCATTTGTATTTCGAGGGCTTGGCGTGAAACGGTTGTAACTAAAATTTATATTTTTTTACCCAGCTTAATCACCTCGCCATAAAGTCTTTATAAGCGTTAAATTTTTGTTTTTTGGTAAACAATGGAAATTTAGGTGCCATTGCTCGTTCTGAGCAATGGCACATAAATTTGCATTGTTTACAAAGGGGTCAAAATTGCCCCTAAACCAGGGATCTCAAAATAGGTTTTTAGTTACAACCGTTTCACGCCAAGACCTCGATTTCTAACATTTGTAGGTCAATATTACACTATATGTTTATTCGAGTTATCATTTAGCGTACGTACAGCATCAGAAAAAAACAAGTACATGTATGCACATGTCTACAGAATATTGTACGAGAACATATGACTAAATACGGGCACTCTAATCGAGGTTATAACCAACCGTCTAAATGACAGAGCTGTAAAGTGGATAACCGTGTAACATAACTCTATTTGATTGAAACGCCTCTTTGACACATTTCGCTTTATGCGAGTCTGTCAAATAAATAAATAAGCAAAATAAAAAATATATAAAACCTGGCCGTCGAAAAATGTGTCAATAAATCGGTTTTAATCGCAATGTGTTAATTATGGTAAATAAAGTAACCCATATACTCAAATATTTTCTTTTATATTTCATAAATACAATTACATATATAATAAGTGGGGCATAGACATTCGCTATTTAACCAGGAAAACTCACTGTACATTGTAGCTGCATTGTAACTGCAGGGCCATAATCATCTGCTAATTTTCACGCGGTATACCGTACCATGTTTGTTCGGAATACAAATTGCACTGCTTTAAATGCAAATTCATTTAATCAAGATTTATGATATGTTAACCCTTTCCCTCATATAGACGCTTTCTGACGCCTCTGCAGCAGACGGATTTTTAAAAACATAGTGACAAAAGAAGAAATTGCACAAAACGTGCAATTTCTCCTTTTGCCACAATGTTTTTCACTTTTTGTCATTGGTTATCCATTCAATTATAGAGAGTTTCTACTTTTTGACAAAATATGTTCAAAGTCGTCTGCTGCAGAATTGTCGTATGAGGGAAAGGGTTAATAAATGCATTTGTACCGGGTCACCGTTTCACTTCTTTTTTCTAATCTGAAAAAGTAAAAGGGATATTTCTTATTGCATCAAATAGAACCAGCTTAAATGAATCCTCATGGTTTGACAATTGCAGTTCCTTTGATAACAATTTAACGTTGGTTGGCTTGGGAATGAAATATCATATGTATCTGGCCTTGTAATGAAGATTCCACGACTGTCGCAAGAATACCGATAATTACAGGATTTTTGAATCAATGACAGTAACTATAACATTACTTGTATAGTTTGTTTGTGGTTATAACAGCTCCCTATATCGCTTACTCAAATGATCAAATGTCCTGTCCCTGCAGGATAACATGGGCCTTCACTGGTCGCAAATTCTTGAAAATCGCATTTCGCATAGCGTGGCTCATAAGAGTTCGTTGCGATTCAGATAACTTCACAAAAAGTGCTCCGAAATGAAAAGAAATGTATAATAGCAAAACCGGTCGGTGTAAACATTTATAATGATTCATAGAGAACGATCGTTCCCACCATGTTACCTATACTGAATATATGAATGAATTATACCCTAAGATTTATTTCATAATATAACGCTTTATTTTTCATTTACAAAGTGCGCCAATCAAAACGAGGCGTAAATGTAATAACAGCAAACAGTGAGAGAAAAGACGACCCTGTAAGTCTGCATATGTACATTGTCTCCAGTCGTAACCCTTTCCCACTCGCAGACGTTGTTGGCGCATCTGTAGCAGCCGACTATTAAAAAAAAATTGCAAATGGGGAAATTGTTTTAAAAGAGCAATTTCTCCTTTTGCCACAATGTTTTTAAATCAATTTTAAAAACCCCACTTTCATTTAAAAAGTGGTTTACATAGTTTCACCTTTATTATTTCAAAGTTGTTTGAATATTTATATGAGAAAGGGTTAAATATCCGTTCATGCTGGGTATATACGCCGACGCTATACGTATATGATACGCAAGAGCTAGCAGTACAATAGCATTACTTTCTGGAGACATTCTGTTAACCATTTCCTCATACGGCAATTCTGCAGCAGACGACTTTGAACGTATTTTGTCAAAAAATAGAAAATCTCTATAATTTAATGGATAACCTATGACAAAAAGTGGAAAACATTGCGGCAAAAGGAGAAATTGCACGTTTGGTGCAGAAAGCGTCTATATGAGGGAAAGGGTTAAGGTTGTTTTTACTTGACGTTTTTTATTATGAATGAGTTTAACGTATGACTAAATTCAAAATAATCGATTTTTAGCAAAGAGGACACTTTGAAGATTAGTGACTCACGTTAATTTAACTGTGCATCGCACGATATCCTTCAAATATACCTATGTAAATGTAATGCTTGACAAAACAATTTGAAAAAATATAAAAATAATAATAATGAATCAGTTTGCGTTCAAACAGTTATCGTTGACTTTCATAATTAAGGATTGACTTAACCCTTTCCAAAATACAGCAAACCCGCAGCAGACGATTTATAAAATTATATAAAACTCCTTATAAATGAAAGAATTATTACTGAATAAAGTTGCTGCAGAAGCGTCTAAAAGCATCTGTACGTGGGAAAGGGTTAAAGAAAAAAAGGTCACTTAATCAAGATCTCTGCAAACTATGTGTTTGTATCATTGCCTGCACAGAAAGAACTTGTGGAAACTATACGGCCAGTCTATGAAGGTTTTATCAAGGTTACGATAGAACAAAAGTATGCACTCTTTTGTTTTCATAATCTCCGATCTGAGTTTGGTTTCTTTGTAAACAATACAAGAGAATCGACTTTCAATGTGCGAGATCACATTTAGATCACACAGCATTGATGTTCAAATGGATCATTGTGTACACTTGTCAACAATACCCTTTGGTTTTTCCCTAAGGCTTGGTTTATATATACAGGCTGCCGACGTCTATAGTTCATTTTTGTCGTCACAGCGGTTCGGTCGACGTCAGTTTTGGCAATGACCGTAATCGGTGCCGATATAACGCATTTTGACGAACTCAATCATGATGAAGACTTTTAATATTTTTTGCAAAGATACAGTCAATATCGTCTGCAGTAACTGAACGTAACTGGTGTCGATGTAGGTGGATACCACCTTATTTAAACCAGCCTTTCCCACGTGCATAAAAGGTGCGTGAGACTGCACCGAATAGAACTAATAATGTGTTTTGGGGCTTAACTTACCCTCATATAAGGTGAAGATAACAATAGCCGTGTTCAGCAGAAAGGGACATTGACTTATTTACGATTACGAAGATCTCAGAACTACGCACACTATTCCGATCACGTTCTTACCATGTACCAGCAACGGGTTTCACATTGTTATTTATTTACCCTTTTCACCAGAAAATTCGTGTTGGACTCAAATAAATTCACTTGTCTGTTGTTTGCAAACATGATGATAATTCGAGATTCAAAAAGTTACATTTGTGTCAGACGAAGTTTTACACGAAATGGAAAGATATATCAAAACGTCTCGACACGAAAAAGCAACAAACTAATCGACCTTAATTGGTTTGTAAAGAGTTAATATTTGGACAACATCTGCATTAATGCTTAATTTAAAAGGTTAAGTTGTTTGGATTCAGCATCTGTCTAAATAATAACCTTTTTTTCAAAAAGTCCGCTGATTGTGCGTTTTAATAATGGCTAACCAGTCGCACTAAATTTTAAATACTAGATAAGCACGTTTGGACACTACTAAATGAATATCAAACAAATGAATAGTTAAAAAATAGATAAACGAATCTTCAGCATCAAAAACTATATTTCTTACGCCCATGCAGTAGACGACATTTGAAAACATTGTTGCAAAAGGAGAAATTGCATATAATGAGCAATTTGTCCTGTTGGCACAATGTTTTCAATTTTATTCAAGACTATTCTAAGTTATATAGAGAACTTCCACACTTTCAAAGTCTTCCGCTGCAGATTTGCTATGTTCTGTGACTGGAAAACTAAAGTTTGTATTCGAGAAGGGGATTACTTGTGTGACTGGTAAACTTACGCTTGTATACGAGACGGGGCTTACTTGTGTGACACGGTTCAACATGAATGAGATAATAAAATCCTTGAGTGAACATCTTGCGTTCTGTCTTGTCAATTTAGAATTAAAAGTGCATAAAATGCACGTCCTTTTTTTGGTGGGAAAGTGATGTAATTTTAGATCAAGCCTATCCTTTACTTGTACATTATATGAAAATAATTTTCCCTTACCAAAATCAAACAAATCAATCCCAGTTGCAGTTGAAACTGTGTACCTGGTATTTTCCCTTACTGAAATCAAACTAATCAATCCCAGTTGCAGTTGAAACTGTGTACCTGGTATTTTCCCTTACTGAAATCAAACCAATCAATCCCAGTTGCAGTTGAAACTGTTTACCTGGTATTTTCCCTTAGCAAAATCAAACAAATCAATCCCAGTTGCAGTTGAAACTGTGTACCTGGTATTTTCCCTTACTGAAATCAAACTAATCAATCCCAGTTGCAGTTGAAACTGTGTACCTGGTATTTTCCCTTACTGAAATCAAACCAATCAATCCCAGTTGCAGTTGAAACTGTTTACCTGGTATTTTCCCTTAGCAAAATCAAACAAATCAATCCCAGTTGCAGTTGAAACTGTGTACCTGGTATTTTCCCTTACTGAAATCAAACTAATCAATCCCAGTTGCAGTTGAAACTGTGTACCTGGTATTTTCCCTTACTGAAATCAAACCAATCAATCCCAGTTGCAGTTGAAACTGTTTACCTGGTATTTTCCCTTAGCAAAATCAAACCAATCAATCCCAGTTGCAGTTGAAACTGTTTACCTGGTATTTTCCCTTACCAAAATCAAACCAATCAATCCCAGTTACAGTTGAAACTGTTTACCTGATGTGTATAAACATGAAATAATTTAACAAGTGCATAATGTTGGTAACAGTAAGTTAACAGGATAATAAATGCATGTGTTAATGAAGACCAAGGCCCGACTATTGTAAATAATACATCTGCATATTTAGTAAAAACATAACAAAAAATTGTCGAAATTATTCCCATTACTTGTTGTTAGGCTTGTTTTTGTTTTGTTTTATTACAGCCTATATTTCTTTTCTATGTGATTCTTTTAAACACCAATTCGACTGATCAATCAACGAACTAGATAAACTACACTCTTGTAACGTTGATCGACTAACAATGGTGATTAATAACCATATCAATGCAATTTAAATGCAATTCACGTTTATTTGAAAGAATGGCTCATGCACTGGTCATCACTTTCGAAAGGTTCAGAATAGCCAAATTGATTTTTTTTGTAATGGATCATCATCATGTTACGGCTGTCAACGCGTAGGCGAGTATCAAGTCTGGTAAAACTGAACTAGTTGCACCAACCATGTTTTGTCGACAAGTGAACGTAGATAGTAATATTTATGTGAATGCGTGGATGTATTTGCACATTTAATCAAAATAACGTTTCTGATTCAGATGCGTGATCGTAGGCGCGCAAGTTCATCGTTATATACTTTGACATTTCGGTGCTTTTCATTGAACGATGGTCATATGCTGAATATATTTGATTATTATGTATGTATTCAGGCAATCTAGTCCAGTTGAGCCTTTTAAATACTTCATGTTGCTATTATATTTTATTTCTTTGTTTAAGTGTTTGCCATCGCATCAATGTATTCAATACAATACGGCAGATGTTGGTATTGGTGAAAAGTGATATAATAGGTGTACATAAAGATCAGTAAATCGAGGGCTTGGCGTGAAACGGTTGTAACTTAAAACCTATTTTGAAAACCCTGGTTTAGGGGCAATTTTGACCCTTTTGTAAACAATGCAAATTTAGGTGCCATTGCTTAGAACGAGCAATGGCACCTAAATTTACATTGTTTACCAAGAAAAGTGATTTAACGCTTATAAGGACTTTATGGCGAGGTGATTAACCTTGGTAAAAAAATACCAATTTTAGATACAACTGTTTCACGCCAAGCCCTCGAAATACATGTCCATTAGTCGTAAACGGATACCGTGTTGTACTGCTTATATTAATCCTGTCCAACATGTAGACACAGCTTAACTTATTTGAAACAGACGTTTTGCTCATAATAAAAATGTTCTCGTTTTGCTACAATGTTGTCAACTCTATTCAATTAATAAACATGTACGTTTATTTAAAGAGTTTCCATATGTTCAGTTAGACTTCTTTATAATCATCTGCTGTAGATATGTGTTTCACGAGTGTTAGGATAAAGGGTCTGAAGTATTTAATGACGGTTTATTTACTCAACTAATAACGATAGATTTTAAACCTATCAAATGTTTTAAATGTTCTTTAATTTTTATGCCCCCGGAATCACCGATTCGGTGGGCATATAGTGTTTGGCCTGTCTGCACGTCTGCACGTTTGTCTGTCTGTCTGTCTGTCTGTCTGTCTGTCTGTCTGCACGAAACAAACTTTAACCTTGACCACTTCTTTTGAACCATAACAGGTACGGCTACCATATTTCACGTGTGTATTCCTTGTGACATGACCTTTCTGTCAGTACCAACATTTTTGACCTTGCGACCTTGACCTTTGACATAGATGTTGCCATTCTCGAAAAAAACTTTAACCTTGGCCATTACTTTTGAACCATAACAGGTACGGCTACTATATTTCACATGTGTATTCCTTGTGACATGACCTTTCTGTCAGTACCAACATTTTTGACCTTGCGACCTTGACCTTTGACGTAGATGTTGCCATTCTCGAAAAAAACTTTAACCTTGGCCATTACTTTTGAACCATAACAGGTACGGCTACCATATTCCACATGTGTATTTCTTGTGACATGACCTTTCTGTCGTACCAACATTTTTGATCTTGCGACCTTGACCTTTGACCTAGATGTTGCCATTCTCGAAAAAAACTTTAACCTTGGCCGTTACTTTTGAACCATAACAGGTACGGCTACCATATTTCACATGTGTATTCCTTGTGACATGACCTTTCTGTCAGTACCAACATTTTTGACCTTGCGACCTTGACCGTTGACCTAGATGTTGCCATTCTCATTTTTTTTTTTAACCTTGACCACTACTTTTGAACCATAACAGGTAAGGCTACCATATTTCACATGCGTATACCTTGTGACATGACCTTTCTGTCAGTACCAACATTTTTTACCTTGCGACCTTGACCTTTGACCTAGATGTTGCCATTCTCGAAAAAAACTTTAACCTTGACCACTAATTTTGAACCATAACAGGTACGGCTACCATATTTCACATGTGTATACCTTGTGACATGACCTTTCTGTCAATACCAAAATTGTTTACCTTGCGACCTTGACCTTTGACCTAGATGTTGCCATTCTCGAAAAAAACTTTAACCTTGACCACTACCTTTGAACCATAACAGGTACGGCTACCATATTTCACATGTGTATTCCTTGTGACATGACCTTTCTCTCAATACCAACATGTTTGACCTGGCGACCTTGACCTTTGGCCTAGATGTTGCCATTCGGGGCATCAGTGTTTCACAAACACATCTTGTTATATTTGTTATCAAATTTGTTGAATTTATTACGACCGGGAGAGGACACGATTTGAGCCGTCACGCGAGAAAACCAACATTATGTACTTTGCGTAAAGTATCGACCCGGATCTGACTGAGCATGCCGCACAGGCTAACCCGGATAGACACGTTTCGCCTCATGTAGATTTTCTGTATCAGGAATCATTACTCTATACCGCCATCCCCCTGAGACGGAATGTGTCGGCCCGGATCAGTCTGCGCGGACTGCGCAGGCTGTTCTGGGTCGATACATTACGCAGAGTCCACACTGTTGGTTTTCTCGCGGCACGGCTCATTTGTATTTATTCAGACCATACAATATTTAACACTTCCAGTGTAAGTGATATGCAGTAATCGTGTCGGAAATATCGCATTTTATTGCAATATCGTTAAACCGTTTGGCAAAGCAAATATTTGTAACACTACTTTTTACTTCAGTTTCTGCAGTGAAACACTATCAACTGTTTGGATATTTAAAACATGGTCCTTTCGCGACAAGCTGCACGCTTTACTTTCATACAATTGTGTTTACTTTTTAGGTTGAACAGTAACATTTCCTTGCAACCGTCACATGCCGCTGCTGCTGATGACGACGATGATGATAGAACGTATCAATCCTTGGAAACTTGTTAAGTACAAATGCGCCGGATGATCTGATTAAACCACATTCGTGATGGTTGCGTTTCCCGGAGTGAAGCTCTCATTCCTAAGGAGCTACACTCATTGTATCCAAAGAACATTGTCAATCCACGAAATTCCATAATGCATGTATATGCATTAAAGGATTTTTTTGACAAAGTGTTATATGAGTTATTAAGCTCTATTTTAAATACAAAGTCACACATGCGTGTGTTTATGTGATAAAGATTTACACTGATAATTAAACAGAGTGTTTGTTTGACAAAGATACGGCTTATGTTGGTTGGGTTTTCCCTAAAGATATACCTTTCTATATCTTGTAAGGCACGAAGTAACTCTTATTTGGAGAAAGTCATTGATTTGCATGTTTTGCAGCATTGGAACAGAAGCCTTTGTATAGGCAAATGACACGTGACGTCATATTTGGAGCGTGTATTGACAACGGAAGAACTATTCTACTGGGAATATGCCCTTACGGTGACAATTATAACAACGGAATCCT
Organism: Serripes groenlandicus; assembly: GCA_031761405.1. Lineage (NCBI taxonomy): Eukaryota > Metazoa > Mollusca > Bivalvia > Cardiida > Cardiidae > Serripes > Serripes groenlandicus. The sequence goes on from JASEVX010000010.1 coordinate 69,733,586, forward strand.
ACATCCTTCAATGAAAACAATATCTGTGACCATCGCCTTGGTATCTTAACAGATAACATTTAACGCAAAGTGTTTCCCCTTATCAGGAACGTTTGTGGAAATTAATTCAGGGGGTAATTATTGAGCACAGTTGCCATATCAGTAATCATGTACATGTTAAGCTTTTTAGCTAAAATTAACATGTTCCTTGCTTGTACAGTTATCGGATATTTCAATGTTTCGATCGTTCAATTAGAATGGTTCTTCAAAAAACCTTTACAGTTCGAGTTTAACCCTTTCCCTCATACGACAATTCTGCAGCAGACAAATTTGAACGTATTTTGTCAAAACATAGAAAATCTCCATAATTGAATGGATAACCTATGACTAAAAGTAGAAAACATTGTGGCAAAAGGAGAAATTGCACGTTTTGTGCAATTTCTTCTTTTGTCACTATGTTTTCAAAAAGCCGTCTGCTGCAGAGGCGTCAGAAAGCGTCTATATGAGGGAAAGGGTTAACACAACGATATTCTTATTATGATGACGTTCTATGGGTGACATAACCCGATAAAAATCCTTTCTTGTAGGTAGTCTAAAGAAGATTCTTACAGTAAATATTTGTAATTTAATATTTTCAACAGAATATGCAAAGTTCTAAAGCATACGCATACAAGGTCTATATTATGTAATCCATGTTTGCGATTTCTCCTGAACAAACACTTAAGAATGTCGAGTAGGGTTACAGAAATTGAGTCCTATTTAAACTAATTTAATACGTTTAAAGAATTGCTTTGTAAGTGTTTTCCTAACAGCTGGCAATGAATGTTCCCCTTTTCGCACCGAATATAATTAAACAGAGCGAAAGAAATAAAACAAAACGAAAACATGGTAGCAAGCCGGCCGCTGTGTTCTTATGTTATGGTTTTTGTTCCATGTTAGTTGGGGGTGAACCTTTGAACACCTTTTATATATATTCGTTGTGAATGCTAGTTAAACATTAAGTTTTGTTGATTAGGATTTTAACGCCGTTTTAAACAAAAATCAGTCGCGGCCATTTCACCTAATTAAGAGTTTCTAGGCTTTCCCACACAGGTGTACGCCAAAATACAGTAATTTATAGCAACTGACTGCATTCCCCTATATATTTATAGTTCTTTGATCGAAGCCGAATGACGCTCGTCTCATCGAATGTTGCTGAACGTCGGAAAGAATACTGGTCGAGCTGGGACTAGACATTAACCCTTTCCTTCATATAGACGCTTTCTGACGCCTCTGCAGCAGACGGCTTTTTGAAAACATAGTAACAAAAGAAGAAATTGCACAAAATGTGCAATTTCTCCTTTTGTCACAATGTTTTCCACTTTTAGTCATAAGTTATCCATTTAATTATAGAGATTTTCCATTATTTGACAAAATATGTTCAAAGTCGTCTGCTGCAGAATTGTCGTATGAGGGAAAGGGTTAAGTAAACAGACGTCGAGCGCGTCAAACAGATAAAGGTTTTTTGGATCAATGTGAGTAGCGTTAAGGGAAAAGGCGGAAAGGGATCTCGTGGAAGTATATGAGAGGTGCTCTGTAGAAACTAGTAGTTCGTAGTTGACACCATTGACTGTTTCCCAGGCTCCATCCAATTATCAGGTTAAACTGCTGGGTACCACGCACTTCCTGATTGATGACTTCAACATGACATACGAACTTTATACTATCGTAAGACAAACCCTGCGCAATTCACCACAGACTTTAGGCATCATTGCGTGGTACCTGTTCCACAGTTGCACTTGTAAGTCTACACTCTAGAATTACTGCATAATCAACTTTAGCGTGATTATAACATGCTAAACTTAGGAAATGCATGTACATCCATGTTAAAGGATCTAAATGGAAACTGCTTATCAGAAGATTATTGAAACTTTCTATGATAAATTCGCGAATAGTGCATTAATAGATTAGACTTCGCACAAGCGCTGACTGATTTGTCTCTACACTGGTCGTAAATGCATTGGTATTTGCAGAAAGGCTCTAATTGTTTGTTTAAATGGTTGTCTGCACACCCACCGACAATATTCAGTTATATCACGGCGCTTGCAGTACTATCAGTTAATTTATCCATCACGACACCGCAAACATATAATTCATAATGCTGCTTCCGCAATCCTGAACACGAAGAGGGAAAGTCACTACTACCTATATATTGTCTTTGGTATTACCCAACCAGGGACCGGACCAGGGTATCACGCTGCGGACGCTGTCACCACAAGACCATTGACTATTTTCTTCAAATTTAATTGTTCTACTAAACATTAGAATCGGGTATTTAGTAGATTTAGACGGAGAGCGAAAATTGTTCGTAAGGTGTGTTAACAAAAGATGCCATTTAACATGACGCGGATTTTTTTGATTTTTTTTATATAGCTGAATAATTGTTGAAAGCGTCGTAAAACAGTTTTTATTAAGTCAATGAACTTGTTTGTTTGGTGTTTTTTCGCCGCTCTCAACAATCAGTTCTATCACGGTATTTACTGGGAAAGTTACCAGTCATACTGGTCCATTTATCCTGATACAAACGAGCTAGTCGTTATACTAGCCGCACAACCCCGAACGCCGAGCAGGGGAAGCCGTTCAGACAAGAAGTATTTTTCAACCAAAGCACAACTCGTTCACAAAGTGTGAACCAATAGATAGGTCTCTCGCAGTATGATCACATTTTAAACTGAACGAAAGAGTCAGCGTCTTGTCTAACACGCGATAGAGAACAAATTGACTAGGGATGCGCAAGCTAATCATAATTGTTTAAATTGTAAATAAGCCAAGTTCAATTACATCAAAGCGTAGACAATCGAGACGAGCACAGATCCGTACCAACATGCGTATTTGTTAAATATGATCTGATACTGCACTCTCCGTTTAATTCACACATCCTTGAAAGAGTTTATGGTAGATAGAGCGCATTTGGAATTGGCAGTATAAACTTCTGGCGGGATCTTTACTTACACTTATAACAAATAACTAATTGCCCTTTTTCTAAAGCCGCTAAATCCAAATAATTTCCTCAGTGTAAAAATGAGTGCACAATAGAAAATGAAACAAAGTTTATGGTGCAAGTAACGGTCTTCCTTTAAAACTCATGGTGCCAAAATGTTATCGTGATCATAATGTTTGGTCCTGATTTCACCATGCAAATCATACATTTCATATTTATTAGAAAACATGTTAATGCGTGGTTGGTTAATTATCGAATGAATTTACCACATCAAGTAAAAGGTCAACAAACATGAGCCGGATACAGCAATTAGTGTTGCAAGAAAACTGCGCATTGAAAAACCCAACCTATCATCCTGGGGTATTTTAGATTCTTTCGAACTGTAAAAATACATATCAATGCAAAAATGGACATGTATTGGTCTGATAGAAAGGGTGACTAAACTGCCAATCTCTCACAAATAAATGTTGATTCCCTAAGATTCTTAAAAACTCGGTACTATCAAAGAAATTACTTGCCGATGTATTTTATCAAAGTGTGTAGTATGTGGTTTCTTCTATGAAGTCATTAGTTATTGGCATCTAAAGAGGTCTTCTACATATACATTACATGATATACAGAAACTGGCGGAGCGCATCATGTTCGATTCACTATTTTATTTTATTATTCACAGTAAAACGGGTAAAGATGCCATTCTAAGACCATAAACCATTCTAGTCTACATTAAAGCGACTGAACTCCAGATACCCAACTGTCGAAAAAAATTTTTTTTCCAATTTTAAGAAAATAAGTGTTATTTTTGTATTTGGGGCATTAAAATATGATAACTGACATATTACATACCCCTATAATCGGTGAGATTTTCTTGTTTTCGATACCTTTTCCATCGCAAATTCTACCCTGCCAGTAACGGGGTAAGTATTTTTAAATAGGAAACCCCTTCATTGGGACAATTGAAAACGACTCAAGTTCACTTTATTAATAAAAAACGATACATTTTCTACCCTGGTTTTACTTGGATAACATAAAGAATAACATTTAGGGCGAATTCGAGGTTTTTGTTTTTTGGTTTTGTTCGTGCCATCTGGATTTCAGTCGCTTTAAGGCATGATCTGGACACATTTTCTAATGCAGACATACACACCAACACTGACAAAAAGATGTCAGAGAAATAACCCGTACTATGCTCCTTGTAGCTGGCTAAATACCAATAGAGAAAAAACATTTTACGCCCTGCTTAAGGAGTTAAAATCTGATGACAAGTGTTGAAAAAGATATGTCTTTGTATCTGGGTGGTCTTTTAAAATTAGATAAAGTTTGTTGAAAGTGTCCATGAACGCTTGATCACTGATATGCAAACAGTGTAAAGCCTGGTTAAGTTGAACATGTATACGTGTCGAAAGGGATCGACAGTTGCTGTAAATATCCTACGTATGGTTCTCGCAGAACAACGTCTTATACAACAAAGCATTAAGAGAGTATATAATCTCATTTCTTCGTGTTTGATTCTATTAATATGCAGTCCAAGTCACATGAAATATCGCCGTCTAATTATAATGATTGTCAGGGGCGTAGCTTTGCAATAATCAATGTGTAGACCGTCTCGTGAGAAAATCAACACTGTGGACTCTGCGTAAAGTATCGACCCGGATCAACCTAAGCATGCCACACAGGCCTACCCGGATAGACACTTTTCGCCTGTGGATTTTATGTTTCAGGAATCACTACTCTATACATCTATCCCCTTAAGACGGAATGTGTGGGCCGGATCAGTCTGCGCGGACAGCGCAGGCTGATCTGGTCGATACATTACGCAGATGTCTATCGCCGCAGCTGCATTTTGGGGCATTTTGAGAAAAAATGTGTAGGCACGTGCCTACAGTGCCTAAAGGGAGCTACGCCCCTGATTGTTGTCCGAATCGTATCTGCAAAAAAATCAATGCAGTTTCCCCTCAAACCAGGCGCTGTGTAATCATCACCACGAACCAACTGCTATTCGTACTGCTGAGGGCACATCGAGCGTTAATTTTGGGTTGGACCGTGTCAAACAAGATATGGCCATTAACGCAGGAACCCGTTTGCTGTCTTCTAACACGTCAGTGAGTGACAGCTTGGCGAACAGACGGACGACGGAGACGCGTTCCCTCTTGTGTCTCCCTGACACGGTAAATGACGTCAAGTATCTGTTGACGGTGATGACGCATGCATACTAACTTAAGAGCAGTCGCAGCTCGTATAGATAGGGCGTTAATTACAGCGAACCAACAGTTTTTAGTTATTCCGTGAGCGATCGCAGATGCATTTTAGGCTCATTTGTATGTTGTCATAGATGTACTGATTCCGAGACCACCTCCTTCGTTGCTTTGTTGTGTTCATTACTAAAAATAGGAAATCGTTTAGTGTTGTATTCGCCCTTCTAGGATATTGACCTTTATATCTTAGGCAGCTCGACCAATAGCTGGAGGACGTACACGGCTAAATGTCATATAAAATGATTGTGAATATTGTCATTTCATGAATATGTACACCCGTTCATTAAATATTATACCGAAGCCTTTTGCCACGATCTTTTTTGCAGACAGTCTATGCCTATATCAAAGAGCACGGTTTCGAAACTGCCGCAATCGCCTTTAAGCAATTACATCAAATAGGAAAGCGAATGAAGCAGATAACTATAATCAGTGGGATGGTTCACTTGTTTCTATAGTATATAATATGCTTGCTCGAATATAACGATTAAGCATTCTGTTTTGATTAGATACAGTATCAATTTCGCTGAACTGAAAATAAACAGACATTGAAATAATATACCGGCCTAGCTTTTTTTTTTAATTTGTAAAACTTACACATGTATATAGAGTGTAACAAAGATGTTTTAAAAGTCACTCACCTTCAATTAATATACATAATAATGTTTAAGAGAAATCCCGATAGTTGGTCACACTGGCAGGTCTATAAATCCCTTGTGCTAAAATTTCAAAGCATTCCAATAAATTGTAAAATGTATTCAAAAGAAGATTAATAAATGATTTAGTACACCTTTACTTTGATAAAGTAGAAGCATTAAGTGATATAATAGTCTATTAGAATACAAATGGCTTCATTAGTGCATAGACCAGGTTGCAAATATACGACCGCTTGGTGTTTGACTGCCACGCCACACGAAAACCTTTCGGAGTTCTGTGACATTCACTTAAAATCACTATACATGATCTCCTCCTTAGTTTTATAATTGTTTCAGTTATACCAAATCAATATTACACGTGTCCATTATTCCTTTGAGACTGTATTAGGCTAAGAAATGTGCCTTGCCACAGATCATCTCGCCTTTCCAAAGGTCACCACCTCGCCTTGCCAAAGGTCACATCGCCATGACACAGGTCCCGTCCTCGCCTTGCCAAAGGTCACATCGCCTTGTCACATGTCCCATCGCCTTGCTATAGGTCACCTCGCCTTTCTAAAGGTCACCACCTCGCCTTGCCAAAGGTGACCTCGCCTTTCCAAAGGTCACCTCCTCGCCTTGCCAAAGGTCACATCGCCTTGTCGCAGGTCCCCTGGCCTTGCTATAGGTCACATCGCCTTGCCACGTATCACCTCATATTGCCACATATCACATCGCCTTGTCACAGGTCGACTCGCCTTGACATATATCACATCGCCTTGTCACAGGTCGGCTCGCCTTGCCATAGGTCACCTCGATTTGCCAAAGGTTCCATCGCCTTCACCAACACGAGCAATTTCTTCTTTTGTCACTATGCTTTCCACTTTTAGTCATAGGTTATCCATTCAATTATAGAGATTTTTCTATTTTTGGATAATATATGTTCAAAGTCGTCTGCTGCAGAATTGTCGTATGAGGGAAAGGGTTAATCTGAATGATATTACCGCGTGTATGCCTTTTGCATTGATGAACTGTGTATATACATCCCTGGTGTGTTAATATTGAGACTATTGCCACCCCTGTTTGATATACGTGTGTGATAAGATACGCCTGTTCAATCATGCTGAACTCAGAGAAGAGTTTATTAATAAGACCTTTCTTTAATCATGCGAATGCCGTTGATCTGTTAGTCTTGTATACCAGCCTTGTGCCTTTTATTTATTCGAGTTTAACGCAGAAGTTGTATTATATTACAACGAATAATTCATCTATCTAGCACGCACAACGTCTCGGCACAGTACATTTCCCAGGTATTCTACTAACTGTTTAACCACATTCGCCGAGTTAGTTCAAGCGTCTGCGTCAACTTAGGGTCGACGTCGCCGAGTTAGATCACAAGCGTCTGCGTCAATAGAGCCGACGTCGCCGAGTTAGATCAAGCGTCTGCGTCAACTTAGGGTCGACGTCGCCGAGTTAGATCAAGCGTCTGTGTCAACTTAGGGTCGACGTCGCCGAGTTAGATCACAAGCGTCAGCGTCAATAGAGCCGACGTCGCCGAGTTAGATCAAGCGTCTGTGTCAACTTAGGGTCGACGTCGCCGAGTTAGATCACAAGCGTCAGCGTCAATAGAGCCGACGTCGCCGAGTTAGATCAAGCGTCTGCGTCAACTTAGGGTCGACGTCGCCGAGTTAGATCACAAGCGTCTGCGTCAATAGAGCCGACGTCGCCGAGTTAGATCAAGCGTCTGCGTCAACTTAGGGTCGACGTCGCCGAGTTAGATCAAGCGTCTGTGTCAACTTAGGGTCGACGTCGCCGAGTTAGATCACAAGCGTCAGCGTCAATAGAGCCGACGTCGCCGAGTTAGATCAAGCGTCTGTGTCAACTTAGGGTCGACGTCGCCGAGTTAGATCACAAGCGTCTGCGTCAATAGAGCCGACGTCGCCGAGTTAGATCAAGCGTCTGCGTCAACTTAGGGTCGACGTCGCCGAGTTAGATCAAGCGTCTGTGTCAACTTAGGGTCGACGTCGCCGAGTTAGATCACAAGCGTCTGTGTCAATAGAGCCGACGTCGCCGAGTTAGATCAAGCGTCTGCGTCAACTTAGGGTCGACGTCGCCGAGTTGGATCACAAGCGTCAGCGTCAATAGGGCCGACGTCCTTTTGACACATAGCAATTCTTTGTTCGTAGTCTTTTAGTCAATATGTGTTGTTGCTGTTTACAATCTGTCTACTCATTTATGTATGTATAATAGCATAAAGCTTCATAAATGAAATAAGAATTTTGTTCTTCACGCATCTATTTTCCATAATACGTGATATTGTGTTTGACATTTGGGCCATGTGACATATAAATTGACCAGCGGAATATAACGACCAACGAAGATGAAGGGTTATTCACTGTTCGCTATCTAGTCGGATACGAATCCTGAAAGCTTACAGATGGAAAGGATTAAAAACAACAACAACTGAATATTATTTTAATACACACTGTGTTCATAATAACCATGATTGTGCTACCTCTGACGGTCAGTTGTCGTGTAACAATTTCTCTAACAACAGAAGTAAAAGGTAAAGATCCAAAACATTCTAAAAACAATTGCTATAATTAAAATCTTGAACAATGGGTGAAATCTGCATAATTATACCGTTTAGGTAATTATTCAAACCGTCTTAATTCGAAATTGTCAGATTCACATAATGTACGAGCACAGTACATATGCACTAAGTCGCGATTAAGGACCCTACAATGCATTGTGATATGCGAAACGCCAGGTCAGACAGGCCTAGCCCACTGGATACCAGTATCGGACACCCCATGTTGTTGATTGCGTCACTTATGGACAAATCCACAAGCAAGACTCAAGATTACTCTGGGGGAAATAAGGAGTATTTCAAAGACTACAAGTCGTTAATTAAATTCTTATTCGAATCCAAATTGATGGATTAAATCTCATAGAATGTCACTCCATGGGCGTCTCTATGGCAGACAAAACTATACAACAAAACGCAAAAGATTCATAACTTATGACGAGCGAGTTAACTTTTATACACAATGAATATCTAACGTTATAAAATAAGAATTCCATATATATATATATGTTACAGTAAGATTGTGAAACCAGGGATTTCGCGAAATCCCTGAAAAATGTAGTCAGGGATTTCATGAAATCCCTAAGAGGAAATAAGCAGACAATACATCTGGCTTATCTTTATATCACAGCACAAGGTCGTCAAAAAAAACCTCTTATATTTAATAACATCACTAATTGTAAATCACCAACATAGTTATTCAATAAAAAATATAGATTTTAAAATTAGGCATCATCCCTCTCTCCCTCTTTAATTATCTACCTATCATTTAGCAATAATAACTGTTAATAATTAAAACATTTATAAAAACATTTATTTATTTTTAATTAAGAATCTAGGGGATTGAGACAATCCAACCGGGGAAATTTGACTACCTTGAACTTTTGTGTAGGGGATTTCCGACAGGTTTCATCGTGTTTACAATATGTTCCTGGTCATCTTTTTTCCAAATATTCTAAGCATTTGGAAAAATAGACATATTTAAATTACTTAAATCAATCTACTTACTTGGATAACAGATAGTAGCTGCTCCTGATCTTTGTGTGATTATTGGTAGATGCCGATTTCAAGCTTTCTATAATTCTGTAATATTCTGTCTTAGGAATCAGATACTTCTGACATACTTCATATCTTTTGAACAACTCTTGCCTGAAAACGTCTTCCATACTATCAGAAGACATCTTGCATGAAAGTAAATCTATACTGAATGGACTGAACCGGGATGCCTTTTTAATAGGACAGGCCTCAGGTCATATATCATATATTTTATGAATAGCCTAGTTCTGCTGAACCCTTTCCCTCGTATAGACGCTTTCTGACGCCTCTGCAGCAGACGGCTTTTTGAAAACATAGTGACAAAAGAAGAAATTGCACAAAACGTGCAATTTCTCCTTTTGCCACAATGTTTACCACTTTTTGTCATAGGCTATCCAGGCCTTTGATATTGGGTATGTAGCATCATCTAGTGGACCTCTACCAAGATTGTTCAAATTATAGCCATGGGGTCAAAAATGACCCCTCCCCTATGGGTCACTTGTTTCACATAGACTTGTATAGGGGGAAAACTTAAACAAATCTTCTTGTCTAAAAGTAGAGGGCCCAGGCCTTTGATATTGGGTATGTAGCATCATCTAGTGGACCTCTACCAAGATCTTGTCTAAAAGTTTAATATTTGAAATCTAACTTCATCGAGTGGTCTTCCAAGATTGGTCAAATTATTATAGCCCTGGTGTCAAACATGGCTCGAACCTGGTGATCACTTGTTTTACATAGACTTGTTAAGGTAAACACTTTAAAAATATTCTTGTCCATTTGCCATGAATGGTGCCCCTCTACTAAGACTTCAAATTATTTTGATAGGAGGATAAAGATGACCACCAGGGGGTGTTGCTTTTTTTCCGTATATATGTATAGACAAAGAACAATGAAAACTTTTTAAGTTTGATTAAATCAGGTGAGCGATATAGGACCATCATGGTCCTCTTGTTAACATGTTCGTTCCTAAGTTTATGGAGCAGCTTTTATACATATTGGTACATGATCATCGAATAATGCAGATCAAGATTGACACCGCGTGAATTGCTGGCTGATTTTAGTCTACAATGTCCGCAAATATAGCTTAAACCCGTGTGCTAAGTTAAAGAGAATTGCTGTTTCAATTCGTGTTAAGTAGGATAACAAAATAGTATACTGTGCATTATGAGCCGTCCATCGAGAAAACAAACATTGTAGACTCTGATTAAAGTATCGACCCGGATCAGCCTAAGCATGCCGCGCAGGCTAACCTGGACAGACACTTTTCGCCTCCTGAGGATTTTGTGTTTCAGGAATCATTACTTTAGACCTCTATCCCCCTGAGACGGAATATGTTGGCCCTGATGAGCCTGCGTGGACTGCGCAGGCTGATCTGGGTCGATATATTACGCAGTGTCCATAATGTTGGGTTTCTCGTGGGACGGCTCTTATAGTCTTTAAATATGTGCAATACATAACGAACGGTTGGAATAAACGAAATAGGTAAAATTCGATGAAAATAGGATATATATTTTTTTATAATTATGCACATTTTCCGGTGCAACTACATGCAAATATACCACATGCAAATACAGCGAGAATGATTAAAATTGCGTATTTGACTAGGAGAAAGACAGTGACGTGACGCACGGTGTTCATCCCTATTTTTCGCACCACTGACTTTTTATTGTGATAATGAAGTTGTTTAAATGATAACTATTATAAAAAAAAACAGTATTAGATAGCATACATCCTATATATTCCGGACATAGTCTAAAATAAGACATTTAACTTGCTGAATATGTTAATTTGATGTAATTTAAAAGCATGTAACGTCATCGGTAAATCGAGGGCTTGGCGTGAAACGGTTGTAACTAAAATTGGTATTTTTTTTACCAAGGTTAATCACCTCGCCATAAAATCTTTATAAGCGTTAACTCATTTTTCTTGGTAAACAATGGAAATTTAGGTGCCATTGCTCTTTCTGAGCAATGGCACCTAAATTTGCATTGTTTACAAAAGGGTTGAAATTGCCCCTAAACCAGGGTTTTCAAAATAGGTTTTAAGTTACAACTGTTTCACGCCAAGCCCTCGAAATGCTAAGGTATATTTCGTCTTTTTAGTGTCTTTAAAGTTATTCTAGGTAATGATTCAATGAGTCACGCGGCTTCGTAGTGTGCATTAATCTGTATTAGGTTATACGATATTTGTTTTTCCTGCACCTATTCCACCAATACAAGACAAAGAATCGCTACTGCATTGTAATGTATTTCATGTTTGAAGGCAGGTCATTGCCAGGCTCTTAATATTGGCAAGCTATAACCAATACGTGATTACAATGTTTTCAAAAGTGCTTTGGCGCCAAAAGTCATCTGTTTGTAGGGGAAAGGATTAACTATTTATCGTATTGAAACATAGTTTTAGCGACACTGAACATGCCTTCAGTTAGAAATTTTAAAATTACTGTTTGAAAAAGAAATGTATCCTATATTTCTTATCACACCATCCAATAATGATACTGTCAATTTCCTTTCATGATTCATTTCCGTCAGACTTTTAACTAACTATTTGAAGCGTCATAAAAAAGCACATGAAATCAAATTGAAAAACAATCAAGAACTAGCGTGTTTAGAATTGAATTATTTGCACAACTTTCGAAAAAAAAACCAGACGCATTTCGACACCTATGCAGCGGGATGAATTGAACACTGTAGTTGAAGTAATTGAAGTAGACATTACTCAATAATAATATGAAAAACCTTTTGCCACAATGTTTATAACTCTATTAAATAAAAAATACTTGTATATTTTGAGTTTCAACATATTTGCCCGCGTGGTGCCACATAATTGATGTATGCGTGAAAGGGTTAATTCGAAGATTCAAAAGGACGGATTAAATTATGTGGGTGCTGTCGTATTCATGAATTTCCATTCCTGGATTTCCATTCCAATAATAGACATTTTAACTCCTCTAAAACACTGTATTCAGTCCGGAACAGTCTTAGACAAATGAAACCAACATGTGTGGAAGATATAATTCGGGAGAGCTCGACTTGTCAACTTGTCAACGTATTCGCTGAGTTACTACTACATGTATGCATTTCTTGTTGCCTCGTAATTCTGTTATATTCGTTTAACTGTATTTTATGAAAATCAAATCATATCGAGTGAGCAGAAACACAGTTATAATTAACATAAGAACTGCTGATATATTGTTTTCCAAATACAGATCAGTTCAAGGAAAGTATGAGAGTAATCGCACGGCTCGGTGTTTTACGAGATGTGACACCTGTTTAAAATACACCATGTTCGAAACCTTGTCGATCGGTGTTCACTTTGGATTGGTTCGCACTTTTAGCCTTTTGTCTTAAGAAAATAAGTGTTATTTTTGTATTTGGGGCATTAAGATATGATAACTGACATATTACATACCCCTATAATCGGTGAGATTTTCTTGTTTTCGATACTTTTTCCATCGCAAATTCTACCCTGTCAGTAACGGGGTAAGTATTTTTAAATAGGAAACCCCTTCATCGGGACAATTGAAAACGACTCAAGTTCACTTTATTGATAAAAAAACCGATACATTTTCGGTTTTACTTGGATAACACAAGGAATAACATTTAGGGCGAATTCGATTTTTTTTTTTTTTTTTTTTCGTGCCATCTGAATTTCAGTCGCTTTAAGAAAAAGGATAATGGTGAGGGAAAGAGTTACTGAAAAGCATTTATCCATCATTGCTAGATTGAAAAGTGTGGTTTACTCAAGTGTAGTGTAGATGCGTATCATTCGGATAATACAACTAACTAGCTAACTACTAGTAATGTTAGTGGAAATGATTCATGTTAAATTGTACATGTATTTGTTGCTGAAGTGGCTATAAAACTATTTTAACCACATTTCATTTCCCGTTATTGGTTATAAAACAGTCTTTACCAACAATTCATTTCCCGTAATAGTTTATGACGCGTAATGAGAAAAATAATGTTGTTAACCCAACCGAATAAACGCCATCAGAATTGATGCCACGGGCTTCGTTGTGTAGTGCATTGATGCCACGGGCTTCGTTTTGTAGTGCATTGATGCCACGTGCTTCGTTGTGTAGTGCATTGATGCAACGGGCTTCGTTGTGTAGTGCATTGATGCCACGGGCTTCGTTGTGTAGTGCATTGATACCACGGGCTTCGTTGTGTAGTGCATTGATGCCACGGGCTTCGTTGTGTAGTGCACTGATGCCACGGGTTTCGTTGTGTAGTGCACTGATGCCACGGGCTTCGTTGTGTAGTGCACTGATGCCACGGGCTTTGTTGTGTAGTGCATTGATGTCATGGGCTTCGTTGTGTAGTGCACTGATGCCACGGGCTTCGTTGTGTAGTGTATTGATGCCACGGGCTTCGTTGTGTAGTGCACTGATGCCACGGGCTTCGTTGTGTAGTGCACTGATGCCACGGGCTTCGTAGTGTAGTGCACTGATGCCACGGGCTTCGTTGTGTAGTGCTTAGAGCGTTCGCCTTGTGAGTTCTATAGGAGGGTTTGATCCACCATCTGGTCATACCCAAACACTTTAAAATGGGTTTCCTCCTGGGCGCTCAGGGTTGCGACTGATAAAATCAATTTCATAATAAATAATACAGACATTACTGGTAAATTGTCCAGGAAACGCCGTGACATAACTGAAACACAACTGAAAACGGTGTAAAACTATCAAAATGGTGTCTGGTTTAGACACTAACTTTACTTACTTGCACATTTAATTTCATATTTATATTCATAATAAATTACAAATCGCACCCATAATCCTAAACTCTCCTACTATATATTTGAATAGATATGTTTTATCCCGGGATTCTCTTTCACAATAAATGTTGGCATAAGCTTGAAAGCCGCTCACTAAAGCCTACATGATAATTTATTAATCATATTAAGCATTGGAATCTCTTCTTATCGGAAACGCAAGATAAATAAGTAAATTGGCAGTTATTTACACATTTAGATAGAGTAAAGTGTTTTATTAAAACACGAAAAATGTTTGTTTTAAGTCATGTGTAGAAGGACATTTTAAAAAGGGTTATGAGCATTAACTCTTTCAGCGCCGAATTGTTTAAAGTAGACTCTTCCATATTCAAAATCGGGTGTGTCCATTTCTCAATTTATGAAAGTTTTGGACAATTTTGGTTACTAAAAGGCAAACAATGCTGATTTCAGGTGAGACAGCTCGTTACGAGCTGACTCACATGAATCTGCATTGTTTGCAAAAACCTCAATATTGCCTGTGGCGCTGAAAGTGTTAAACACAGATCAACATTACCGTGTATGTATTCTAACCCAGGTCACGTTGTGACATAGAGAGATAGGTTATGATCAACACCTACTTTTAAAAACGTCTTTTAATAATCCGACTAAAATCTACAGGGTCATAAGTCTTATCCTTCATTTCATGACATTAAACAATGCTGTTTTTTCCTTGTATACAAGTCTTTAAACAACATTAAATTGTCCTTTGATACATTATTTGAACACACTTATCGTGTACTTATATACCCTCATGCCTTTAAACACACTTTTCTTTAAATAGCAGCATGTTGTCCTGCTACTTGTGCCTTTAAAAGCACTTTTATTTTCCTTCAATACATGCCTTTATACACACTTTTATTATCCTTCAATACATGCCTTTAAATACATTTTTCTTTTCCTGCTATAAAAGTCTTTAAACAACAGTATGTTGTCCTTCTACTAATGCCTTTAAAAGCACTTTTCTCTTCCTTCAATACAGTACTTTAAAAGCACTTTTCCTTCCTTCTATACATGCGTTTAAAAGCATTTTTCTTTTTCTTTTATACATGCCTTTAAACACACTTTTCTTTTCCTTTTATACATGCCTTTAAACACACTTTTTTTTTCTTCTTCTATACAATTCTTTAAACAACAGTATCTTGTCCTCCTACTAATGCCTTTAAAATCACTTTTCTTTTCATTCAAAACAATACTTTTAAAGCACTTTTCTTTTCCTTCAATACGATACTTTAAAAGCACTTTTCTTTTCCTTCAATACAATACTTTTAAAGCACTTTTCTTTTCCTTCAATACAATACTTTTAAAGCACTTTTCTTTTCCTTCAATACATGCCTTTAAACACACATTTGTTTTCCTTCTATACAAGTCTTTGAACAACAGTACGTTGTCCTTCTACAACAATACAATACTTTAAAGGCACTTTTCTTTTCCTTAATACAATACTTTAAAAGCACTTTTCTTTTCCGTTCAATACAATACTTTAAAAGCACTTTTCTTTTCCTTCAATACATGCCTTTAAAAGCACCTTTCTGTTCCTTCAATTCAATACTTTAAAAGCACTTTTCTTTTTCTTCAATTCAATACTTTTAAAGCACTTTTCTGTTCATTCAATACAATACTTTTAAAGCCACTTTTCTTTTCCTTCAATACAATACTTTTAAAGCACTTTTCTTTTCCTTCAATACAATACTTTAAAAGCACTTTTCTTTTCCTTCAATAAATGCCTTCAAAAGCACATTTGTTTTCCTTCTATACAAGTCTTTGAACAACAGTACGTTGTCCTTCTACAAATGCCTTTAACCAACTTTTCTTGTACTTGCATACATTTTTATCCTAACGCATGGGCTAAAAGATCGTTCAGAGAAGTGTAAGAACTAACGCTCGACCGAGCGACTCCTCACTATATCAGGTAATATGAATACATTCTAGTTACAGATATCTGGGAAAAGTGTTAGCCAACAGAAAGGGTTACTGAACATCAAAGTTGTTACGTATAGAAATGACACTTGTTATGTTTTGAATAAATTATTCCTTCGCCCTCCATATTCATATGAACCGTTTACTCTGAAATCACCTACTTCTTATTTGACTTCATCTTTCATGTACCCTATTATATGTAGCTTTATGTTGTTTGTTTCTTTTGCTTAAAGAAAGTATTTCGTGTTTATACTGTAAGACAGGATAGTAACACTAACAAAGATCAACTAACACCGATACAGAGTCTGAGCTAAATATACGCACATACTGTAACCGTTTTCCAAAGGCAAAGTGTAATACTGTGATTCATTTTAATCCAGGTGAGATGTAAAATGAGAAACTCTGTTAGTAATACATCTCTCTCCATGTAATTATCATAATCATAATAAAGTTGTATAAGTCAAAATTAAGGTGAAACATGAGTCAAGCGGTGTGAGATGTAGGCCATCGCATCATCTGAGCTGGTACCTTATTTGTAATTCTTTCCCACATTCAATAGATATGTTGCAGACGGCTTTGGAAACCAGGGGCGTAGTTTCCTTTAGGCACTGTAGGCACGTGCCTACACATTTTTTCTCAAAATGCCCTAAAATGCAGCTGCGGCGATAGACATCTGCGTAATGTATCGACCAGATCAGCCTGCGCTGTCCGCGCAGACTGATCCGGCCGATACATTCCGTCTTAGGGGGATATATGTATAGAGTAGTGATTCCTGAAACAGAAAATCCACAGGAGGCGAAAAGTGTCTATCCGGGTAGGCCTGTGTGGCATGCTTAGGCTGATTCGGGTCGATACTTTACGCAGAGTCCACAATAGTGATTTTCTCAAGAGACGGCCTACACATTGATTATTGCAAAGCTACGCCCCTGAAAACTCTCTTTAAATGAAAGTATAATAACTGTAAAAAGATGAAAACATCGTATCAAAAGAAGACATTCCTCAAGCTGAGCAATTTCTCCTTTTGTCGTAATGTTTTCAAATGTCTACAGCAGAGGCATCAAAACGCGAGTGCCGCAGATGTGTTGTATTTGGAAAGGTTAAATAATTTAACTACATTGTATGAAAGATAAGCTGTGTTTAAATCCAAGGCAGAGGAAATACATATAGCCTGTGGGATATTGGTTCAGTAATATCCCTGTACATTACAGCTCTTGACATTTGGTTACAACGAAACCGAAAGTAGGTTCAAACTCCAATTAATATAAGTCTCCTATATCGATAGCGGTAAATCGTATAAAGCGAAACGGAAATTGAAAACATAATCCTTGCTATCTCCACTGGCAATTACTTCATGTGACGATGAAAACTAAGAAAGCACCATTACAAACGAACGTTAATATATTTCTTGCAGTAGAAATGTTTGGAATCAGAGGAAAATCATAAGCGTTATCCAAAATTGAATAATGATTAACTCTATTGTGAACATTGAATATGTTCATGTTCGTCGCAAGCCGAGAGTGAACTGGAAGGTAAAAGATGAAATGTCCTTGACTCGTAAAGGTATAAAAGCGTATCCTACAGCAAGGTTCTTAGTAGCGTCTTTTTCAACATAATCCGCTTTTCAAAGACAAAATTAAACCAACCACAGGCTATATTTTGCAGGGGCGTAGCTTTGCAATAATCAATGTTTAGGCCGTCTGGAGAAAATCAACATTGTGGACTCTGCGTAAAGTATCGACCCGGACCAGCCTAGGCATGCCACACAGGTCTACCCGGATAGACACTTTTCGCCTCCTGTGGATTTTCTGTTTCAGGAATAACTACTCTATACATCTATCCCCTTAAGACGGAATGTGTCGACCGGATCAGTCTGCGCGGACAGCGCAGGCTGATCTGGTCGATACATTACGCAGATGTCTATCGCCGCAGCTGCATTTTGTGGCATTTTGAGAAAAAATGTGTAGGCACATGCCTACAGTGCCTAAAGGGAGCTACGCCCCTGTTTTGGACAAGCTCAAGTCCATATTCATCTGGATATTTATGTGATCAGAACGTTAATTCCACTGTTCGCCACGTGATTCTCGATCAATTTGGATCTGCCCCTGTTGCAAATATATTCTTGTTGGTTTTCCTTGTACATGTCTCATTCAATATACATTGACAAAGTTTATATGGGCCTTTTCATCCGCGAAGTCTGATCTAGATCTATATTATACTTTGCGGTTTATCACTTAATTAAAGGCCTTTTGACGTTGTCGGTGAGGTTTGAAGATTTTGATTTCCAAAACTAAACAGCTGCACATATTAATCTGGACCTTTACTATTCACAAATGCCATCTTGTATCATTTAACATGGACGGGGTTATATAATAAGGTCTCTGGTGCGAAACTCAATAGAGTTTGCTCTGAATCATATTTAAACAATACTGTGCAAACATTAGAATCCCCATTGACCTATACAAACATGAGCCTTATAGTGTTTTCAAGGTCGCCTGCTTTAGATATGTTGTATGTGGGTAAGGGTTAATTAAGAGTCATCGCAGGACTACTGAGTGTACCTTTGTGTGCCTTCTTGACTTTCTGTAATAAATCTTGTCCGACCAGGTGAGTAATTCCTTCAAGCTGATTATACCTAGATATCCCTTTCCCTCATATATAAGTTTTCTGACGCCTCTGCAGCAGACGGCGTTTTGAAAACATAATGACAACAGAAGAAATTGCTCAAAACGAGCAATTTCTTCTTTTGCCACAATGTTTTCCACTTTTAGTCATAGGTTATCCATTCAATTATAGAGATTTTCTATTTTTTGACAAAATATGTTCTCAAGTCGTCTGCTGCAGAATTGTCGTATGAGGAAGAGGGTTAACTGTGTATCCAATACGATAGTTTTAGAGTCTTGTGCATTGAAACATACAAGGAAAAGTGAAGTACAATCTTCATTAAATCCTGAAACAGAAGGGAACATGTTATGTAGACATTATTTGATTTAATTCATAATTTATTTGTTCAAAGTGCTTTCAGAAGTAAAATGTGAAAAGATCTTCATAAAGATTAATTATCAAATAAAGCCGCTTTCTGACGCCTCTGCATCAGACGGATTTTTGAAAACATAGTGACAACAGAATAAATTGCTCAAAACGAGCAATTTCTTCTTTTGCCACAATGTTTTCCACTTTCAGTGATAGGTTATTCATTCAATTATAGAGATTTTGCATTTTTTGACAAAATATGTTCTCAAGCCGTCGAAAACCTTGTGAAAAAAAAGGGAAATTGCTTATAATTATGAGTAATTGCTACTTTAGCAATCACGTATTCAAAAGTCATCTGTTGTAGATGCGTCTATATGTTGTAAAGTGTTAAAACGACAACCTTTGAAACTCCTGCATGAGAAACTGTTGGAAATCAATGTGTCCCTTTTTCCAACAATGTAATGGTTCTGCATCAAAATTGCTATTCCAATGACGCGTCTGATCCGGTGAACAACTCACACCAGAAAGGTGAACCTTAAATACAACTCCATCAGATGCCGCGTTTGATGACATTAGTCATGCATCCATGGTGGTTTATTTTTCTAAAGGTGTATGTAAATCGAATATTAAACTGTTAATAGAAAGAAGATTTGATGTAAAACAACTTCACCTAATCGTACCTTCCATATGTATACAAGGTTGTTGTTGTCTTCATGTTTTATCACAGGTGAGACGTCGTTTATATGTGTCTTAATTTTACAAATAATAATTTCAGGATTCACCCTGGTCTTACCAACTTTCCGCAACTGGCAATGTTCTTATACAAATCAAGCAATGAGTCCATGGATGAGAAAAGGTACAAGTTGACATATATCTGAACAGTGTATGTTAAGATCAAATTGTCCACCTGCTTTATCATATACGAATAGACACACGTTGATATAATGTTCTGAAACGGCTGTTTAAGAAATATGTGACTAGTTTAGATATTGACCAAACTGTGCGAATGCACAGGCTTATCTATACTGTTCACAGAAGCCATCTTGTACCCATCTTGGAAGACAGTGGTAGAGCGTCGGACTCTCGCACTACCGGTCGCGGGATCGAATCCCGTGATGAGCGGGTTCTGCCTTTGGGATTTGTCCACACAAACGGCGTGAGTACTGATTATATATCCACGGAGCAGACATCGAACGTGATTAATATAAGCTTAAAGCTTGTTTCGCAATCGATTTAAAATAAATCAGTTTAAAACTACCCTTTCTCATGCACGGGCTGAAATGGTGTATGTACATAAATAATGTAAGTGAGATATTATGGCTTTACAAATAGATTTACAATTTCAAACCCAGATTGCAGGATGTCATTAACTTGTTTTTGCTCTGCAATGGATTATTTTGACGTTTAAAATAGTTTTAATGAAATTTATATAAATACTTAGTATAGCATTGTCGGAATTACTGTTGACCGTCAATTTAGTCTAGTTGTAAATCCGTCAACAGAATATATCTAAATTTCAAACAACTTTAAAATAGGTAAATTATTTATTCAAGTAAAACTAGATTTCAATTAAATAGTATCGTTTCCAACTGAAAAAAACTATTATATTTAATTTAAATTGGAATTCAGGTTATATTGTATTAATGCAGAGGATTTTCTGCTTCGTTAAATTTGTCTTTTTATGTTCTGCACCCCAGCTTGAATTGCATTTGGCGCGCTTGCGATTCTACATTATTCTAGAAGTATAGCTGGTCGCACCGTTAACCTGTTGACGATACACGAAGTACTTTCGATTGAAACAGTGAGGACGTCGTATATTGAATCCGCTATCGGTAGTAGTTCCATCATATCATTGTGTTTCCCATGGAAAATACACGTACAAGCATTGCTGGTAAATAAATAATGGCACCGAAGTAGCTTTAAAGGGACTGAATCCCATATGAGAAAAAAAGCGAAAATATAAGAAAATTGTTAAAAATTGCTATTACCTTGATGTTTTTGCATGTAAGGCATTGAGATTTGCTGACTGATGTACTACACTATATGCACACTATTAATATTGCGGAGATTTTTCGTTATTTTGCATTGTAAAATCTACTGGGTTAGTAACCCAGTAAATCTAAAAATATCGCTGTATATTTATCACGTGATCAACGTACATTAAAAGACTACTTTTCCGTTATGGTTTCGGATACGCCTGGGAAGCAAACGAGGTCGGAAACATCAATTATTTCATTTCTTTATTCAAGTCGAGACTATGTGACTGTGCATACCAAAGTTTACATGATGATATACATTCCTCATCCAAGGGAAAATTGTATTATTTATTTAAAAATGATATAAATACTGCATCCTATTTGACAATGGATATATCTTTTGTACAAAAGAAAATGTTGTCGCATTTCAGATGTTCTTGTCATGAACTTATGATAGAGAAGGGAAGACATTTAAATATAGATAGGGATTACAGATTCTGTCGCTATTGTTTAACTAAAAATATTTACTGTGTTGAAGATGAAATACATTTCCTAGTTATATGTCCTCTGTATGATACTATTAGAAAGGATCTTTTTCTCCAAAAATGGACCAGACAGCCACCGTCTCAACAGTTATTTATAGAGATTATGTCAGATATCTCTTTCAATGCTGTTACAACGGTGGCAAAATTCCTAATAAAATCATTTGAGCTCCGAGACAATGTACAATACTGAGTATACAATACAGCTGTCATATAATACTATAAATAATGTTTTGTATTGTGTATATTAAGATGCTACGTTTCAATTCATCGTCATATCACTTATATTAAGCTGAATGTCATGGGTCATATGTTTAACGCTATCTACAATCATAATATGTATGTATTATGTATGTTCATGCCTAGTTCGATATTTTCACATTCATTTGTTGCTATTATAATATTGTGTATTGCATTGTATTTGTGTTATAATATTTACTATATTTTCACTGCTCTAAATTATTGTATTGTGGGCCGGTGGCCTTTGAATACTAGAAATCAATAAACTGTAAACTGATCACTACAACCGAATTGACAATCTCCTTCGCAGAGTTGTCGTTCCTTACACTCACGCATACATGAATGTAATGAGTCGATAGTGTTAGAGAATGCCGAATTGAATCGACAAATTCAAATGAGCAAGAGGAAATTCCACGGTATTTTTAAACGTGAAAACACGGAGCGGACGTTTTTTTTAACTGCTTATTTCCTATGAAATAATGAGAAACAAGACTTGTACAACCTTCTACAACATTCCGTTACATATACAGTCGAACCTCGTTAATCCGGACACTTTGGTTCCCAGAGAAAAAAGTCCGGATAGCGAATCTTCCGGATTAACGATTTCTTATTTTGCCTACGCCAAATTTTCGTCTTAGCATAACAATAGGAGTCAAAGAATGGGACCCAATATTTCCCCAGATATTGCGCGGATACATGATTATAATTGAGGGAAATTCATTCAAAATACCTTTGCAAACTGTCAGCGATATTGTATTTACCTCTAGATACTGTTTGTCGTAAGCAAAGCTTTATCATGAGATTTACAACACATAGATAACCAGTACGTAAACATGTACGTTTTTGAATAAATGAACGTCAAAATATAAAAATATTGAACAACTTATTATTTTTGTCAGATCTACACTTGTCTCTGGGTCAAAATATCGAAATTTTAGTCTCAAAATCAGTTTAGATCTGTTTGACAATTTGGCTGCTATTTTATGGCTGCTAATCAAAGTAAACAATGACACACGCTTGCAGATTATTGAACAGCCTTAGGCTATTACATTGTATACAGCTTTAACACCTTTTAGGACAAACGGACACTACAGAAAACAATGTCACAGACTAATTGAGTACAAATATATACTGTCTATGTTTTCTGTATGCTGTACAGTCATGTACATTACTGTTTGGACTTCCGGACTAACGAAACGGATTATATGTGTAAATGGTCAGTCTGTTCCCGATTTTGTTTGTCCGGTTCCGGAACGCGAATTTCCGTATTAACGGAGAATAATTAAGAATAAAAAATCCGTTCCCTGAATTTTTTGTCCGGATCGCGAATTTTCCGGATTAACGGCGTCCGGTTTAACGAGGTTCGACTGTATATCGACGTATTTTGGATTAATTAGAATAAGTATAAAATATAACGATTTTGGACCATTATGGTGTTCAGTCCCTTAAAACGCTACGCTAACAACCTTGAGCGCCAAGAAGGGAAGCTACTACTACAATTTGTTGTTTTATTGTATCTACAATTTTGCTAATTTTTCTTTGTAAACATGTGTACATGTACGTGCATACAGGCTAGAGACACATCAAACGTGTAAAGCCTGATTTAAAATAAAAGACAGGTACAAGAGTAATTTGTATAGTCTCTTGTAACCCGCTCTCAAGGTCGAAGGTCTAACCACGCCTACCAAGGTGACCATCGCATTGATATGATCATCAAATAGATTACTTGAGCCGACCCGCGAGAAAACCAACATTATGGCATCTGCGTAATGTATCGACCCAGATCAGCCTGCGCAGTCCGCGCAGACTGATCCGGGCCGACACATTCCGTCTCAGGAGGATAGAGGTGTATAGTAATGATTCCTGAAACAGAAAATCCACAGGAGGCGAAAAGTGTCTATCCGGATAAGACTGTGTGGCATGCCTAGGCTGAGCCGAGTCGATAGTTAACGCTGAGTCCACAATGTTGGTTTTGTCGCGGGACGTCTCACTTGTAGTACATGCATGCATACTGTTGCAGTATAACATCATTTAAAGGTGGATGTCCTCATATCTCGACGTTTAAATGTATTGTGTGTGTACACACTCAAATTGGTTATTACGCATTTAACATATAATATAAGTGCACATCGAGTACGTGGAAAGTTATCATTGATCTCGGGTATCGTGCATGTAGCGCATGCGTCATGACCTTTCATCGTCAACAGATTAATTGGTATGCATAATCATGACATTTGTACATTTGGATAATCATTTTGTCACGGAAACAATTTACCATCTCCATTCATGAAAAATGCGTATTTTAACCCATTTAACATATACAGACGCTGAATTAACGCATCTATAGCATACAACTTAATAAAACATCGCGATAAAAGGAGAAATTGCTAATTAAGTGTAATTTCTGAGATTTCTGCTGGATTTGCATATATGTTTTTAAAGTCTTCTGCTGCAGGTTAGTTGTATGTGGGAAGGGGTTAACATAATCTACGTCAGGCGACAAGGGGCCTTACAACGCTTTGTATATCTTATCGTAATATGCATAGGTTGACAGAAGCTTTCAACAATTCTAGGTAAGACATATGTTAACGGTGTAGACATTGATCAGAATGTGTGAATGAATATACTGATCTGGATCGTTACTGTATACTCCAGTCAACGTGTACATTTTCCGAAGAATTGACTCAAATAACGAAGACTATTATTAACTACCCGACGCCTTATCCCTTTCCCTCATATAGACGCTTTTTGACGCCTCTGCAGCAGACGGCTTTTTGAAAACATAGTGACAAAAGAAGAAATTGCACAAAACGTGCAATTTCTCCTTTTGACACAATGATTTCCACTTTTTGTCATAGGTTATCCATTCAATTATGGAGTTTTTCTATGTTTTGACAAAATACGTTCAAAGTCGTATGCTGCATAATTGTCGTATGAGGGAAAAGGGTTAAAAACACACAATGACGACACGTCTTAACTAGTAAAACTAGGAGTGTATCTCAATTGTTTTCACCGATATAGCTTAGTGTTATGCAAGACTGAAAGTGAAGCACGCAACTTTACCAGGATCATGATATCATTTACATTGAGGTATGGGGTTTTAATGATAACATGATGGAAGAATACGAGCGATGTCTCTTTTTACGCAATGTTTTACTCAATCATATCTCACTCTCAATCCCCATATAGGTAAACATGTTTCCATTACAATACATTGGACAAGTGCAAACGGTAACACAATGATAAAGGTTGTAATGTCCAAAAACAATTTGCTTTGCAGCTGACTCCAAATCAAATCACTGCGGGGGTCTGGCATTAGGACAAACGCATTTAGGAAAATATATTTGACCGAGACAAGGTTAACCAATATAGATCTAAAGCAATAATCAATGAGCATACGTTCGTTATTTTTTTTTAAACTGTCTAGATATTTCTGTTAAAATATTTACATTTATAAGTAAATCATGAAAACTGCTAAATAAGACAAAATCCAATTTTGATATAAAGGTTCACCGTTCAGATATATAAAAGGTAAACACTTGCAAAGAGAGGTTATTAAAATCGTTTTGTTTGAAAAGAATTGATCAATTTTGAAATTAAGATCTTAAGATCTTTTCATATTATATAATGCATATTTGATTCGTGAACTTGTGACAGAATTTGTAGTTATGACGTAAACCCTTTACTGGGTGATTACCAGGTTAAAAAGGAATGTACCTACTGCAGACACATAAGCTAATTACCATTTATGTTCATAACACGATATACATCTGTCTTATTTGACATAATAGTTCTTGTTTTACAAAATCGTAATATGTGACCAAAAACATTATCATTTCCATTATTGAAATGTTTTTCTTTGAAGCAAAAAAAAAAAACTCAGTTTTATAGCAAAATTAAGGGTAGAAAATAAATGATTAGAATTAAAAATCTCCATCTTGCAATTATTTCAACTCCTTATACAAGTAAGTATTCTTCAAAACGTTCGGATTTTATTTGTTTTCACTGCACGTTCACAATATATTTCAAAGCAGAAAAGCGTCCGTCTCTATAATATCATACCAGGTGTAAAGTTAATACGTTACCTCTATCTTAAGACTCATGTTTAATCTTCAATTATGAACATACACACATGGGAATTACGTAGAGAATCGGGACGTATGACAGTACAAGTGATCCACATGGTTGAAACCATTACTGAATCAAAGAACTTGTAGATAAAGTATTCACAGCTGAATTGCTGAACTACTTACAAGCAGTGTGTCTAACTGTCTCTGAACGTCTTCGAAATTCCAGACACAGCGGTTTCAAAGAGTTGGCATTTGGGTTATAATGTATATTTGAGACATTATTTCTTCTTCATTTTCAAGATATGTTTGAATTCCGTCTTCTCTGATATGGACATTATACAAATTGGAATGTTCAAAAGTTGGTTTCCTTCTAAGTCGATAACTATGAACAGGGTCCGTGCGGTAATAACAATTATCGATAAGCTTAAACAGTGTCCAATCCTTCATCACGTGCATGCACGTTTCACGAATCAGAAGCATACGTCTTTTGGAGGCAAAAGTAAAAAAAAAAATGCACAATGGGCACATCTTCCTGTTGCCACAATATTATTAACTATCTTCGATAAGTATTATTTCAAAAATAAAGATTGTCAATTATTTTTCTCGAATTGGAAAGTCGTCTGCTGCAGAATCGTTCTATGTTGGAACGGTACATATAGTGGATGTCAAATAGGCGATTTTGCTGTGGCCCGGCCATTGACAATATTATTAAGATTTATCTTGTCTTGTTTTAATACAATTGAAATTTTAATTAAAAACATATCGCGGTTAAGACATTTCTAACATACTGAAGGCATTGTTCCAATTTATGAATACATCCTTTACATCTAAGGTGAACCATGAATTAATATTCATGACTGCTGGAAGGCTTTTACCCCTTCCCCTGATACGGAGGATATTTACACTCTGCTTGCGAACAGATAAATTCACTTAACATTGTGGAAAAAAGGCAATTTATTAATCATGAGTCATTTCTTAATGTCCTCCAATCTTGTCTTCTCTGTACCAGTATCACGAATTCTATTTCCATTCGTTCAATTTGTATTTTTTTCTAGAAATTTTCGATTCAGATGCCTCTTTTTATAAAGGTCAAAATGACATGTGAACAAGTACCTTTTCATAAAAACTACACTTGTTACATAGTACAGGTCAGAATGACATGTGAGCCAGTACCCTTCCATAAAAACTACACTTATTACATAGTTTAGGTCAAAACGAAATGAAAACAAGTACCTTTTCATTAAAACTACACTTGTTACATAGTATAGGTCGAAATAACATGTGAGCCATTACCTTTTTATAACAACTGCACTTGCTGCAAAGTATATGTCGAAATGACATGTGAGCTAGTACCTTTTTATAACAACTACACTTGCTACATAGAATAGGTCGAAATGACATGTGAGCCAGTACCTTTTTAAAACAACCGTTCTGTTACAAAATATACGTCGAAATGACATGGAAGCCAGTATATTTTTATAAAAATTACACTTGTTACAAAATATACGTCGAAATGACATGGAAGCCAGTATATTTTTATAAAAATTACACTTGTTACAAAATATACGTCGAAATGACATGGAAGCCAGTATATTTTTATAAAAATAACACTTGTTACAAAATATACGTCGAAATGACCAGGGAGCCAGTACCTTTTCATTAAAGCTACACTTGTTACATAGTACAGGTCGAAATGACATGTGAGCCATTACCTTTTCATAAACACTACACTTGTTACATAGTACAGGTCGAAATGACATGTGAGCCAGTACCTTTTCATCAAAACTACACTTGTTACATAGTACAGGTCGAATGACATGAGAGCCAGTACCTTTTCATACACTCTGCACTTGTTACATAGTATAGGTCGAAATGACATGTGAGCTCGTACCTTTTCATAAAAACTACACTTGTTACATAGTACAGGTCGAAATAACTTGTGAGCCATTACCTTTTCATAAACACTACACTTGTTACATAGTATAGGTCGAAATGACATGTGAGCTAGTACCTTTTCATAAAAACTACACTTGTTACATAGTACAGGTCGAAATGATTTATGAGTCAGTACCTTTTCATAAACACTACACTTCTTACAAAGTATAGGTGGAAATGACATGTGAGCTAGTACCTTTACATAAAAACTACACTTGTTACATAGTACAGGTCGAAATGATTTATGAGTCAGTACCTTTTAATAAACACTACACTTCTTACAAAGTATAGGTGGAAATGACATGTGAGCTAGTACCTTTACATAAAAACTACACTTGTTACATAGTACATGCCATGAGAGCCAGTGCCTTTTTCTGTGTTGTAGTGACAGTGCGTAAGGGAGTTCGCGAGTTTGATCTCCGGCCGTTACCTGCATGTACCAAAGACTTTAAAATGATCGATTGCTGCCCTCCTTGGACCCTAGGTTTGTGGGGATAGGATAACGACTGACTTGCTTGTGTCAGGATAAATGGACCAGCAGTAAGGGTAATTTACACAGGAAACACCGTGATATTACGGATATATTTAAAGTGGCGTAAAACACAAAATAATCCACCAATAAATTATATAGTCAATTTGAAGACATAAGAGACACAGTTTAATATACATTGTACAGATAGTTAACTCTTTTCCACTTTTCCACGCATCTGCGGCAAACAACCGCAAAAAGCATTGTGGTTACAGAAGAAATTGTTTATTAGGATTAGTTAATCCTTTTTCTCAATGTAAACAACTTTATTCAATAAAAAATACTTTCGTTTATAGAAATGTCCAATATTTGTGCCTTTTTGTGGTTTTGTTGCAGTCTATTCGAGATGTGTTGTATGTGGGGGAAGGGTTATTTACAAACATGTGCTAATACGCCTTATTAAGTTGATTGTGTGTTTGATAATATGAGCCTTTTCCACGAGAAAAAACAACATTATGGACTCTGCGTAATGTATCGACCCAGATCAGCCTGCGCAGTCCGCGCAGGCTAATCTGGGCCGACACATTCCGTCACAGGAGGAAAGATGTATAGAGTAACGATTCCTGAAACAGAAAATCCACAGGAGGCGAACAGTGTCTGCCCGGGTAAGCCTGTGCAGCATGCTTAGTCTGATCCAGGTCGATACTTTACGCATAGTCCACACTGTTTGTGTTTTGCCGAGCACCGGTAGCTCAGTCGGTAGCGACACGGGCTGTCAATCCAGGGGTTGTGAGTTCGAATCCCGGCTCGGCCAACTTTCTTTCCGACGATTGACAAATGTCAATGCGACATGCGTCATTCGTCTTCCACCAATGGGCTAAGTCTATGTGGAAAAGCAGCCAGTTGCTTGGGACGATTGTTGTGTGGAGTACTGGTGTGAAAAAAACAGGAAATGCATGAGTAAGTGAACTGGCCGCCGTGATGTAACTGAGAAATTGTTAAAAAACGGCGTTAAACCCCAATCAATCAATCAATCACTGTTGGTTTTTCTCATCATTCGGCTCATTTGATGTGTAACGCCGCTTTCAACAGTATATCAGTCGTATCACGGCTCTACCTGGGTAAATTACCAGTATTGCTGGCAAGTCTAACGTGGCATACACCGTACTGATATCTCCGCAATCCTTGTAGCACTCTGGCCAGCTACATCAAATTGTCCACGAGGAAAACACAGGTAAATAAACGAGATCGTATAGTGTATGCATTTATTTATTTAAATAGGTAAACTAGAGTATCATGACTCTCTCTCTCTGTCTGTCTCTGTCTCTGTCTCTGTCCTCTGTCTCTGTCTCTCTGTCTCTGTCTCTGTCTCTCTGTCTCTGTCTCTGTCTGTCTGTCTGTCTCTGTCTGTCTGTCTGTCTGTCTGTCTGTCTGTCTGTCTGTATGTCTGTCTGTCTGTCTGTCTGTCTGTCTGTCTGTCTGTCTGTCTGTCTGTCTCTGTATGTATCTCTCTCTGTCTCTCTCTGTCTCTCTCTCTCTGTCTCTCTGTCTGTCTGTGTCTGTCTGTCTGTCTGTCTGTATGTCTCTCTCTCTTTCTGTCTGTCTCTCTGTCTGCTCTCTCTATCTCTCTCTCTCTGTCTCTCTGTCTCTCTGTCTCTCTCTCTGTCTCTGTCTCTGTCTCTGTCTCTGTCTCTGTCTCTCTGTCTCTCTGTCTCTCTGTCTCTCTCTCTGTCTCTCTCTCTCTCTCTCTCTCTCTCTCTCTCTCTCTCTCTCTTCCTCTCTCTCTCTCTCTCTCTCTCTCTCTCTCTCTCTCTCTCTCTCTCTCTCTCTCTCTCTCTCTCTCTCTCTCTCTCTCTCTCTCTCTCTCTCTCTCTCTCTCTCTCTCTCTCTCTCTCTCTCTCTCTCTCTCTCTCTCTCTCTCTCTCTCTCTCTCTCTCTGACTCTGCCCAGAGCCGCCCATGCCTCTCCTCCCTATCTCTGCATGTCTCTCCCCGCTTCCACAAAAACATACATTTACATTGGCGCCGTATACACGTGATATCCCGTATATAGTTATACCCTCAATGGATCTAATATCTCACGTGTATAACTCTATACCTCTACCCTCATTGTGTTACATCCTGAGCGTCAAGGATCGTATTTTACAAGTTGAAATTATATTCACGTATAACTATGTCCACGGTATTTCAACTGAAATGGTATTACATAAAGATAATAAATTAAACCATTAATTCATTCAAATCATCCAATTGTATGTCAATTAAATTGTTTATGAGGCTTAATCGCCCATTATATAGAAATCTTGTCATCGTCTTTGATAGAACTGACACGATGATAAATTAAAACTGTCATAAATTATGTATGTTTGTTTCGCAAATAGTGCATTTGCTTTATTTATTCTCATATTGACTGTAGACAATCATTTGTCTTTCGTTTTCAGGTAAAGGCGCAACATTGCCACGGTTGGGCTTTTTTCGTCTCGACATTATACATCCTCTTGTAAAGTCCACACATTATATATAACGATTTGAATTGAAATGCCCTGGAAAAACAATCAGTTTAAAATGACGTAAGAATTGAAAAGTGTTGATTTTTCACAAAATTGCACTCCTATATGTATATCTGCAACGTCACTTGCAGGGGCGTAGCTCCCTTTAGGCACTGTAGGCACGTGCCTACACATTTTTTCTCAAAATGCCCCAAAATACAGCTGCGGCGATAGACATCTGCGTAATGTATCGACCAGATCAGCATGCGCTGGCCGCGCAGACTGATCCGGCCGACACATTCCGTCTTAGGGGAATAGCTGTATAGAGTAGTGATTCCTGAAACAGAAAATCTACAGGAGGCGAAAAGTGTCTATCCGAGTAGGCCTGTGTGGCATGCTTAGGCTGATCCGGGTCGATACTTTACGCAGAGTCCACAATGTTGATTTTTCTCACGAGACGGCCTACACATTGATTATTGCAAAGCTACGCCCCTGACTTGAGACAGTTTCGATTAATATGCTGTGATTTAATCCTGTGAATGACATTACGTCTGGGTTTGTGCGATCCTTAACAAAAGCAGATCCAACCCATTATTTCACTACAACGTGTTTGAAAGAGAAATGGGCTTCATTGCTACTTGTGTCGGACTAAATAATGCATATTTATCACTCATACAAACTGTATGTATTCATGTGTTAATGCAAACACCGTCGATAGCTCACAATTCATTACCAGACATAGACATAATAGGTGAATGAGGCAACTTGTGTTGTAATAACGGTATAGAGGCATGTCAAGACAAAAGCCTATCTCCTACATATTAAACGGGCAAGCAATATCAAGATTATATTATGTGCGATAAAAATATAAACTTTACTTGTACGTTTATTAAATTCGTTAAAGGCAGAATACGTGTTCTTTGTAGAAAGTTAAGGTTCTGATCGTAGCGTATCGTGAAAACAGTTGTAACTAAAACTGGTATTTTTGTACCAAGTTTAATCACCTCGCCATGAAGTCTTTATAAGCATTAAATCATTTTTCTTGGTAAATAATGTAAATGTTGGTACCATTGCTCGTTCTGAGCAACGGCACATAAGTTTGCATTGTTTAGAAAGGAGTCGAAATTGCCCCTAAACCAGGGTTTTCAAAATAGGTTTTAAGTTACAACCGTTTCACGCCAAGCCCTCGATATGTCCAAACAAATATAAGGTATCCGTGATAACAAAATTACTATAAAGACCGATATGCTCCCGGCGCGTCTTGTGCGTATCTTATTCGCATTGTAAAATTGAAAATATAAATCACATTGACATTGAAAGATATTATTTGCTTCTGTACTTTAATAACCCTCTGGCTATATCTCAATGGGGTAGGGTTTGACCCTTTTCCGTATTGAATGAGGTTTTACCAGAGACACGTGTAGCAAGTTGTTCATTAAACTCGTTGTAGACTGGATAATTTAACAATAATCAATGTCTCCTTTTACAACAGCAGTTTCTATCTTGTATCATAGCTTATGCCAAACGTACGTTTTCATTACCCATGCTATCAAATGTTGCTATAACTGTCCTCTTTTTGAGTCGACACATTAACCCAATAAGGAATCAGTTCACCATCTACCTATCCTTAATTAGAGCGGCTGTAAGAAAGAAAAAAACGTCTGGAAAATCGGTAAACATTTGTACGTTTTGACTACGAGTTTAAAGTATAGATATAAAATGGAGATATGTATCGTTTGTCTGAAGTAATTTTCATAAAAGGTGTGTTTAACCCTTTCCCTCATATAGACGCGTTCTGACCCCGCTGTAGCAGACGGGCTTTTGAAAATATAGTGACAAAAGAAGAAATTGCTCAAAACGAGCAATTTCTCCTTTTGCCACAATGTTTTCCACTTTTAGTCATAGGTTAGCCATTCAATTATAGAGATTTTCCATTTGTTGACAAAATATGTTCAAAGTCGTCTGCTGCAGAATTGTCGTATGAGGGAAAGGGTTAAATGCATTCTAGTACAAAGGGATGAGAAGTCGTCTCTTAATGAGAAAGGGTTATAGTTGGATGTTTTGACAGAAGGACAGAGAGACCACCACTAAGCTCTTCCGATGAAAACACGCAACAAAGAAATATCTCATCAGAGTATTTTGATAACCAATTTAATAGTGATTTATGAATACTTCACTTTATTTAATTGTGAGTTTTAAGATAAACAAGGGTGTAAAGATTGCGTGAATCTTTGTGAAAAAGGTAGCTATCAGTGGATTCGTTCTAAAGCTATACAAGGAGATACTGATAACCTGAGATATGTTAAAACCTCGATAGTCCTATGAAGTGTATACGGGTACCTTTGACGTTTTATCATTGAAACATGTAAAGGATAAAGTATTTGTTAAAATCAAATTGCAATGTTTGAATGATCTCTTGTAGTGTTTACATATTTAATCAACGAGATTGTAATTAATCAGAGACATATCAAAATGGTAGCACGACATCCATTTGGGAGGTTATAACCATGTAGTTGTACCCAGTGTCCCAACACTCTGAATCACGCAGATGACTAGATACGGAGTTTCCTGCCAATATATATCTCGTATGACTCAAACAAACCCTATATGGTGGGTACCCATTGAGAGGATTCTTTTGAATTCCCACAGCAAAGGGTTTAAGTGCCATATAAGAATTTAGGGATGTGAAATACTATTCTCATCGAGATTTGTGAATCATGTTTGTGCGATTCCTTGCTCAAGAATATAAGACAGCATAGATATGGATTCATGTCACATTGTCTCCATAAAATACTGATGAACATAGAACCTTTATCCATCTTTAATTAACATATCTTCTGATAAAGGGATTGTAACCGGACAACAATAGAAAAACAAAAGGTTTACGAAGCTAGAAATGGGCAATTTAGAAGACGAATGCCTTCAATTCATTTCAACATTTTGTCCATATCTGGGCAAATCATATGCGTGATACTAAAGCCTCACTGTCGCGGATTTGCGCACCGGTACGTCCCGGATGACGGTCCTGGAGAAACCTTGTCAAACCGGGAGGACAAACGCGGCGGCACCGTAGAAGTTCGGGATGATCCGTAATGAAACCTGGTGTTCCGGCTCGAACCGGCAGACCGTCCCGAATGTTTTAAAATATTTGATACAACCGGGAGACACCGGCAGAAACATCCATAATTGACGTGATCCGGGCATGACCGGCATAATGCCGGTATACGCTAGTGCTGGGACGGGTCTTTACCGTGACTCTACCGTGATAGTCCGTGGTTGGTCGGGAGAACTCCACGCATTCATATCAGCTTTTTGTCAGAAGTTTTAAGACTACTTGAAGATGTCTTTTGAAAACAGTTTGGAAAACATGAGAAATTGCACATAATGAGCAATCTCTTACTGCCACAATGTTTTACGATTTGTAGAGAATTTCATGTTTTGCATTGACATTTTCAAAGTCGTCTACTGCGGATGTGTTGTGTGTTGGAAAGCAATGAATCCAGTGGCTGTTCACCACAAAAACATGTGCTGTATAAACGGAGATGTAACAAGACACCTCATCGCATGGCGCGGCACATTTATGTTTGAGTTCTAATTATGTTAGTATTGTGGTAAAATGGGACGTCCGACCCGGGTGAGATTTTAAATTAAAGCCACACAGTACAATATAAATAAAACGACATAGCAGACACATAGTGGAACACTATAAACAATACATATGAAATCTCATATATCTTCTAACCACCCCATGTCACGCAAGCCCTAGGAGACATCGACACCCCTTACGTACCCTGCAATTATAAACTTAGAATAAGTCTAATTCAAAAGAAAATTGCAATTTATATAATGTATTGGAAACGCCAAAGATAATATATTCGAAACAATAATAGAAGTCATGGTGAAGAATAAAGCCATTAATTGGTGTTGAAATATTACCCTTTTTCACAATGTTTTGACGCGATGATCAGACACGATGACATATAAATGTGGACTGTGTTATAACAAAGTTTAACTAATCGACAGCCCTCCCCCAGAGCTCAAAGTCTCATATATTCAACGAATCACGACATAGGCCATGCCATATGAAAACCGACCTGTTGGACTTTGAGACCGGCGGAAATCAAGGTCAGTATCATTATCCTCTCTAATCTACAAGAATCATCGTACAAGCATCGTCGTATAAGCATCTCGTCGTACAAGCATCTCGTCGTACAAGCATCCTCGAAGCTTGGGAATATGTATTAATACCAAAGGTTGAATTTCTATGCAATTCATGAGTAATTGCTTTTAAGTTTAAAAAAGTGGTAATGGCGATTATGTTATGACCTGGCTTATCTATATGCGCACGCGATTTTAATTCAACGCCAAGCATTTTTTTGCATATATATTGTTTAGTGCATATGTGTGCAGTCAGATCGATGGATTTGTTAGATTTATTGAATGATTAATTGATCTATCGGAACTAGCATATAAAAAAACTTTTGTTAATATATATTAATTTTGGTCAAATTACGCCAAATACATCCGCCGTCATGCTGATCTACCCAAATAGTCCCTAAATGGAAATAGTGGAAATGAATGTATTCCATCACCAGAATGTATTTGATATATGACATTGAGTTTAAATGCATTCATAATGTGTATAGGATGCACTGGAAATTATTGATTTGATCACTTTTAGTATTTTGACCTTGTTTGAAAGTGAAAGTAGAGAATGCTTAATGGTAAACCAGACACTCCAAGAAAGACACTCTAAGAAAGACACTCCAAGAACGGACACTCCAAGAACGGACACTCCAAGAAAGGACACTTCAGGAAAGATAAACCAAGAACGGACACATCAGGAAAATCCAAATGCAGACACTCAAAGAAAGACACCCCAAGAAAGACACTCCAAGAACGGACACATCAGGAAAATCCAAATAGGACCCTTCAAGAAAGACACTCCAAGAACGGACACATCAGGAAAATTTAGGGTTAGGGTTAGGGTTAGGGTTAGACAGATATATACATAGAGAGACAGAGAGACATACAGATATATATATATATAGATAGAGAGAGAGGGAGAGAGACACAGAAAGAGAGAGAGAGAGAGAGAGGGGGAGAGAGACACAGAAAGAGAGAGAGAGAGAGAGAGAGAGTGAGAGAGAGACAGACAGAGTGTCTGTATTTGGATTTTCCTGAGGTGTCCGTTCTTGGTTTGTCTTTCCTGAAGTGTCCTTTCTTGGAGTGTCTTTCTTGGAGTGTCCGTTCTTTGAGTGTCTTTCTTGGAGTGTCCGTATTTGGATTTTCTTGATGTGTCCGTTCTTGGTTTGTCTTTCCTGATGTGTCCTTTCTTGAAGTGTCCGTTCTTGGAGTGTCCGTTCTTGGAGTGTCTTTCTTGGAGTGTCTTTCTTGGAGTGTATGTGTGCTTAACACCGGTTTTATCCGGGCCCCATTTGGTCCAAAATGACGGTAACCATTTTCGCCTGGTGAGTTCTTTCTTGCATAAAGCATGACCCCAACTTTGCTTTGGATTGTTTTAAAGCTTAGAGGTATTTCTTTTCAATGATAAATGTTGTTCTACATGAGAAACGCTTAGAAAGTGTGACAACTCGTGGATTTACATGTAAACAAAGACGGAATTTATTTGGTGTATTGTAAACTTTAGCGTCTTCTAGCGTCGTACTTTGAGTACCAACAACATAAGTTTTAATGCGTGCTCACATCGTGGAATCAAGACCCGTTTATTCTTCCTTATCTAGTCCTCAATTAGACATTGGTCTCTTCAGGTAAAGAGAGACATTGCATCAAGCGCAAACTGAAGTATCGGATTAGTCTATGACCCCACGCTCCGCCATCAGGTATATCTGACAATCAGAAGAAATCAGCCCCAAAACGTGTTGCCTTCTCTCTCTTATTGTATTATGCCATAACGAAAACGCAAAAAGACCCATTTTCGCCCGCCCGACGCATGGAAAGAGCAAACTGTTCAATTGTATACAAATATGATATCTCCTTTAGTCATTTTTTTTCTTTACGTCGAGTTGTGAAGATTAATTAACGCAAGTTTCACATGAACTTGGATGTAAATGTACATATATCAGATATTGCTTACTAGTGACAACGCGCTTCCCCTCTGATGGAATTTTAAGAAAGCATCGAAAATAAAATTGAAAGGTTGAAAACTATGTTTTAGAATCGGTGTAAAAACATACCTACTTACTCAACTACTTACATACAATCCCTGACAATGCTGTGCCACTGGCTGCTTAACGATTGTATACCATTAGTTAGCATTTCTAATTCGCTGAAGTACTATCAGTGTTATATTTATACATTGGAATTCTCAATTGTCGTGTTTGCATGAATAACACGCGGTAAAGTCTTCTAAGAAACCGTCCTTTTCCACTTATAAGGCAACGAATTAACCAGTAAGTTGTATGGTTGGAACGGCAAGAGTGTATCCCGCCTGTCAAGCAAACGTGTTACATAGCTGGTGAGACTGCGTATGCACAGGTTCAACTGAGAAGTGAGCTTGATCCTTTACCGCGTATAACAATTCTTTAGCAGACGACTCTGAGCAATATCTTGAGAAATTTAACCCTTTCAGCGCCAAAGGCAAAATTGAGGGTTTTGCAAACAATGCTGATTTCAGGTGAGTCAGCTCGTAACGAGCTGTCTCACCTGAAATCAGCATTGTTTGCCATTCAGTTATCAAAATAGTCTAAACTTTTATTACATGAGAAATGGAGATGTCTGATTTCCAACAAGGAAGAGTCTACTTTAAACAATTCGGCGCTGAAAGAGTTAAAAAAAAAAAAAAAATTAAAGTGTAAAATTGAATGTAATTGAAACAATTGTGGCAAATTGCGCAATTGCTCATCATAAGTTAACTAATTTCTCCTTTTGCCACAATGATTTCAAGAATTGTCTGCTTCATAGACTTCAGAATGCGTCTGCAGGCTGGACATGGTTAAGCAGATGCAGTAAGACCCCTAATCGCCCGACGTGTCTCAAATACATTCCTGACCTTTGTTCATACTTTCTTAATGATGTTGTAATCGAATACATACTTCAATCTTCAGAATAATTGATAATTGAACGTTACGCTCTTAACATGTCCAACACATATCGACTTGGCATTGTTTCAGGAAAAAAAGCCGATTTAATACATGTTTCCAGTAGTCCATCTTTGAGTTGACTAAAGGAATCCGCTGTGGTCGAGTGGTTAGCGTCGGGGGTTTCGAAACCGGGTATCCCGGGTTCGATCCCCAGTCGCAGCACTACGGTCATGGTGGAGTGACCTTGGGCAAGGCACATTTTCTAGCCTAGTACTGGTTTGTTTACCCAGGGATCATGAATAAGTGAACTGTCGCCGTGATATAACTGAAATAATTTTGAAAGCGGCGTAAAACCCCAATAAATAAATAAATTGAGTTGATTAAGATTAAAGAAAATAGAAAGTAATCGTTTTATTGATCTTATCCTTCGAAGATGGTTTCAACAATTGTGTTGCTATAAGTTAAACTTGAATTATTTTTTTATCAGCTCAAATGCAATAACGCATTTTCCAGTTGGGCCCCGATAGTTCATTCGGTAACGTTGAGAGCTTCAATCCACGGGTTTCCGTTTTAAACCCTGACTGGGTCGTTGTAACAAGCCTCATCCGTCTCCAACCAATTGGCTAAATAGGCTATATAGGAAGATAGCACGTTGCATTGGAAGATTGTCGTTGTTATACTGGCGGGAGGAAGTCAGGTAAATCACGTTATGTAAACTGACTCCGGGGATATAGATGAAATATTATTGAAAACGGCGTTAAACTCGAATCAATCAAAGCAACACCTTTTTAAAATATCGAATAATCCTTTCCCTCATACGACAATTCTGCAGCAGACGACTTTGAACATATTGGAAATCTCTATAATTGAATGGATAACCTGTGACTTAAAGTGGAAAACATTGTGGCAAAAGGAGAAATTGCTCGTTTTGAGCTAAGGCAGTGCAATATTACCATAATAGTCGCGTAAAAAACGGTCTGATAAGGATCTTCCATAATCGCTCATATCGTCGTGACAGCATTCTGAAGGCATCCAGAAAATAATTATAACCAAATATCGGAACTTACGTTAATGTGTACACCTTAAATGATGATTGCTTCATTACATGTATTGTGCAGTTCCTTATGTTTCTAATAAAATGTCACGGATCACAGTCTTTATTTTATGACGCTTTATGCAACTTGTGAAAACATTTTCGGAAAAGGAAAACAATCTTTATGATCCGCAATATGTTACTATGTACACATGAAATAATCTCTCAACGCAGTCGCACGTGGTATGGTGTACGTGAAGTTTTCTTTGAAAAGAATTTTGAAATGCCACTGAATACATATTCATGAAGTGATGAAATGCATTCTGTCGTTTGACATCATGACGTGCATACCATTTTTCTGCACGTTCAAAGCGGTGCCTACGTGCACGTCTGAAGAGACACGTCCTTGGAAACGCCGTCTTTCGACACTACAACTGATGGCGAGTCCCTTTATCCTAGTT
This sequence comes from Serripes groenlandicus, assembly GCA_031761405.1. NCBI lineage: Eukaryota > Metazoa > Mollusca > Bivalvia > Cardiida > Cardiidae > Serripes > Serripes groenlandicus. The sequence continues at coordinate 69,772,965 of JASEVX010000010.1, forward strand.
CGTAAAGAGACGACGGACAGTCGTTCAAAAGTCCGGGTCCGTCAATGTTTTTTATCCGATGAATGGCCAAAGATACTTCTACTGAAGTCACTTATTACAATATAAATTTGATCCTTGTCGTAATGCAAGTAAAGATTTTAATTGAATAAATACCGACTGATATCAACTTTAAATTGTTTACTTTTCATCAAAATTGTATGAACTTACACATTTATTGAAAATCCATGTGCATCAGAAATACCAATGAAAACGGCGTGAAACTCCAATCTATCTATCCATTTGCTTTGAAATGAGTCAACCTCCAGGGAAAACCAACATATGTGGCAATTGCAAAATCAGATCTGCTTGCGTCTTTATGCTGTCCGATACTGATTGACATTGTTGTCTATTTGTTTAACCTTCACTGTCTTGTTCGAGAAGGTGCAGAGTCAGATAAAACTGTGCAAATGATATTCTTGTAGCGACGCTCATTTATTTTGAGAGACGCCTTATTTAAAAGTATCAATGAAATATTTAAATTATAAAGCAAAGATTTGTTACAGCATAGAAAACTTTGTGGGGAAAAGAGGATAGTGTTCATTGGTGAGATGGTGACAGTTTGTCCTATTTCCAAAAGTTTTATAAATCACTCTTTTAGCGAATTGTCAAATAACATCTGTAACATGGAAATGGTGGAAGCATATTAATGATATATGAAAAGTCGCTCTCTGATGAACGTAGGTCCGGATGTTTCTCCGAGTTTCCTTAATTTATGTTTATTCACAATGACCTTGACCTTGACCTTCAAACATTGAGAAACGTGACCATCACAAGTTGATGTTATTTTAATCAGATTCTGTAAGAAATAAATATCACATCTTAATTGCATCAATGTCTAAACATTCCCCACATACAGACGCTTTCTGTTGAATCTGCAGCAGGCGACTTTTGAATAAAATTGCCCTTAATGTTTTCAACTATACGAGTATTCTAAAAGTATTTTATTATGTTAAGCAATTGTCCATATTTACTCAAGGGTGCTGCAGAATTGTGGTATGTGGGAAAGGTTTAAAACACATTTGCGACAAAATGCGTATAGAAACATTTGGATTGCCTCGGTGGTGTAGTGTCCGCCTTGGGTTTTGGTTGTCGCGGGTTTGATCCACGATCAGTATTGTGAGGTAAGCAGTACGACTGACTCGCTGGTGCCAGGGTTAATGGACCAGATGTACTTGTAACCTACCCAGGAGACTCCATGATATAACTGTGGCATTGATGACAGCAACGTAAAACGCCATACAAACAAACAAAATGTTTGTCCGATTCTGAAACGCCATACAAACAAAGAACTATTTGTCCGAGTCTAAAATGACATACAAACAATCAAAGAACTATTTGTCCGAGCATAAAATGCCCTAAAAATAAACAAAGAAATATTTGTCCGAGTCTCAAACGCCATACAAACAAACAAAGAAGTATTTGCCCGAGTCTAAAACGCCATACAAATAAACAAAGAACAATTTGTTCAAGTCTAAAACGACATACAAATAAACAAAAAAATATTTGTCCGAGTCTAAAACGCCATACAAACAAACAAAGAACTATTTGTCCGAGTCTAAAACGCCATACAAATAATCAAAGAACTATATGTCCGACTCTAAAACGCCATACAAACAAACAAAGAACTATTTGTCCGCGTCTAAAACGCCATACAAATAATCAAAGAACTATATGTCCGACTCTAAAACGCCATACAAATAAACAAAGAAATATTTGTCCGGGTCTAAAACGCCATACAAATAAACAAAGAACTATTTGTCCGGGTCTAAAACGCCATACAAATAAACAACTATTTGTCCGCGTCTAAAACGCCATACAAATAATCAAAGAACTATATGTACGCCTCTAAAATGCCATACAAATAAACAAAGAAGTATTTGTCCGAGTGTAAAACGCCATACAAACAAACAAAGAACTATTTGTCCGACTCTAAAACGCCATACAAATAGACAAAGAACTATTTGTCCGAGTCTAAAATGGCATACAAATAAACAAAGAACTATTTGTCCGACTCTCTATTGCCATACAAATAAACAAATTAATATTTGTCTGAGTCTAAAACGCCATACAAATAAACAAAGAACTATATGTCCGACTCTAAAACGCCATACAAATAAACAACTATTTGTCCGCGTCTAAAACGCCATACAAATAAACAAAGAACTATATGTCCGCCTCTAAAATGCCATACAAATAAACAAAGAAGTATTTGTCCGAGTGTAAAACGCCATACAAACAAACAAAGAACTATTTGTCCGACTCTAAAACGCCATACAAACAAACAAAGAACTATTTGTCCGACTCTAAAACGCCATACAAACAAACAAAGAACTATTTGTCCGACTCTAAAACGCCATACAAATAAACAAAGACAATATTTGTCCGACTCTAAAACGATATACAAACAAACAAAGAACTATTTGTCCGAGTCTTAAACTCCATACAACCAAGCAAAGAGATGTGTCCGAGTCTAACCTGCTCGCATAATTGCAGATATCCAATAATATTAGTATAGTTCCTTGGGGATCAGCATTAACGTCACAAATCGCCAGTCATGTTCCAATCATTTGACTTATCATTTATCGAAATCTGAATTGTTTCAGCCATCAAAGAACGAGTAAAGAAGTGCATTTCTCTTTGATAAACGTGCTCGTGATTATTATTAAATGCACTGATGTCCCAAAGGCTTTTTAGGGTGCGTAACACTACAACACATATTATCTGCAGTTACAAAAGCGGCAATGCACGGTTACGATCGCCAGATGCATTAGCAGTTGATACCTGGATTCAATCATGTTTGTAGATAAGATCACGTTATCCTTCATGAGGAAGTGATACAAATGAAAACGCTTACATAATTACATAATACCACGACGTTTTAAAATGTCTTTGGTATGACCCTGTCGGGGATCGAACCGGCGAACTCCCAAACCCGAGGTGGACACTTTACCACTACGCAACAGTTGCGTTCGAGTAAATGGGTTGAAGTAACCAGTCTATTCACAGATAGGGTGGTATGACACACGTATATAGCACAGTTGAACAGAAACTGAAACTTAACTGTTGCACAGTTTAACATGAACACTGAATTCAAATTGTACACACCAAGATACGCTGGAATGCTGTTCGACATTCAGACAAGGAAAAGCAAATTGAAACCATCAAAGAGTATGCAATTTGTATGGCTACTTGATTGTTACGTGAAGGAAGTGTCTGGTGCAATGAATGATATGTTTGGGTTTGGGTCTTCCTCCTCATTTCCTCAAATCTGATAAAATTGTACTTGAAAGGCGGGAAACGGAAAGCAAATTCTATGAAACTGACGTCGTATAAAATTGACATTGTCATATGAAAACAAACATTCCGGACTTTGCGACCAGCATGAATCCAGATCATGCTACATACAATACACAGGACCGTAAACTGTTCACCATCTACGTGTGTACGCATTATTGATTGATTGATTGGTGTTTAATGCCGTTTTTAACAATTTCTCAGTCATATCACGGCGGCCAGTTCACCTACTCATGCATTTCCTGGTTTTCCCACACCAGTACTCTACACAATAATCTTCCCAAGCAACTGTCTGCTTTTCCACATAGACTTAGCCCATTGGTGAAAGACGAATGACGCATGTCGCAATGACTTTTGTCAAATGTCGGAAAAAGGTTGGCCGAGCCGGGATTCGAACTCACAACCCCTGGATTGACAGCCCTCGTCGTTACCGACTGAGCTACCGGGACTCGACACATTAAGACAAGCCCCTAATAAAATGGTGTGTTGAATAATCCCTGTGTATGAGTTCAATTTGATTATAACTGCAATTAATTCCAAAGGATCTAAAGGTTGACTTTCGTGTGGCGTCACTCAGATATGGTCAACTCCCGTTTTATCTATTCTCAAAGGACTTGTAATGAGTCATTCCATGCACATGAAAGTATGTAGGAACCAGTCAAACAATAAAGTTGTAATATTTCCTAATGATTTACCCTTAAATCCTTATTCCACTGAGCCGAATCCCGGTAGCTCAGTCGATAACGACGCAGGCTGTCAATCCAGGGGTTGTGAGTTCGAATCCCGACTGGGCCAACATTCTATCCAACGTTTGACAAAAGTCAATGCGACATGCGTCATTCGTCTTCCACCAATGTGCAAAAGCAGCCAGTTGCTTGGGAAGATTGTTGTGTGGAGTACTGGTGATTGAAAACCAGGAACACACAATGAATATGTGAACTGGCCGCCGTGATATGACTGAGAAAATGTTAAAAACGGCGTTAAACCCCAATCAATCAATCAATCAATTATCCCACTGAATTCCTGTAAAGGTATCGTCATCCTTGATAACTGATATTAAACCTTTCCCTCACATATAAGACGCTTTCTGACGCCTCTGCAGCAGACGGCTTTTTGAAAACATACTGACAAAAGAAGAAATTGCTCTAAGCGAGCAATTTCTCCTTTTGCCACAATGTTTTCCACTTTTTAGTCATAGCTTATCCATTCAATTATAGAGATTTTCCATTTTTTGACAAAATATGTTCAAAGTCGTCTGCTGCAGAATTGTCGTATGAGAGAAAGGGTTAAGAACTAGTAAGCGACTGTCGTGGACTGCAGGAATGTACTGGCTGATCTAAGTTGTTCGGCATTTATAGAATATAATCGTACATTGCAGGATACAATTATTAGGATTAACCCTTTCCCTCATAAGACAATTCTGCAGCAGACGACTTTGAACGCATTTTGTCAAAACATAGAAAATCTCCATAATTGAATGGATAACCTGTGACAAAAAGTGGAAAACATTGTGGCAAAAGGAGAAATTGCACGTATTGTGCAATTTCTTCTTTTGTCACTATGTTTTCAAAAAGCCGTCTGCTGCAGAGGCGTCAGAAAGCATCTATATGAGAGAAAAGGGTTAACACAACAACGCCATGCAGACTGTTCTATCTCATAAAGGTCTTTAATCAAATGTATTTAACCCTTTCTAGCATACAACATACAACAACAATGCAGTATACGACATTTGGCAACATCTGGGAAAACATTATGAACAGAGTTGAAAACGTTGTGGCAGAGCGAAAATTACTCGTCTTGACAAGTTCTCCTTTTGCCACAAAGTTTTCAAAAGTGGTATGCTGAAAATGCGTCAGTATACGTCTACATTTGGTAAAGGTTTAAACATGTTTGAACAATCGGTAATAAATTACAGGAAAGGCATACGTTTTATTTCTTTATTATTGTTTTATAATATCTTCATGTGTACTTTGTATTAATTGTTGTTTGCAGGTAAATGGGAATAATCGGTGAAAATGTCCGTCACAGGGGACTGATTTCAAGTTACTCTCTTATCACCGGTTCAACGTAGATATCTATAGCAAAGGTTCAGCTGTCAATGAATAGATTGCAATTCTGAAAAAAATACGCTGTATATACGTTTTATCTTAACACCGCCAATAAGTAATTCGATGGGAGCTCCTTTTATTTAAGAATACCGAATCTATACTAGGAGGATATTTAATGATATTTACTTCTCTTCTTTTAACTATATACGTAAAGCCATCAGATCGTGACATCATCCTGATTATTTCTTACACGACCTTGGTGAAGCAGAGAACGTGAACATTGTATGTGTTTTTAGCATGTAAATATCGTTATTTAATCCTTTAACCCTTTCCCTCATATAGACGCTTTCCGACGCCTCTGCAGCAGACTGCTTTTTGAAAACATAGTGACAAAATAAGAAATTGCGCAAAATGTGCAATTTCTCTTTTTGTCACAATGTTTTCCACTTTTAATCATAGGTTATCCATTCAATTATAGAGATTTCCCATTATTTGACCAAATATGTTCAAAGTCGTCTGCTGCAGAATTGTCTTATGAGCGAAAAAGGCCAATGGCAATATTGAGATTTTTCCAAACAAAGCAGATTCTGGTGAGTCAGTCCGTAATGAGTTGTATCAACAATATAGTCGCCCGAATTTGAACATGGGAATTCGACGTTGAACGAAATATACTGCCTAACGAACAGGTAAAGATCGCATGCATATCGCTGTCAATGCATTTTCTGTACCATACATATATCATTATAATAAGTAATTAAATAATACGACGGCTGTAAAACAATCCTGTCATTGATAAATGAGGCATAAGATTTGTATTAAGTCTTGTGGTTTTTCTAAAACTTTTGCATGACTTCCATGAAATGAAAAGGAAAGGCTTTCCTTGTTTAATATTACTTGTTACGGGTTAAGTCACGTGGTCTTTGACCCGCAGTATTACATGTAAGGTGCATCAAAATGAACGTCCATTTTTCTTCAGATAAATTTCTCAAAGCTCGACTTGTAGGTTTGTATTGACACTGTTAAATCGAAAGGTAATTAGTCCATGCATGTTGGGGTCTTGTTGCCTGTGTTGACAACAGAGACCCCTGATGCACGTCTGCGCAACCGCTTAGTTTCATCGAAGCCTTAACCCTTTCCCTCATACAACAATTCTGCAGCAGACGACTTTAAACATATTTTGTATATATATATATATATATATCATCCAGATTAACCCTTTCCCTCATACGACAATTATGCAGCAGACGACTTTGAACATATATTATCCAGAAATAGAAAATCTCTATAATTGTATGACTAACCTATGACTAAATGTGGAAAACATTGTGTCAAAAGGAGAAATTGCACGTTTTGTGCAATTTCTTCTTTTGTCACTATGTTTTCAAAAAGCTGTCTGCTGCAGAGGCGTCAGAAAGCGTCTATATGAGGGAAAGGGTTAACGACTGTCTACATGTCATTAAGTTCGAAATTATTTTGACCTTTGACATTAGTTAGAAGTATAGCCAGTTTGATAACAATGTAACTTGTAACGAGGCCAAATCCAAACCGGAAACTCCAAATCGGACGGACGCGGCTCATTCGATTATTACGATTCTATGGTGGTTTTTGCAGTTCATTTGAGTTTGAGTGGAATTCAACTCATCTATTGGCATGTATGAAAAGAACCCTTTGTATTCCCATAGCATGTCAACATGTGTCATACACAGGAGCTCACGTGCGACTTCGCGTATGTGGTAAGATAATCAGTTGCCTGGGACGAATGTCGGGTGGGGTAATGCTTGTGTTTGTTTGTTTGGTTGTTACGCCTTTATAAACATTTGTTTCCATGTATATCTCGGCGTTTCCTGGGTAAGTTACCAGTTCTATTGATCTATTTATCCTGTTATCAGCCAGTCAGTCCGTAGTGCAATCCCCTCGATATTGGGCACCAAGGGGGGAAAGCAAAGAAATACCGGTATAAAGTATTTGGTATGATTCGTGGAGTAATGCGAGAACATTAGTAGAAAACACATGGGTAGATGAAACGGCCATTACAATTCAACTATGGTACTGTTGAACACGGTTTTGAACCCCATTCTAATAATCAATCACTAATTGCATTTACAATACGTGAATCAATATGGAGTTATTATATCAAAGACGTTTTGTCAATATTGAAAAATCATAAATTGAAAGCAATTCCTGCTCAGTTCCTATATTTTCGTTTTTAAACAGTTCGTCTTTCTTTTGTGTGTGGGAGTGGGTGAATTAGCTTTCTCTCTCTCTGTGTGTGTCCGTAATAGACATCTGCGTAATGTATCGACCAGATCAGCCTGCGCTGTCCGCGCAGACTGATCCGGCCGACACATTCCGTCTTAGGGGGGTAGATGTATAGAGTAGTGATTCCTGAAACAGAAAATCCACAGGAGGCGAAAAGTGTCTTTCCGGGTAGGCCTGTGTGGCATGCTTAGGCTGATCCGAGTCGATAATTTACGCAGAGTGTGGGTGGGGTAAATAGCTTGAGATATAAGTGTAAGGGTGGGGGGTAAATAGCTTGAGATATAAGTGTAAGGGTGGGGGGTAAATAGCTTGAGATATAAGTGTAAGGGTGGGGGTAAATAGCTTGAGATATAAGTGTAAGGGTGGTGGGTAAATAGCTTGAGATATAAGTGTAAGGGTGGGGGGTAAATAGCTTGAGATATAAGTGTAAGGGTGGGGGGGTAAATAGCTTGAGATATAAGTGTAAGGGTGGGGGGTAAATAGCTTGAGATATAAGTGTAAGGGTGGTGGGTAAATAGCTTGAGATATAAGTGTAAGGGTGGTGGGTAAATAGCTTGAGATATAAGTGTAAGGGTGGGGGGTAAATAGCTTGAGATATAAGTGTAAGGGTGGGGGGTAAATAGCTTGAGATATAAGTGTAAGGGTGGGGGGTAAATAGCTTGAGATATAAGTGTAAGGGTGGGGGGTAAATAGCTTGAGATATAAGTGTAAGGGTGGGGGGTAAATAGCTTGAGATATAAGTGTAAGGGTGGGGGGTAAATAGCTTGAGATCAAAGTGTTTCTATTATATGGAGGGGATTATCCGCCAAAACTCTATGTGTCTAGATGACATTCTTATTTATAAACATTACATGCTCATGTGTCTTCTTTCTTAATTCGTACATGCATGTCTTATCTTATCTGTCCTTCTTACGAGTGCATGGTGTATGATGACTATTGCATCTTTCTTTCTTACACTTGCATTCGGCTTACCGTATTCGTGTAAATGCCATTCGTCTAAGTCATATAATGACGCCAGGTGGCGCTTTAAATTAAATGCTTATTCCAGGGAATGCACTCGTAAGAAGGACTGCATGTAAGAATTAAGAAAGAAGACGTATGAGCATGTAATGTTTATAAATAAGAATGTCAAGAAAGATGCAATAAGCATCTTTCACCATGCACTCGTAAGAAGGACACATGAGATGAGACATGCATGTAAGAATTAAGAAAGAAGACACACGAGCATGTAATGTTTATAAATAAGAATGTCATCTAGACACATATAATTTTGGCGGATATTCCCTTCCATACTATTACACATTACGAAGCGTAATGATGACGTTGCGAACGGTCTAAATAATAACATTTCCACTTGCCTACCCCTATGCAATTATATATGAGATCGTTACGTGACAATTTGCATGCAAGGCCGAACGCATATCGCAATCATTTGTTGACCGAACCCTTTGTACCCTTCAACCTGGATTAGTCGTAGTAAATGTATCTGTTTTAAAAAAAGAATTCACAATTGTTTATAGTATTTTTTTTCTTACCACAAGCGCATTTGTTAAATTAAATTATTTTTTTTTATTTTATTTTCATTAGCAAAATGACGATACAAGTGATAAAAAAAAACAATGTGGCTATGTAGCAGATGTTTTAACTTTGTCTTTACGTTTAAATTCCTGGTTATAAAGGGATGTCTTAGCAAATATTTGAAGATAATCCTATCATGAAATGTCAAATGTTCATATTCGTGTAATAGGCAGAGGATGCGTTTTAAGGATCAGTCCCAAATTGAGCTAAAACATAGTCTATACCATAACTATATAAAACATAGTCTATACCATAACTATATAAAACATAGTCTATACCATAGCTATATAAAACATATATATCCATGTATATATAAGACTGATTTCTCGCGAGCATATTTTAAAGGAATTCCAGAATCAAAATGCAATTTCGGCTCGAATCTGTATTTCAATTTGATAGTACCGAGTGGATGCGTCATTCAATTATAGAGATTTTCTATGTTTTGACAAAATACGTTCAAAGTCGTCTGCTGCAGAATTGTCGTATGAGGGAAAGGGTCAAGATACAATGCACACATAACCTATCTTTAAGGATCATACTAAGTACAAAGTAGTCACAATCTTAACCCTTTCCCTCATATAGACGCTTTCTGACGCCTCTGCAGCAGACGGCTTTTTGAAAACATAGTGACCAAAGAAGAAATTGCACGAAACGTGCAATTTCTCCTTTTGACACAATGTTTTCCACTTTAAGTCATAGGTTATCCATTCAATTATAGAGATTTTCTTTTTTTTTTGACAAAATATGTTCAAAGTCGTCTGCTGAAGAATTGTTGTATGAGGGAAAGGGTTAATACAATGCACACGACTAGTACTAGTTGACTCCAGGAAATACGTATCAGTAGCCAAGATAACAAATGTTAAAAGGAATTGCCAAGTTCAACATTTGGACCCATTTGGATGTCACTTTCTTCGTGTGAAATAGCTGTATTTACTTCTTATTACAATTCGTACGAACTGTAGTCTTGCACTAACCCTCTGTAAGGCTATACTTTTCCTATAATAGAGCATTAGTATTGTTCCCATGTAAGTTTTGCCTATTGTTGTGTGGTTAGATGTAACCACTGACCCAGGCCGGGCGGAAACACCATTACCACAAGGTTAAGTCGTTGCATTATATTGGTGCCGTGCATATTCAGAGTCTAGACGAATTCAAACCTCAAAATTAGACTCGTGGATTCTTATTATATAAGATATCTGATAACAATTTTAGTTATTGCGACGTACTTACTAGAAGAGTATATACAATTTGCACAAATCACACAATGAACATGTCTATTCTTCTCCATACACGTTGCTTATTATTCAAAACAGTTTTTTATATGATTTGGTTTTCTGGACATAATCAGATCGGAGATCACTGGAGTGTTTGGGTTTTAAGTCCGGCACCTTTAATCCGCAGTCGTCTAATTGGTCAAGTGATTGAAATGTATTAGTTCATTCATATTTTCATATTTTTTGGCAATCAGCAATAACTACCTACCAATTACTTGGTAATAACGAAACATTAGGGTTTTAATGAACGTAGGGAATAATGTCGCAACTACACGATTGCTAGTGTTGTAAAATTTATGTTAAGCAGCATGACATTTAACCATATCAATGTCAGTTTACTATAAGTCTGACATTTGAATTCCTAAATAAAAAGTTTTAGCTAGTATTTAGATACAAATAGTATGTATTTCTTGCATTACATGACAAAATAGTACATTAAATATATTTCTTGAAGTACAAACTAATTATTACCTAGCACTAAAGGTTTCATGTCTTCAAAAAATAGCCGAAAGAAGCTTAAGATGCATCTGGGTAAACACACATAGACAAACTGATTTTTCATTTTGCACTTAAGCACGTGCTCTTTAAATCATCTTCGCTCAACAATGGGATATATTTGTATAAAGATAAAACGCTCAATAAGGCTTTGAAGGGAAAACTCGATAGCCATTCGATCGAGAAAAGGGCAATTAATAATTGGATATTCTCTTATAGCGTAGGTAAATAAATGGCCCACAGTTTTGATAAGCAGAAAAACTGTCCGCATGAAAGATGTCTACGTGAGGAAAGTCGCATTCAATCATTACCTATAGTTCAATGTCAGTATGGATAATGTCTGACCTCGAAATTGCGGGAAGTAAAGGTGAAAGAGCCACATATCGAGGGCTTGGCGTGAAACGGTTGTATTTAGATTGATATTGTTTTACCAAGGTTAATCACCTCGCCATTAAGTCTTTATAAGCGTTAAATCATTTTTCTTGGTAAAAAATGCAAATTTAGGTGCCATTGCTCGTTCTGAGCAATAGCACCTAAATTTGCATTGTTTACAAAGGAGTCAAAATTGACCCTAAACAGAGGGTTTTCAAAATAGGTTTTTAGTTACAACCGTTTCACGCCAAGCCCTCGATATGTATAATGTACATAACTTGTCATACAAAAAATGGTCTATAGGTATCACCCCGTTGTAGAATAAACCCGAATAAATAATTGAAATAAAATGAAGAACAAGTGCTCTAACTTTTATTAATTTTCGGTCTAGTTTAAAATAAATGTATTTCATTTTTTGTGTGGAAAGTGTCGACTCGAGATATATTGACGGAATGGTAGTCAAGGCCCCTTTCACGTTATCACATAAGTTCGTGTTACACCGAATAACTCGAGCACATACTGACCGACTGACACATTTATTTAAATTAATGTTATATTAAAACGTTAACATGTTCACAACACAGACATTTTTATTTTTCAATTAGAGGACATGTTGCCTTTTTTGGTAATCATATTTTAAACGGCAATAAAATGGATCTATTGTGCTCGGAATGGCGCGTAATTAAATATATTATATGGCTTTAAGGAACGCCAGGTTACATATTTGTTATAACGACTAAAATATGAAATTTACCATGAAGTACGATGACTGATCTTGAAGCGTTAGACAGTCGAGATAATAAATGTATCAGGAGCCATACTTTGATCGTGACAGCAACTATGCGGGATTTTTTTACAGTATACTATTTGAACAATGCGATGGTCTAAAACTGTATCATGTTTATGGTATTGCTATCCTTGTTTAGTCTCCAGTTACGGCGCCGCGGTAACGGTGGAGTGCTCTTAGGCAAGGCACATTTCCCAGCACTACTACTGGTTTGTTTACCCAGGGATCATGAATAAGTGAACGGTCACCGTGATATAACTGAAATCATGTTGAAAACGGCGTAAAACCCCAAACAAAACAACACTTGTTTATTCTTCATTTATTAAGGTCAGAGCATCCAGTCACTGACAGGTAACATATTCAAACATATTTAATAAAAGTTCCGTGTCTCGCTTAAGGAAGCTAAAACAAAACAGTTATGTCGGTAAAAAGGTCACCGTATTTTTATCCATGATTTGTGAATCGGAAATTTATTTATCTTTTAACCATCCAAATTTTAGTTGAAAATCATACCGAAGTATCGTGCTCAAGTCTTAAGATATAAATACTTAAGTATTTACATACCTTATTATCCCCTTAAACCTGAGTGGAGAGGAATGGCGTGATACCTGGTTCTTTCCCCAAAGTGCTCTCTCTATATTGATATATTATGTCCAGTAACAATATATCAGCCATTTAATTCATTCATCTTTATAATTGAGACGTTCTTCGAGAAAACTAACACTATGGCCTCTGCGTAATGTATCGACCCAGAGCAGCCTGCGCAGTCCGCGCAGACTGATCCGTGCCGACACATACCGTCTCAGTGGGATAGATGTATAGAGTAATGATTCATGAAACAGAAACTCCACAGGAGGCAAACCGTGTCTGTCTGGATTAGCCTGCGCGGCATGCTTATGCTGATCTGGGTCGATACTTTATGCAGAGTCCACAATGTTGGTTTTCTCGCGGGACGGCTCAATATCATATGAATGATACCTTGCAATTCTAGCTCATTTTTATGGATTCAATGTGAAATTCATGTACTTAGATGAATGCTAGGTTCCCACGGCCGATCAGATCAACTTGATCAAGACCGGTCTGGCTCGCGAAGCAGGATTATTCGGGGTGGTCTACAGGTGTCTTACCCTAGAATTGTTGACATAACACGAGTAGGTGTCGTTTACGAACGAGTAGCGATCAAGAATTGGTCGAGTAGGTGCTGTGAACGAAGGTATAGGTCGAGTAGTGTCGATTAGTGTCGTGTACGAACGAGAAGCGATCAGGTTTTGGTCAAGTATGTGTCGTGTACGAACGAGAAGTGATCAGGTTTTGGTCGAGTATGTGTCGTGTACGAACGAGTAGCGATCAGGTTTTGGTCGAGTATGTGTCGTGTACGAACGAGTAGCGATCAGGTATTGGTCGAGTATGTGTCGTGTACGAACGAGTAGCGATCAGGTATTGGTCGAGTATGTGTCGTGTACGAACGAGAAGTGATCAATTATTGGTCGAGTAAGTGTCGTGTACGAACGAGAAGTAATCAGGTATTGGTCGAGTATGTGTCGTGTACGAACGAGAAGTAATCAGGTATTGGTCGAGTATGTGTCGTGTACGAACGAGTAGCGATCAGGTATTGGTCGAGTATGTGTCGTGTACGAACGAGAAGTAATCAGGTATTGGTCAAGTATGTGTCGTGTACGAACGAGTAGCGATCAGGTTTTGGTCGAGTATGTGTCGTGTACGAACGAGAAGTAATCAGGTATTGGTCGAGTATGTGTCGTGTACGAACGAGTAGCGATCAGGTATTGGTCGAGTATGTGTCGTGTACGAACGAGAAGTGATCAATTATTGGTCGAGTAAGTGTCGTGTACGAACGAGAAGTAATCAGGTATTGGTCGAGTATGTGTCGTGTACGAACGAGAAGTAATCAGGTATTGGTCGAGTATGTGTCGTGTACGAACGAGTAGCGATCAGGTATTGGTCGAGTATGTGTCGTGTACGAACGAGAAGTGATCAATTATTGGTCGAGTAAGTGTCGTGTACGAACGAGAAGTAATCAGGTATTGGTCGAGTAGTATGTGTCGTGTACGAACGAGAAGTAATCAGGTATTGGTCGAGTAAGTGTCGTGTATGAACAAGAAGCGATCAGGTATTGGTCGAGTATGTGTCGTGTACGAACGAGTAGCGATCAGGTATTGGTCGAGTATGTGTCGTGTACGAACGAGAAGTGATCAATTATTGGTCGAGTATGTGTCGTGTACGAACGAGTAGCGATCAGGTATTGGTCGAGTAGTATGTGTCGTGTACGAACGAGAAGTAATCAGGTATTGGTCGAGTAAGTGTCGTGTATGAACAAGAAGCGATAAGGTATTGGTCGAGTATGTGTCGTGTACGAACGAAAAGTGATCAATTATTGGTCGAGTATGTGTCGTGTATGAACAAGAAGCGATCAAGTATTGGTCGAGTATGTGTCGTGTACGAACGAGTAGCGATCAGGTATTGGTCGAGTATGTGTCGTGTACGAACGAGAAGTGATCAATTATTGGTCGAGTATGTGTCGTGTATGAACAAGAAGCGATCATGTATTGGTCGAGTATGTGTCGTGTACGAACGAGTAGCGATAAGGTATTGGTCGAGTATGTGTCGTGTACGAACGAGAAGTGATCAATTATTGGTCGAGTATGTGTCGTGTATGAACAAGAAGCGATCAAGTATTGGTCGAGTATGTGTCGTGTACGAACGAGTAGCGATCAGGTATTGGTCGAGTAAGTGTCGTGTACGAACGAGAAGCGATCAATTATTGGTCGAGTATGTGTCGTGTATGAACAAGAAGCGATCAAGTATTGGTCGAGTATGTGTCGTGTACGAACGAGTAGCGATCAGGTATTGGTCGAGTAAGTGTCGTGTACGAACGAGAAGCGATCAATTATTGGTCGAGTATGTGTCGTGTATGAACAAGAAGCGATCAAGTATTGGTCGAGTATGTGTCGTGTACGAACGAAAAGCGATCAATTATTGGTCGAGTAAGTGTCGTATACGAACGAGAAGCGATCATGTATTGGTCGAGTAGGTGTCGTGTACGAACGAGAAGACGCGATCAAGTATTGGTCGAGTATGTGTCGTGTACGAACGAAAAGCGATCATGTATTGGTCGAGTATGTGTCGTATACGAACGAGAAGCGATCATGTATTGGTCGAGTAGGTGTCGTGTACGAACGAGAAGACGCGATCATTTATTGGTCGAGTAGGTGTCGTGTACGAACGAGACAACACGATCAGGTATTAGTCGAGTAGGTGTCGTGTACGAACGAGAAGCGCTCGGGGAGACTTGGTGTACTAGATGGCCGAACTTAGTCGGGGAAATTTGGGGATCGAAATGATCATTTTGTATCTAATCCTAGCATTTATTTGTGACAGAAACATATAAACTGATATAGAAAATACGCCAATAAACTTCCGCAATTTTTATGTCCACGACCTCCAATGATAGAGGGCTGTCAGTGAGGCGGTATTTATGACCGAACGAAATGAATGGCTGTGACATTTCAACTCAATGATAGATCTTTAAATTATCCCATTCGCACATACAGACGCTTTCTAACGCCTCTGCATCATAATTTTGAAAACGTTCTGACAAAATCTTGAGCATTTTCATCTTTTACCACAGTGTTTTCAACTTTATTCCGTAATTGTTTTATTCATTTATATAGAATTTCCATAATTTGCCTAGATATGTTTTATGTCCTTTTTGCATATTTGTTATATATGGGGAAGGGTTAAAAGCACGTAAATGCAAGAAGGTCCCGGATTATAAATACGAACAGTGCACGTTCAGGTGACCGAGTCACACATTTCCGCTAGAAACGTCCCCTAATCTTGAAGGAAAAATGTGATAAGTTGTGACTTTGTAAAACTAGTAAATTTGCTGTCACAGTGAGCTAGTAGCAATGGGTGTGTGTGATATGCACTAGGAAACATAACGAACGCATTTATCTGACATGAGGTAAAACAAACAAACATGCAGACAGATTATAGCTAAATACAGATTGGTAAAATAAATGTTACCAAATATAGCTGTATGTTTGTGGTATTATAAATATCACTTGGATTTATTGCGACTATAACTGTTAAACCTTATTTATAATGTTTGACATATTAACATATATTTCTCTTCGTAAAGCGGGCAAACGCCTGTATGTTTAACATGTTACAACACACATTCAGACAGATTATAGCTAAATACAGATTGGTAAAAAAAAAATGTTACCAAATATAGCTGTTTGTGGTATTATAAATATCACTTGGATTTATTGCGACTATAACTCTTGACATATTAACATATATTTCTCTTTGTAGAGCGGGCAAACGTCTGTATGTGTAACATGTAATGACACACCCAGTATCGGTGGTAGCGAGGCGGGCTATTAATTCAGAACGTGTTAGTTCGAACCCCAGCTAGGCCAAATCCTTTTCGACGTTTGACAAAAGGTAATGTGACAATCACCATTCGTCTTCAAACAATGTGTTATCAGTCTATGTGGAAAAGAAGCCAGTTGCTTGGAAAGTACGTTGTGTGGAGTAATGGTGTGGGAAAAGCTAGTAAACACATTGTAAGGTGAATGAGCAGTCGTGATATGACGAAACAATTGTTGAACACGCTGTTTAAGTTCAATCAATTAGAATAACAGACCTTTAATCAACGCAGGCGTGTGTCATGTTGTTTTGAAATGTTTATTTATTTTTAGAGAGAACGATATTCGTGGGACATTTTGACGTATGAAACGTCTTTGCTTTGTATTACATCAACCTAATTCTAGATTAAGAAATGTCAAACCTAGATGTCATTATAAGGCATACATGTCAAGTTAGGCTTAATTTTGTCAAATGTTTATCACTGTGAAAAACTAACATTTCCTCCTGAACTAAGACACCTTTCAGATGGTATTTATCTCGCTCGATCTCGTCTGCTACATTTAGACCTAACCAGAACTCAAGCATTTCGTGTTAAAAAGCTCAAGTAACAGAACCCGATCATCACCGGATCAAACCAGATAGGGAAAATAAACTAAAATAAACTTAAAATAATATAAAACCTTTCCCACATGAAGCAGATAACTTTGAAAATATTGAGCAAATTCACTTTCTTTGTCACAATGTTATAAACTCTTCGGTGATGACGTTTTAATTTAAATACATTTTCCATATGTTTGTGTAGTTGTTTTCTAAGTCGTCTCGTCAAATATGTTGTATGTGAAACAACTGTTATGTCTATATTCCAGGTCAAAGATCATTTGTGCCGTTCCACGAGAAAACCAACATTGTATACTCTGCGTAAAGTATCGATCCGGATCAGCTTAAGCATGCCGCGCAGGCTTACCCGGATAAACACTTTTCGCCTTCTGTGACTTTTCTGTTTAAGGAATAACTACTCTATACATCTATCCCCCCTAAGACGGAATGTGTCGGCCGGATCAGTCTACGCGGATAGCGCAGGCTGATCTGGTCGATACATTACGCAGATGTCTATCGCCGCAGCTGCATTTTGGACTCTGCGTAAAGTATCGACCCGGATCAGCTTAAGCATGCCTGGTAGGCTATCCCGGACAGACACTTTTCTGTCTCCTGTGGATGTTCTGTTTCTGGAATCATTACTCTATACCTCTAGCCCCCTGAGACGGAATGTGTCGGCCCGGATCAGCTTGCGCGGACTGCGCAGGCTGATCTGGTTCGATACATTACGCAGAGTCCAAAATGTTGGTTTGCTCGTAGAACGGCTCATGTATTGGTTGACACGGAAATAACGGTTAATAACCGCGTGTCTGACCATGGTCTATTCTAACAACGGATTGGTTAACCATGTAACCACAAGTATGGCTAAAATGTGCCAACGCAGACCATATCGCTGACAGGTATAAAGTCGAGTCAAACACCGGACATGTGTGGTTTAATAGATAGTCATCCTTATTCAGACATGCGACATTTCTTAATATTAAAGGAAATATACGATTTGACAGACTTGCTATCGACAATTTATGCAAAAATGTTACATAATTATTTGAGCTGGAAACCTATCTTGGTTGTGTTCATAACTATAATAACTGTTTGTTATGACAAGGCTAATTTGAATTTCATCGAGAATGAATCTCATTTTATAGCTATATGTCAACTAAGAATCAATTTACTTCCAATATATTATCATACTTGGCCATCGCTGTAGAAGTTTAAACAATACGTGAAATACGTTTATTACGAAAACTTAGTGAATACATTCATATGGCCAATACAAATATCAAATCTAAACCAGAACAGCAGACGGATATATATCCGAATATGGTGCTTTTTAAATTCATAAAATAAACGTAAGTTAAGTTTTACCTATAGCGAGATTCAAATAAGTATGTTACGCATGTGATTAATTGAAACTATTCTATAGGTATGACTTTACAACTGTTTATTATGTTTATGTTGCATCAATATGTAAAATGTTATGCAAATAGAAATAATGAATTGGTGTTCCTAATTCAACTACGATTTGGGGTCTTGTTGCATCTGCGTATGATGCAGACCCAGGTGAGTCTGTGCATATTCATAGTCTCATCGGAATCTTTAATGTCCGCATGTACGTAATATGGACCCTGCATACTCATAGTGTCATCGGAACATTTACTGTCCGCATGTACGTAATATGGACCCTGCATACCCATAGTGTCATCGGAATATTTACTGTCCGCATGTACGTAATATGGACCCTGCATACTCATAGTCTCATTGGAATCTTTACTGTCCGCATGTACGTAATATGGACCCTGCATACACAAAGTCTCATTGGTATCTTTACTGACCGTATGTACGTATTATGGACCCTGCATACTCATAGTCTCATTAAAATCTTTACTGTCCGCATGTACGTAATATGGACCCTGCATACTAATAGTCTCATTAAAATCTTTACTGTCCGTATGTACGTAATATGGACCCTGCATACTCATAGTCTCATTTTAATCTTTACTGTCCGTATGTACGTAATATGGACCCTGCATATTCAGTCTCATTGGAATATTTACTGTCCGTTTGTACGTAATATGGACCCTGCATACTCATAGTCTCATTGGAATATTTACTGTCCGCATGTACGTAATATGGACCCAGCATACTCATAGTCTCATTTTAATCTTTACTCTCCGTATGTACGTAATATGGACCCAGCATACTCATAGTCTCATTGGAATCTGTACTGTCCGTATGTACGTAATATGGACCCTGCATATTCAGTCTCATTTGAATATTTACTGTCCGTATGTACGTGATATGGACCCTGCATACTCATAGTCTCATTGGAATATTTACTGTCCGCATTTACGTAATATGGACCCAGCATACTCATAGTCTCATTTTAATCTTTACTCTCCGTATGTACGTTATATGGACCCAGCATACTCATAGTCTCATTTTAATCTTTACTCTCCGTATGTACGTGATATGGACCCTGCATACTCATAGTCTCATTGGAATCTGTACTGTCCGTATGTACGTAATATGGACCCAGCATACTCATAGTCTCATTTTAATCTTTACTCTCCGTATGTACGTAATATGGACCCAGCATACTCATAGTCTCATTTTAATCTTTACTCTCCGTATGTACGTAATATGGACCCAGCATACTCATAGTCTCATTGGAATCTGTACTGTCCGTATGTACGTAATATGGACCCTGCATATTCAGTCTCATTGGAATATTTACTGTCCGTATGTACGTAATATGGACCCTGCATACTCATAGTCTCATTGGAATATTTACTGTCCGCATGTACGTAATATGGACCCAGCATACTCATAGTCTCATTTTAATCTTTACTCTCCGTATGTACGTAATATGGACCCTGCATACTCATAGCCTCATCGGAATATTTACTGTTCGTATGTACGTAATATGGACCCTACATACTCATAGTCTCATTGGAATATTTACTGTTCGCATGTACGTAATATGGACCCTGCATACTCATAGTCTCATTATAATCTTTACTGTCCGTATGTACGTAATATGGACCCTGCATACTCATAGTCTCATTATAATCTTTACTGTCCGCATGTACGTAATATGGGCTCTGCATACTCATAGTCTCATTAGAATATTTACTGTCCGCATGTACGTAATATGGACCCTGCATACTCATAGTCTCATCGGAATCTTTACTGTCCACATGTACGTAATATGGACCCTGCATACTCGTAGTCTCATCGGAATCTTTACTGTCCGTATGTACGTAATATGGACCCTGCATACTCATAGTCTCATCGGAATCTTTACTGTCCGTATGTACGTAATATGGACCCTGCATACTCATAGCCTCATCGGAATCTTTACTGTCCGTATGTACGTAATATGGACCCTGCATACCCATAGTCTCATTGGAATCTTTACTGTCCGTATGTACGTAATATGGACCCTGCATACCAATAGTCTCATTGGAATCTTTACTGTCCGCATGTAAGTAATATGGACCCTGCATACTCATAGTCTCATCGGAATCTGTACTGTCCGTATGTACGTAATATGGACCCTGCATACTCATAGCCTCATCGGAATCTTTACTGTCCGTATGTACGTAATATGGACCCTGCATACTCGTAGTCTCATCGGAATCTTTACTGTCCGTATGTACGTAATATGGACCCTGCATACCCATAGTCTCATCGGAATCTTTACTGTCCGTATGTACGTAATATGGACCCTGCATACCAATAGTCTCATCATAATATTTACTGTCCGCATGTACATAATATGGACCCTGCATACTCATAGTCTCATCGGAATCTTTACTGTCCGTATGTACGTAATATGGACCCTGCATACCAATAGTCTCATTGGAATCTTTACTGTCCGCATGTACGTAATATGGACCCTGCATACTCATAGTCTCATTAAAATCGTTTTCAAAAGTCGTCTGTTGCAGATGCATCAGAAATCTGAAAGCGTCTGTATGTGGATTGAGACTTAAACTTGCCAGACGTGGATATTTTATTTTCATTAAAGAATCATATTACTTATTTAAGATGGCGACATATGAATTTATAGTTTACTAGTTGTTGGATACGTATGAAGTATCGCCATATACTATCAAATTGTCTAAAAGTAATGAGACTATCGTTAATATAACATAAAATATGACATAATTGAAATAGTTCAGTAATCCTATCCCTAATACAGACACTTTATGACACCTCTGCAGTAGACGACATTTGACAACTTTTTGACAAAAGAGAAGTTGCTCAAAACGATCAATTTATCCTTTTGTCACAATTTTTTTTTTTCCATTAAATTATTATTATGTTCATCTATAGATAATCCATTATTTTACTAAGAAGTTTTTAATGCGTCTGTGGCTAACTTGGTGTGTGTGGGAAAAAGTTATAGTGTAGACAATTATGTTAATATATATTTCGTGGCACATTTTAGTTCATGGTACACTATTATCGGTTCATATATCTATGCAAATACTGACTTATTTCCATAGAAACTTAATTAAATACCTGATGAGGTGAACTGTCATTAATTAATTAATTAAGTATGTAATTTGCACACTGTATTGTATCAACTAGTATCGTCTCGATGACTGAACCCTTTCAAACATTCAACAATTCTACAGCAGATGGATTTAAAAACATATAGAATAACAATCTCTATAGTATACATAATAGGAGAGATGAAAACATTGTGGCAAATTGAGGAATTGCTCATCATGAGCAATTGATCCTATTGCCTGAATGTTTTCAAACGTCGACTGTTGCAGAGGCGTTACAATGCGTCTGTATGTGGGATAGAGTTAAAGGTCAGCAGTTCTCGCTTGCATCTGCAAAAGCGTGAAGGCCATGTCCTGTATTGTCGATTGAGTGTGTATTATAAATCACCTTGGCGTGTGTTTGTGATCGATCGCCACTTGACAGATTATTGATAAAAGATCGATAAAAAAACAATATAGATGTTATAAACCTATCGCTATCGTGCCCTTTGAGAAACAATTATGGTCCTGGATGAAGGCACGACGAAAACAACGTGTGAAATATATAATTAAAGAGATATTAGACGAGTTGCGCCATGCAAAAGGTTATTTATCGGTCCTAAAAGACCCGACCTGTCCAGGGCTGGAACCTTAGACCTCGTTGTCCGATGGGGGAACATTCTACCACGTCGCTGCAAAAGCTAGATATATAGCAAGGCAGTTTAACCTTCCCCTTATCTATTATCTTAGGTACATATACCCCCTCTTAATTTGATATTTGTTCTCGATTCCCGGGGTCTGCGAATGTTGTGAACAGTTCTCAATGCTTTCCAATGTAGTCCATTATAAGGCGCCATTGTAATAATTCTAACAGATCTTACCTGACCAGGATTTCTTAGTCCGAAGGAGAACGGTTTACCACGTCGTTACAAAAGCTGAATCTTTAGCATACAGCTTGAGTGTTCCTTTTTGCATATATCATGGCTAGACATTGGATACACACGCAATAAGGCATTACGTTCTGTTCTTAAGTGCGTACTCACACGAACTAAAGACAGCAGACGTGATCTAACCTCCTAAATAGGTACCCGTGTTATGTATGTCTGATGTTGTCGAATCCTTATTTCAATCATAGTCTTCATTATACGAGTCCGTCCATGCCAAACAAGGTACAAGTTAGCGTTCTTAGAAAGCAAAGGTCCAAATACGTCGTATCACAATCTACACAAGTTGATAACGGTTTCAACAGGCTGATAATAGTACAATTTGAACAGTATATAACTTGATCAGCGTGTGTAGCTGCAAATTCTGATCTGGATCTATTTTATTCACAAAAGCCAACTTGTACCTTTCCCATTGACGAGCTCAGGAGCAAAAAGTACAACCTGTTGCCTTGTTCTTTAGTTGTAAGTCCAAGTGCCCCTTTAGGGACGTAGCAGCACATAAATGATCAATGTCAAGTGTTCGTTGACTTATTTACAAAGATATTATTATAGATAATAGTCTGGTTATCTATTTCTGCACAGGGGGGTTACATTAATGCAATGTGTCACGTGTCTTTTTGAAACTGATATACACTTGTCTTTTAGAGTTGCTTAAGCAGAACTTATCATGCATAGTGCGTCCATTTGATATATCAGATTCGGTTATCAACCCAATGGTGTAGATAATAAGTTCAGCCTTAATTAACTCATTGGATGAATATCATAAACAATAAGATATGACTATGAGCGGCAATAAAAAAGTGTGTCTTTTTTTTTAAAACGAAATGAAATCAGACAATTAACTTCACACTCAGGTAGGAACTTACTACGGCTCTTGATCATTTGTCGACGAAATAAATATTTATCTTTACTCTACTTTGGCAGCATTTACTCTATTTTAAAAACAATATGTCGATGTTACGGGCGTCTGAAGATGTTCTTTTGAACGCAATGTCTGTTTGACATGGGTCAAGGGATGACATGACATTTAATGTTATAGATCCACTGGAATGCAATGCAGTTGCAAATTTATGAACACGACTTAACCCTACCTTCCGCAGAAGCCTTTTGAAAACTTCGGAGGGACAGGTGTGTGAAGTTAGCAGTTAGTTGGTTATTGGTACTTGGGTATTCAATCTACTGCAAGAGTACGAATAAACAGCCAGCTAGTAGTTAGGTGTCCGCCATATGATCGAATATATAGCCATGGGCGAATACCCACACAGTTAGCAATTGGATATTCCACAAAGAGTTAAAGCGCGAATCTACTGCTATATACGAATTACCACACAGCTATCAATCAGTTATTCAACAAAAAGTCAAAGCTTGAATCTACTGTTATATGTGAATACCCAGCCAGCTATCAATTGGTTATTCAACAAAGAGTCAAAGCTTGAATATACTGCTATATGTGAATACCCAGCCAGCTATCAATTGGGTATTCAACAAAGAGTCAAAGCGCGAATCTACTGCTATATGTGAATACCTAGCCAGCTATCAATTGGGTATTCAACAAAGAGTCAAAGAGCGAATCTACTGCCATATACGAATACCTACACAGCTATCAATTAGTTATTCAACAAAAAGACAAAGCGCGAATCTACTGCTATATACGAATAACCATACAGCTATCAATTGGTTATTCAACAAATAGTCAAAGCGCGAATCTACTGCTATATACGAATAACCACACATCTATCAATTTGTTATTCAAGAAAGAGTCAAAGCTTGAATCTACTGCTATATATATGAATACCCAGCCAGCTATCAATTGGGTATTCAACAAAGAGTCAAAGCGCGAATCTACTGCTATATAAGAACAACCACACAGCTATCAAATAGTTATTCAACAAAAAGTCAAAGCGCGAATTTACTGCTATATACGAATAACCACACAGCTATCAATTGGTTATTTAACAAAAAATCAATGCGCGAATCTACTGCTATATACGAATAACCACACATATATCAATTGGTTATTCAAAAAAGAGTCAAAGCTTGAAACTACTGCTATATATGAATACCCAACCAGCTATCAATTGGGTATTCAACAAAGAGTCAAAGTGCGGATCTACTACTATATACGAATACGCAGCCTAGCTATTGGGTATTCAACAAAGAGTCAAAGAGCTATATACGAATAACCACACAGCTAGCAAATGGTTATTCAACAAATAGACAAAGCGCGAATCTACTGCTATATGCGAATACCCACACAGCTAGCAATTGATTATTCAACAAAGAGTCAAAGCTTGAATCTACTGCTATATATACGAATAACCAAACAACTATCAATTGGGTATTCAACAGAGATAAAGCGCGAATCTACTGCTACATGCGAATACCCACACAGCTAGCAATTGGATATGCAACAAAGATTCAAAGTGCGAATCTACTGCCATATACGAATAATAACACAGCTATCAATTGGTTATTCAACAAAAAGTGATAACTCGAACACACCGATATCTCGAGCATATCGATAACTTGAACATGATCATAACTCGAATACATCGATAACTCGAACATACCGATAACTCGAATATACCGATATCTCGAGCTTACCGATGACTCGAACATATCGATATATCTAATACATTGATATAACTTGAACATATTGATAACTCAGACATATCGATATCTCGAAAATGTAGATATATCGAACATACCGATAGCTCGAACAAAGCGATATCTCGAATATATCGATATCTTGAATATATCGATATCTCGAATATATCGATATCTCGAATACATTGATGTAACAAATACATCTAATCGAACAAATTGATAACTCGAACATATCGATATATAGAACAAATCTATATCTCGAACATACTGATAGCTCGAACATACTGATAGCTCGAACAAATCGATATATCGAACGTATTCATGAAATGAATGCATCCCTAACTCAAATATATTGATAACTCGAACATATCGATATCTCGAACATACTAATGAAATGAATGCATCACTAACTCGAATATATTGATAACTCGAACATATCGATATCTCGAACATATCAATATCTCGAACATATCGATTTATCAAGATTTTCGAGTTATCGGTATGTTCGAGATATTGATGTGTTCCAGACATTTATATATTCTAATTATCGAGATATCGGTATATTCGAGTTATCGATATGTTCGAGGTATCGATGTATTCCAGTTATCGATGTGTTCGAGGTATCGATATGTTCGAGATATCGATAACTTCCGAGATATCGATAACTTCGAGATATCGATAAGTTCGAGAAATCGATATGTTCGAGTTATCTATATATTCGAATCAGGGATGCATTCATTTAATTAATATGTTCGAGATATCGATTTGTTCTAGCTATCGGTATGTTTGAGTCATTGATATATTCGAGTTATTAATATATTCGAGTAATCGAGTTTTCGAGATATCGATATATTCGAGTTATTGGTATGTTTGAGTTATCGATGTATTCGAGTTATCGATGTGTTCGAGTTATCGTTATGTTCAAGTTATCGATATGCTCGAGATTGGGTTATCGATATTCGCACTTTGACTCTTTGTTGAATACCAAATTGATAGCTGTGTGGGTATTCGCATATAGCAGTACATTCACGCTTTGACTCTTTGTTGAATAACTAATTGATAGCTGTGTGATTATTCGTATATAGCAGTAGATTTGCGCTTTGACTCTTTGTTGAATACCCAATTGATAGCTGGCTGGGTATTCACATATAGCAGTAGATTCAAGCTTTGACTCTTTGTTGAATAATCAATTGATAGCTGTATGGTTATTCGTATATAGCAGTAGATTCGCGCTTTAACTCTTTGTTGAATAACCAATTGCTAGCTGTGTGGGTATTCGCCCATGGCTATAGATTCGATCATATGGCGGACACCCAACTACTAGCTGGCTGTTTATTCGTAGATTGAATACCCAACTACCAATAACCAACTAACTGCTAACTTCACACACCTACCTTAGGTGGGAAAGGTGATAT
This sequence comes from Serripes groenlandicus, assembly GCA_031761405.1. Lineage (NCBI taxonomy): Eukaryota > Metazoa > Mollusca > Bivalvia > Cardiida > Cardiidae > Serripes > Serripes groenlandicus. Next base: position 69,799,562 of record JASEVX010000010.1, read on the forward strand.
TGTTTAAAGTGGCCAATGTATTTTACGACAATTTTTTTTTTTTTTCAGGCTGTATTCTAACGGTTCTTCTCATATTCTGTACGTTAAAGGTTCAATGTTTTCTAAACATCTCGTTTAATCAGATGGACGGTAAAAAAAGGTTCTTAAAGTTGTCAACACTGGAGGATCGGTTTATTGATTGAAGTTAAACGAATTTTTGTTTTTACATAATGTCAGTTATATCACGTCGGCCAGTTGACATAACAGGCTTCCTTGCTTTCTCACACCAGTATATCGCACAACATTGTTCCAGTGTAACTAGATACATGTACTTACTAATTACACGTAGCGAGTTGTAGACACCTGAAGAAAAAACCCGGTGTATATACAAATTGACGTCACAGAGTTTTATTTTATTTTCCTAATGGTTGTTAATAGATGACAGATCGTTCACAGGGACTTGCTCCTCTAAAAATAGATATTACCCTATATATGCATAGATATTTACAAGGGTGGACACAGTTTTCTGGATCGCCTCGCTTCAACTAATTTTTTTCAAAGTATTCGAACAAATATATGAATTTGAAGTACGGAATCGATCAATAATGCTTTTTTCTGTCGAACTATACCAAAAGAACGTGAATATGTTAATTCCTTTGAAATATTCGCGAATTTGCAAAAAGGACAACAAACTGGACCAAAAACGAAAGTACCTTCTATCGACATTTCGGAATATTTCTTTTTTTTTTCGTTGCGGTAATTGTCAGTGATATTGCGATTATTTTCTGTCAATAACACTGACCATTTAGCAGCGAAAAAAAAAGAATCATTCCGAAATGTTTCCTGGGAAAATAATCGCGATAATAATAATATCTATTTTTAGAGGAGCAAGTCCCTGTGGATCGTTTGGAAAACTGTTAGAACTGCACAAACAAGTAACGACAACTGAGTTAGTTAAATCGGAATGCATTCAGATTACCCAACACGGTAGTCGCTCAACTCAATACACGGTCTTACACCGTTTTCAAAGATATGTCGACCTGTTTATGCAAATTAGTATCTGCTGATTGGTACCTGTTACCTAAAAGCTGTAATTTTATTGGTGGATCAATTACTGTTACCCAAACAAAAACATTCAGTTTGTTAATTACACTCTTAACCTCTTAAGGTAACATTGTTAATGTTTACCTCCTTCACACATACAGACACTTTCTGACACATCAGCAGCAGACGACTTTAGAAAACATTGTTGTACATTGAGAAATGAGCAATCTATTCTTTTGCAAAGATGTTTGAAACTCTATTCTAAAACTTTACTTTTTATATAAAGATAGTTTCTGTTGTTTTTTCAAGATGATTTCAAAGTCGTCTGCTGTACATGTGTTGTATGTGAGCATGGGTTAACCCGTGACCCCATATATACGCTTTTTGATGCCTCTGCAGCAGACGACTTTTGAAAACAATGTGACAAAAGAAGAAACTTCTCAAAACGAGCAATTTCTCCTTTAGACACAATGTTTTCAACTTTTTTCAGTAATTATACCTTCATTTATGGGGTTTTTCCATGTGTTTGCCTTGATGTTTTCAAAGTTGTCTGCTGCAGATGTGTTGTATGTGGGACAGGGTTAAAGAAAGATTGAATACATCCAGTTTTATATGTAGATAAATATCTGTTATATGTTAGATAATCTTACAGACGCTTTTCAAATCAAACCCACGTGTTTGTTATATATGTTATATATGTTGACCTCGTTCTGATTGAGCTATTAAACCTTTTCCAAGATATAAACGAGTTCTGATTTTTCCGCAGCAGTCGACTTTATAAACATTTCGGTAAAAGGAGAGATTGCTCGTAATGAGCAAGCAATTTCCCCTTTTGCCACAATGTATTCCACTTTATTCAATGATAATTATTGCATGTATAGAGAGTTTCCATACTTGTCGTCTGCTGCAGATGTATTGTTTATCGAAAAGGGTGAATCATTAGGACCGACCAACGATGTGACAAGATAAATATGATTTCCTAATCTACAACAAAGTTGTTAAATTTGGAAGTTTGATCTGCTTTTATAACAGTTACTGTTTATTACAGCGTATCTATGTTGATATTGCGTCATCAAAATGTTAATTACTATCATAACAAAGAGATTTTTGGTATACCAAAAAATGACCAAGCATTACTTGATCTGACAATTTACAGTTGTTTGCTTTGGAAACATGTGGGAAGAGAGTGTTTTGACATCTGACAAATATAAGACTATTACTCTGTAACTACATTTTGAACACCTAGGACCTATAAGCAAATGTAGTATCACCGCAACATAACAAATATGTAAGCTTGTACTGGGAAGTTATGATCAGGGGCGTAGCTTGGCAATAATCAATGTGTAGGCCGTCTCGTGAGAAAATCAACATTGTGGACTCTGCGTAAAGTATCGACCCGGATCAGCCTAAGCATGCCACACAGGAGTACCCGGATAGACACTTTTCGCCTCCTGTGGATTTTCTGTTTCAGGAATCACTACTCTATCTACCCCCCCCCCCCCCCCCCCCCCCTTTAGTCGGAATGTGCCGCCCAGATCAGTCTGCGCGGACAGCGCAGGCTGATCTGTTCGATACATTACGCAGATGGGTATCGCCGCAGCTTCATTTTAGGGCATTTTTAGAAAAAATGTGTAGGCACATGCCTACAGTGCCTAAAGGGAGATACGCCCCTGATGATCAACACAAATTGATACGCTATTGCACTCGAAATGCAAGCTGCTTAATTGTTTCCTCTTACAGAAGAACATCAATATTTGGATGCGTGAAATTGCTTACAATGAATAATTTAAATGTGCTATGCCACGCTACACCGATCAAACATATATTACAGATAATGCAAGTGGAATCATTGCCATATTTGGGGAAATCCGGTGTCTCGAAAGCTCTAATGGAGTTATAGAAAAAAAGTTAAATTGCTCCGACGAATTAGTTAATCAATGGATCTTTCCATTTCAAACGATTAAGTTAGGAAAACCTTTGCTCTTTAATATGATATGTTTAATAAGATTTTATGATTTTTACATTTTGGTCCTTTTGAGGTTGTGTTTGGCACCCAAAGTAACATTGAAATAAGAAGGAGCTAAACATTATTCTGCTTTATTAAGGCATTTTAAAACATCCGATCGCTTCATTTCAAACGGTGCAAGGTACAGATTCTTTTCTTTTTCATTTGTACTAATTGAAATCGTTATTTTGTAAATATATTTTTGTCCGTTTTGAACATTTAAGTATAAATCGGTGCCTCAGACAGGTGAAATGCCTGTGTATTGGTGTTTGCGGTATTGTGTCATCTCAGCACGGTATCAAAATATTTTATGACAGCGGACAGCGACAGCTACTTGGTAAACTAGCTTATGTAAACGCCAGTATTGCTCGGAGATAGAGATCGCTCGATAGACTGATAAGCCCCAAAGTTGGCAATTTATAAATATTATATTACTTCAAATTCCCAATTCACAATCTTAACAGGTGTTGATGAGCACAATAACATTGAGTGTGGTATAAGCATTGCTCACAAGAAAGATGACTATGACATAACAAAAAGGGCAAAAATGTACACATGAAAAAATGAGAAAGAAACTATCAACATACAACTGCAGAACTGAAAGTTGTTAATGAAAACATTATGTAAAGTATATCAGCACAACTGAACAAAATGAAGCTTTTCAGGGAAATATTGATAACACATATTGATCAATGTCAGGAAACAAAGAAGAAAAGTAACCAATCATATAGACACACACACAATTCTACCGATATGTTGTATACTACAGTAACAGAAGCAGACTCTTACAATATATGCAGAAAGCTTGGATTGCCCTTTTTTTCAGAATTAAATGAAACAAATAACAGCCTGACAGAATGTCAATTCAAGAAAATAGCACAGGCTCAGCAGAAACTTAACATAAATGTTGATGATTTGCCATCAACAGTACCCCCTCTCTAACGACATGGAATGCAATTGTATTGCTCTCATGTTTGTAACAAGTGCAGGCTTGACATGAAAATGTCTGATGACAATTTATGTCTGTGAGGCTAATCTGACACATGTTCTCAGCCCAAAATGATTTTGATCCTAGACCAATCCCCGAGGAACTGTTTTATCTTACTCTTGTAGAGCAACCATTAAGTGCACGATTGGCCCCAGTTATCAATCTTCGTTTTCTAAAGTATGGAGTGTTATAAAAATTCAAATGTTGGCTCTTAAAGATGTGGCCTCCAATGGTTAAAGCTTGGCAGCATGATATCAATAGGGTTGGCAAACTGCTTCTCCCTATCAGACTTATTTCCATCCTAAATAAGAATGTTAATTATTAAATATGTGATCTAATTTGATAAATGGTGACTGATGTTGTTTTCAAATTAGGAATTTGATCATCTTTGGGAGTTTAAAAACATATATTATATACTACACATTTTCCAGCGCAAATACATACAGATTGTCACGCGCAAATACAATACGACAGATTAAAGTTACACGACGGTACCAAATATAGTAATGGGACGTCATTGAAATATGAGTTCAAGTCATTCAAAATGCATTTGTGTGGCGTGTTTCACATGCCAGTCCTAAATTCTAGTTTTTGTGTAAAAAGTATTTTTTGGTTAGTGATAATATTGTTTACTCGGAGCGTGGATAAAAGGACTTCTTCCTAGTCATCGGTCTCGCCAGATATAAATTTGTCCAAGATCCGCGTAGTATAGTACAAAGCTAGGTATCACTGCTGCAACATACTATTCCTTATGTATCCTGTATAAAACACAACCTGTCTAAATAAGCTCGACATACAGAATTACTGCTTTGTTTTATAGACGTAAGTTTTATTACCCGGTGTTCAGTTCTCTTTTTAATTGTTAAAAGTATGCGTCCTCTCCTCTTAAACATGTCGCGTGTGACATACTGACATATATATAATAAATAACGGTCTCGGTATTCCTAGTGGTAAAGGCACCCACCTTGGGAGCAGAAGGTCGAAGGCTTGATTCCCAAAGGCGACGATTATGATGATTGATCAGTCTCCAGCTGATTGAAAATGATGCAAATGCAGCTTTTGTCTGGAATAAGGATATAATTCGGAAAGCAAGCGTGCTTTATTGGCCCTCATATCACATTTAAGTTTGACAATATTTTCTTTCAAAGTTAATTTTCTTATACCTCACCCTTACCCTAAACTAGACCTATACCTCAAAGCTATAGTTTTGCAGAAACTGTGTATTTTTTAAATTTTCATTTAATTATTTAAATAAAAATAGTAGGTTGTCCAGCATTATAACTATATTTTATTTTTCCGCAATAAAGGCGAGCATAAACTTAACAAATTATAAGGTACAATATATAAACATAACTCAGCACAAAAAAGAAAAAATCGAACAGAAACGGTATATATATACAAGCCACATGGTGATTTCCCACCCCGACACGACATGGGTCACAACCGTATAACCTAAAGAAATCTGGCCCTCATCGTGCCAGGGCACGACATCCACATCCTGAGAGACGAGATACAGTTTCCTCTAGACCCCGACCTGATGTGCAATTATTACAAGATTAGATCTACTCAGAAAAAAATAGGTCAAATTAAGCAGGAAGGGAGAAATTGCTCATCTGGAGCAATATCTTAATTCCCGGCACATCCCTTAATGGGCAAAGGCATAGCTACAAAACGTACATATATCTAACGAATCAGGCAAAGATCTGAACATGAACCTTCTCTAAGAAAGGATCATATAAAAACGGATTTTTAACACATAAAACGTATACATCCTTGTTACGAATGCGTAAGGCAAGGAGGCAAGGACAAGTGAGTGAGTGTGTGGTTGAGTTGCTGGACGTGTAAGTAAATGAGCGAGTGGGTGATGAGTTAGTGTTTTATTGAGTGTTTAAAACAGGGAGTGAGTGAGTGTTGGGATGAAAGCACGTGTAAATGCACGAATGAGTGATTAAATGAATGAGTGACTGAAGGATGGAAGGTTGGCTTAATATTAAATGATGAATAAATAATGCATGAATGAATGGATGATATGTCAAAGCATTATCAAATATTTAAAAAAAACCAGAACTTGCTCAATATAGGTACAACAATCAATGAATAGTCTGGAATAAGGATATCATTCGGAAAGCAAGCGTACTGTGTTGTCATAAGTCAGAAATGGATGGCCCTTTCTATCACATTTTAGTTTCTATTATATTTTATTTGACAATATTTTCTTTCAAAATTCATTTTCTTATACATCTCCGTTGCCCTCAAAGCTATAGTTTTGCAGAAAGTGTGTATTTTTGGGTTTTTTATTTAATTAATTAAATGAAAATAGTAGGCTGTCCAGCATTATCAACTTTCAGACAAGTTAAATTAGTGCTTGATATTCAGGCTTCGTTGATACCTTTTCAATTAGCCATGTCACACGAAAGTCGACCTTTGGAAGGCTCGAAGTTAATCCTATTCTACATATAAACGCTTTCTAACGCCTATGCAGCATGCATATTTCGAAAACATTGTGACAAGAGGTGAAATTGCTAAAAACAAGCAATTTCTCCCTTTTCAATAATATGTTCAATATTTCCAGGAATAGAGATCTTCATAGTTTAAGCTTGAATGTTTTCAAACGTGTTTGCTTCAGATTGTTCGTATGAGAGTTAATAACTATTATGACCAAACTGTATTTTTGCATATTTCGATTGGGAATATCAAAGTCGTTTTACGGATAAGGAAAGACCCTGATCAGACAGTATGGATTCCAGGGCCGTAGCTCCCTTTAGGCACTGTAGGCACGTGCCTACACATTTTTTTTCTAAAAATGCCCCAAAATGCAGCTGCGGCGATACACATCTGCGTAATGTATCGACCAGACCAGCCTGCGCTGTCCGTCTAAGGGGGATGGATAGAGTAGTGATTTCTGAAACAGAAAATCCACAGGAGGCGAAAAGTGTATATCCGGGTACGCCTGTGTGGCATGCTTAGGCTGAGCCGGGTCGATACTTTACGCAGAGTCCACAATGTTGCTTTCCTCACGAGACGGCCTACACATTGATTATTGCCCCTGGAGTCTCCTGCTGATCATAATCTCCGCTGTCACAAATCCCCGAATTATATTTGTGTTTGAAGCTGTTATTGCAATTTCAAATCATGTTTAATTTAAGCGAATCTTTCGTTTTTAAATATCTCTCTTTCGACGATGTTTTTACTTTTATCAGAATATTATTTCTAGATGTCTAGATATGCTATTTTCCCACAGTTGTTTCAAGACATATGGCGCTAGAAAACTATTTAGACCAAACATGCTCTTCAAAAAGGCTTTTATCAGTACAAGTAAGGTCCATTATTATGTGTTGCAAAACTAACAAACTAACTTTCAATGGCAATATTGAGGTTTTTGCAAACAATATAGATTCAGGTTGCTCTGCTGTACCAAGCTTTCTCACCTAAAATCAGCTGTGCTTACATTTTGAGTAATCATGATATTCCCCAACTCTTATTACATGAAAATGAAGTCGTCTGATTTTGAAATTCGGCATTGCAAGATTTAATAAACTACAGTTATGTTAATATGACTTTAATTATCATACTGCTGTACACATGTCATAACTGCATGCTAATAAATCACTGCTGTCAAGTTAATCACTGTATACGATTACATTGTGTCGACAGAGCGAAAGAGAAAAACAGTGTTCACACTTCAGACATTCAAAAAAATTATATCCATTCATATTAGTAAAGACACTAATTAAAAAGAATAATACAAAACGTATTGGTTATGCATTACGTTTTTAATAGTTGAAATGTTCATACTTTTTAAAAAGAAATTTAATAATAGTATTTGAGCATCACACAACTATGAGAAAGACTTGTGACGCTGGACAAAAATGCCAAGAGCTATTTTCAGCGATCATGCAAGCATAAAGTCTAACTCCATACACTTAATAAGACATGTGAATATTCGCTTGTAGAAAATAAAATAACTTCAAGAAAACTCAATAGGATACACACTAGTTCTCTTTTTCAATATAAGTCTGTAAGGTCGAAGCAAAATACGATAAAATTGTGACAATTTTAACTAGGGAAACAATGACAAACTTGCAATAGGCCATTACTAAATCATCTGCAAGCAGTCAGGGTTACCTGTTGGCACACATGTCATTTTGACATAATTTATCAACATGCTGTGCGTTTATTCTTTTAAACTGTATACCACTGCAAGAAGTCTATGTTAACCGCCGGCACACAATGCCGTTATATACGAGTGAAATTACTTTGCGCGAAATTCATTTTTTAATATGTAGCAAAATAGACTTCATCCTTTCCCACATACAAGTACAACACATCTGCAGCAGATAACTTTGAAAACATACAAACAAAACTATGGGAAATCCATATTAACGAAAGAAGGAATAAAGAAAAAGAGATGAAGACAGTGTGGCAAAAGGAGGAAGCCGTTTCTCCTTTTTTTTGCAATAACGTTTTCAAATTAATTTACTAAAGATGCGTTAAAATGTGACTATATGCGGGAAAGTGATTAAGGAGACACAAATAACCCTTACAGAACATATATCAATGTTTTTACCTGGTTGTCGACAAAGGGTTATACTGTAATGGCTTGGCCTTAACCCTTTCCCTCATATAGACGCTTTCTGACGCCTCTGCAGCAGACGGCTTTTTTTAAAACATAGTGACAAAAGAAGAAATTGCACAAAACGTGCAATTTCTCCTTATAGCCACAATGTTTTCCACTTTTTGTAATAGGTTATCCATTCAATTATGGAGATTTTCTATGTTTTGACAAAATATGTTCAAAGTCGTCTGCTGCAGAATTGCCGTATGAGGAAAAAGGGTTAATGAATACATTAAAATATCAAGTTATGCAACACATTAATCCTTATCCCGCGTCACTTATAGTGTATTTCAGGTTCCTCTACTTAAACATTTAACCAACAAACAAGAGCTGAGAAATGTTATTGCTGCCCTAAACTCTAAGAGACGCCAAATAAGTACAAGTACCTTAACTATTACTGTATCACATGTGTCCCTCGCCGAAGTTGAAGGGAATATTGGTTTGGATTTGTTCGAACGTCCGTCCGTATCTGCAAGCGTGATTGGGGGGAATTCGATTAAATTATGGATATGTTAACCATCATAAGGAAATGCCATGCGACGAAATGTCACTAAAATTGCACCAGGAACTCCATGGTTATGTGACCTTGATCTTATTTTCTGTAAATGATGGACTGTATATCGTAGTTTGTATCAAGATAACCTTGTCAGCACTATATAGATCACAGTTTACATCCATAAACATTCTTCTGAATCAAATCAAGTTTATGTTTGAAATATAGTTACGTGAGATTGAAAGCTTAGAGACTCTATAAAGCTCATCATATTTCGTAAGGAGTTTCATAGGTGAGCTAACAGTACTACTGATTCTTTATCCTGATATATATGTACCAGCGAGTCTGTCAAAGTGCTAACCCAATAATGCTGAGCGCTAAGGAGGGAAAGCCATTGCTAGTATTTTAAACTATTTGGTATGACTCGACAGGGGGTCCAACCTGAGACCTCCCATACCGTAGGCGGACGCTCTGGTAGTGAAATTCATTATGACATTTATCTGAATCCAATCTAGTACTATGTATAAGACTTGGTTTTATTACATACCTATCCAAATTTTGCATTGAAATTTAAGAGACATAAAATCAATATAAATTTTTAAAAAAATGATAACTAACACTGTGACGATAACACTTTTAGTTTTTTTATATCATCACTAGTGATGATATCATTTTTGCCGGAACTACTTTTTTTAGATTTGGAACATCTTTGGAATTTAAAGTGGGTTTAATACTAGGAATTTTAAAAAAAACTGAGACCGAATACTAGGAAAATGACGTCACGTCAGCGGTTTTGACGTCATAACGCTAGTCATTTGGCGCCAAATAGAAGCAGCAGTATTTGGTTACGTAACATTCATACGCCTAAGGCCAAGTCATTTTTTTTTATATGTTTCTTTAAAATAAAGGGGAGATTTATTCCAGATATATAATAAATAGAATAACTAACTGCATGTTTTTGATATCGAATTTATGTCACTCGGGAACAAAGAGGTAATTTGGTGTAAAATCACTCAACCTACGGTTTTGTGATTTTAACCAAATTACCCCTTTTTCCCCTTGTGACATAAATTCTATATCAAAAACATGCAGTTAGTTATTCTATTTATATCAGTTCTAAAGAAAGTTGTCAGAGGTCAAGTGCTGTAAAACGCTCTGAACACCCTTGTTTGTTTACACATTTCCCTTTTGATAATGGAACTCATTCAACGAGACCCCTTGCTAAAAAATCAAAAAAAGAAAATCAACAAATATAATGTTTTAAAAACCATTTTAAAAGCATTCAAAACGATAAAATGGCATTATTTGGACCTTTGAAAGTAGACGTTTTGAAACATGGTCGGCACGATAGCAGAACAAAGTAGACGTCTTGAAGCATGGTCGACACGATAGCAGAACAAAGTAGACGTTTTGAAACATGGTCGGCACGATAGCAGAACAAAGTAGACGTCTTGAAGCATGGTCGGCACGATAGCAGAACAAAGTAGACGTTTTGAAACATGGTCGGCACGATAGCAGAACAAAGTAGACGTTTTGAAACATGGTCGGCACAATAGCAGAACAAAGTAGACGTCTTGAAGCATGGTCGACACGATAGCAGAACAAAGTAGACGTCTTGAAGCATGGCCGGCACGATAGCAGAACAAAGTAGACGTTTTGAAACATGGTCGGCACGATAGCAGAACAAAGTAGACGTTTTGAAACATGGTCGGCACGATAGCAGAACAAAGTGTGAAACGCCTCATTTAGAGAGACGGAGACGTCAGACTCTCGATAAAGTGTGCAGGATATTCCGTTTTACAATCGAATTCATTACCTTTTAATTTGCCCTCACCGATGTCTGATACTAACGACAGTTTATTTGTGTCACTCGTGTTCCAAAAATAAACTAATGATGCATAGTTTATGTCTGTAATTTATATGCACCCTTTAAATGAATAACAGTCTAATGTTAAAACTTGAACTTTAAATGCATGTGCATCAAAGGAATATGCTTCTTATGTAGTCTTAAAGTGCACATTTAAAAAGAACTGAAGAAGTTCGATTAGCCGTTCTATTTGCGAAATATGTTCCGAACACAGTATTGAAAAGGACATCTCAAAAAGATAATTAAGACTTGTGAAACTGGACAGAATTGCCACGAGCTATGTTCAGCTATCATTCAATCAGAAATTCCATACATTTAATAAGACTTTTGAATATTTCAAATTGATTAAACCAAGCGCTTGTCAAAAATAAACTTACTTTAAGAATATTCAATAGGACAAAATCTAGAATATATTTCAGTAGGCTAATAAAGGTTCTGGTAAAAAAGGAACGGGTCCTAGCAAACAGCCAAATCGATCGAAAAGTGACAATTTATTCTACTGAAAAATCAATCAAATGACAAACCTGCAATTGGCCACTACTTAATCATCTGTGCAAAAAGTCAGGGTTACCTGTTGGCACATATGTCATTTTGACATCATTTATCAACATGCTGTACGTTTATTGCTTTAACTTATATATCACTGTCTCCTATTATGAACATCCGTAGGGCGGTACTCTTTATACCTTTATTCAATGGAAGTTATGGACATCCTTAACGAGTTTTAAAAGCAGAATTCAAACTAAAGTAATTATCCTTCAAATAAATCCTGTAAGACAAAAACTATTGGGTTTAAAATGTTGAAAGCCTTGTTAGGAAAGAAAGAAATTGTTCTTTACAGTAAATCCTATCGTCCAACATTTTGTTCCCGCTTAGTCAATATATCATGTCAGGTGATTGAAAAGCCAACTCATTAACTTGTGTTAATGGGTTGTTTTTGTAAACGGCGTTAAACCCCAGTCAATAAAACAATCAAACAATCAACTCTGTGCAAGGAATTTACTAGTATGTGTGCAAGGAATTTATAAAAGCATAAGTTGGGGAACTGACTGCCGTGATATGACTGGAAAAGTGTGTACACGTGTTTAACAGTAATACTCTTAATAATGTTTTGTATAATACTTAAAATAATACAATTTCACTTATTCCTATCTACCAATTCAAGCGTTACTCATGACAATTGTAAGACAATTGTAAAACTAAAAGAAATCGTAGTATACATCGTTGTATAATCTTAAGGAACAGAAAAGCGAGCCGCCGGTTTTTAATACATCCGCGTAAAGTGAAGAATCAGTTCATCCCCACTGTCTGACAAGAGCTTTCATTGTCCGTCTACATACAACTAGTCATGAATGTTTCTTTTGACAATACAATAATGAAACTGAAGCCACGAACGTTTAACGCCATTGCAATTAATGGGATGCGGTTAAGGAGATTAATGAAGAGCACAAACGCGCTAGAGCTCTTCTGTTGATGTGTTCGTTTTCTTGGGGTTTTACTCAGTTTTCAACATTATTTAAGTTATATCACGGCGCCAGTTTACTTATTCATGATTCCCGGGTAATAACACCAGTACTAGGCTGGGAAATATGCATTTCTAAAGGACACTCTACCATAATCATCGCGACTGGGGTTCGAACTCGAGAGGCCCGGCTAACCACGGTGAATTTCGAATTGCTGTGGAAGAACCTACTATATTATTTGGTCTTATCGATCTTTTATAAATATTCTTCAACCTGATGATGGAATTACTTTTTAAGTCTTTAAATGCCTGTTTCAGTGAGTTTGGGTCAAACTGTAGGTTATGGTTTGTGCATGATTAGTTATCCGAACAGACTGCATACTATTTCGTGTACACACTAATGTGTATAGTCATGTGAACATGATGATCTTGGATCACTTACCGGAATATTTGGGGTCGTACCAAAGCTTTGAAACATGGTAGTTATGGATTTCCATGTAGATCGAGAGTCAAGGCTGACTCGCTGGTGTCAGAATATGTGGATCGGTAGTACTGGTTCACCAGGAACACTGTGATATACAGAATATGTGGATCGGTAGTACTGGTTCACCAGGAACACTGTGATATAAATGCACAATTGCTGAAAGCGGCGTAAAACCCCATGCAAACCAAACACATCCTTGTAACCTAGTTTTGAAGAAAAAAATCCAAATTGACCCAAGGTTATATTATCTCTACTGGCCAAAGGCCAGAATAGCTTATGCCATGGCGTTGTGTCCGTCGTCCAAGCGTCCGTGCGTGTGTGCGTCCGTTAACAAGTGCTTGTGAACGCGATAAAGTCTTCAGTTTTGATTGTATCTCAATCGAACTTATACAGTAGTTAGATATCCATGAGAGCTCGGTTCCTTTCGCAAACCAGCAAGATCCGCCCATGCAAGACTGGATTATGGCCCTTGAAATTGTCAAAATTGCTATAATAGAGCTTGTGAACACAATAGAGGCTGCTCTTGCATGACTGAATTATGGTCCTTGAAATTGTCAAAATTGCTATAATACAGCTTGTGAACACAATAGAACCTCCATTTACTATCCGATCTTCACCAAACTTAGATGGTAGTTAAATATTGATGACAGCTCGGTTCCTTTCGAAAACCAGACAGATGTGCTCTTGCATGACTGGATTATGGCCCTTGAAATTGTCAAAATTGCTATAATACATTTTGTGAACACGATAGACCTTCCTTTTCTTATCTGACCTTCACAAACTTAGTTACTAGTTATGAGAGCTCGGTTCCTTTTGAAAATGACCACAGAACCATGCCGGTAGAGCATAGGCCATCATGGGCCTCTTCTTAAGACTAATGCTCTATAAATCTTAGGTCAGAACAAGTATGGAGTTTATTAAGCGTTCGCACGTTTTCCTGTTGTTGTTGTTTTCTGATTTGATGTTGTATCTGAAAATGCATGACAATAAAATAATAAACTTATCAAAATAGTGCTCACAAGGTTTTTTCTAAAACGTCACCTAGGTCTTGGCTGCACGTGACCAAGTTTCGTACGTGACTGATAATTCAATTCATATAGAAAAAAATCTAATGAACTTCCATAAAGGTTGGTGAAAATGTGGCCTGTCGGTTCACAAGGTTTTTCTTATATTTTAATTATGACTTTTTTACGCCAAGTGACCAAGTTTCAGATTTGAAGGAGTCAAATTTTCTGGTGAACCTGCATCCACATTGGAACAAATAGGTTGATACTGGAGTAAGGATAAATTTCTTTTTTAATATTTGACTTTATGAACTAGTTATTGGCTCCCATGTGTCCCAAGATCTGATAGAGACAAATGCTTTGATGAGCTTTCATGTCGATTGGATGAAAACTGGTGCCTGTATAGTGTTTTTTCAGCTATATCCACACATTCTGTATTCTAGTTTCCATGTGTCACCCTTTCCTAAATACAACATATATGAATCAGTTTGAAATGATCTTAGCAAAATAGTGGTAACTCTTTATAAATGAAAGTACAGTTATTCAATAGAGTTTAAACCAGTTTGGCAAAAGGATACATCACTCATTATGAGCAATTTCTTCTTTAGCTACACTGTTTTCAAAAGACGTCTGCCGCAGAGGCGTCATAAAGCGTCAATGGTTAAATGGTGAAACGTTTGGTCCACAGACTTTCTAACTTTCTAAAACGTTAACAAATTCATTGTTGACGACGCACGGACAACGGGCGGTCGCAAAAGCTCTTTGCGAGCACATAGTGCTCAGGTAAACTTTGACACTGCCCTACACATTTCGAATATTATCGAAATATGTTCCCCGAATGACAAGGAGTAGTTACTTATTGACCCTTTTGTCCAAATGTTTCTTCAAAATTCATTACAGGCTTTAAACAAGTCACCTTATTATCAAGTTATACGGCTCGCCTACTGAAGCTTAGGAATAGTTTAAAATGCAACATTCTTTCCCTAATGAAGATAATTTCCTGTTAGAAATTAATCATTTCGGTGTTTTTTGTGTGTTTTTTTCCCCCTGAAAATGCAGAACGTTGCATTGTATAACCTTCATAATATCGTCTTATTGTTGTATAAGTTTTGCTTTATTTCAAAAGTCATTAATGTTCTTTGATATAAATCGCAAGAAGAGACTTATTACGTAAGCATGGCCAAATTCAACGAATATTTTCTCTTCTTAAATAGCACATTTTGTTCATCTTAATTAGTCTTTAATAATTAATAAACGTTAACAAAGTTGAAAAATCCCTTTTTTGTCATAAAAACGATTTTGTAGGTTTTACATTTCACTGCAATGCCACTTCCTTGAACACTATCATCATTCACAGCTTTTTTAAAACTGATTAGCTTGTTCCATTTGTGTTAACTGTCTTCTCTGAAATAAACGGTATGTTCAGCTACATAATATATACTTTCATTGGTTTCTTTTCAACCGTATGATGATCGTTTTTGTACCGACCCCATGGTTTAGTGGTTATAATTACTGCCTGGTTAGACTGGGGTTCGATCCCCTGACACCAGACTCGTCAGCGCAGACTTGTAAACTATACTTGTAAAAGTTTTCTCTCTCTTGTTCATGAATAGCATTTCGACTGATACATAAGTAGTATTGGTAATATGCCAATAAACCGCCATGATGTAACTATAATTCATTTGAAAGGGCATAAACACCATGCACAAACATAATTATCAATTTCATTTCGTTATTCAAAAAAGGTGTTTATATGATCTATATTTGTACGATAAAAGTTACACACGTTGAAAATATGGGAAAACGTGGTTACATATCAGAAAGCATTTACATGCATGTAATGCAGCAGACGACTATTGAAAACACTGAAAAAAGGAAAACATTGCTCGAAAATAGCAAGTTCAACTTTCCCTTAACGTGTTCAACTCCGCATCAATACTATTCTTTAAACTATGTGTGGATGTAACACTATTGTCCAATGATATATGTTCATATCAGACGACTGTAAAAGTTACTTTGAGATAAACGGATAATCAAACAACTCCCCCAGACCATGACTTGTGTTTTATTGCGGGTATCACACGTGGCTTCTTCACATAACAATACGTTTAATTGCCAGTTTAAGTTGCATGCCTAAAGTAACATCTTGCTGTTTGTGAGACAAGACCGATAGTCCAGACGAAATAATTGATGGCAAAAGCTGTGAGTCAAGCTGTACCGGGTAAAAACGAAAACACATTTATATGCGTCTTATCATACATCGAATGTACAATATCTTACATGTACAGGGTAGTGTATCAAGGATGCGGTAAGTTCCACAGGTATTGGTCTTGGTCCCACGGGATTCGAACCGTCGGGAATCATTGTTTGCTTTTTTTTTTTTTATTTGTTTGAAAAACGGTTCGTGACCATCTTTAACTATACATCAACCGTTTCGTGTTTTGAGACAAATAGTGCCCATGAAACCCATTTAAAAGAATCGTTTCATTATGTGTTCATCTCTTGATTATCCCCGAATCCTCCACCCCCCCCCCCCCCCACCTCCAACGACCCCCATACCCCCACCCCCTCAAAATGCGTCCGGAATCCATGAAGGTTTAATGTTTCGAAATTTTAAAACAAAAATAGTTAAGACATCGCCAAATAAACCTTCTTTTATTGAGATCACTTCTAAAACGGAAATCGTTGAATGAATTGTGAACCCATTTCTATTTTGAGAAGATCTTACGCGGACTATTTCTTTTGATTGGGTCGTATGTATTGTATAAACCTATAATCCATCGATTTAAATCTGGGTTTTTTTCCACAGCTGTTGACTTTTATTCAAAACTACTCCTACGCATTGTCACCCAATCATTCATTACAGCTAGAGACCTCGTTTTGTACCCGTTTTCCGGTGTTCTGTCGATAATCCTATGGTCTGAGGAAGTTTCAATGTCGTAAGATGCGTCACACTATGGATATCGGCCTATGTTTACTAACAAACCAGGTATTGCATCATCAACAAACCTCCCGTGTCTCACCTGATCCTGTAGGCTGACTGCACTCAACATTGCCGTACCAATATAGTAATATTGTATATAGTTACATTTGTATTGACTTAAGTTATTATATAATCTGAAGTAATTTTTTAATTAACTCGGCTGTGAGAGACACAAAAGTCGTAAAATTGACTCAGCTTTAGAAGTAGACAATGTAATGCGTTTTTTGAGTTGGCTCATAAATAGTGTGTACAAAAGATTTTTATTCATTTACGACCTTGTTTGAATCGTCGGTTAGGCTTCTTTCTTCATCTAACCACATCAAACACCCTTGTTTTATCAAATGAATACGTCTGAAGTCAATGAATGAGTATATCGGTTGCTTTCCAGCAGCGTTCAAAGGTTTTTAACTATTACCTTAAGTGCAGTCACATGTAGTCTTCAAATCACAAATGAGAGTTATTATTCGTCAAAATACTTTGCGCAATAGGTGTTTTTGTGCAGGACATGATTTTGTGAAAGTTATATGGAAGATCTTAACACTACGGACACTTAATACATGTAGTACCTTTTCAGACTCAATACTGAATACAATGTCTAGTCCAAATATATGCGTTACTTCTACTCGCATTCTTATTCTAACTTCAATAAAACAAAAAGTAAACCATATAATGAGGAAAGGGGTAAATGTGTTTGAAATGTGCTATTATTTTTTATTACTACCCTGGTTTAACCGAGCGTAAGATGACTGGGTTTTCACAAAAGGTTGACTCGGATATGCCACACTCGACTTAATGGAGTTATACTAAGGTGAGGTATGTTACTATAAAAGGGTAATTGTAGATACTATTCATAATTTTCATGACAAAAGAATGTCATATCGACCGTACACAGGAGCTATTCTAGGTATTTCATTCATACCACGTTATTAATAAAAGGCCCGACTTCTATAAATGAGCCTTTCCATGGGAAAACATACACGTTAAACATTTCTAAACAGTAGGCCCTGGCCCTGTTGGTTCAAATCAGCCTTTACATCTTCTGCTTACCAGCATCTACACACGTTGACAGAAGCATCAGAAGCATTTGTAATTTTTGAACAGTATATTTTCATCTGGTTCTACACTGCTCACATAAATCTAATTTATACCTTAGTCATGGACGGGCAAAGTTAAGCTTGGACACTATACGCTTACTAGGTAACATGAGTATCGTATGCAGCCCGAGATCATCATAGTCATCTATAGTCAACGATCTAACCCCATTTCGAGTCAATACAGGAAAGGAATTGTGTAAAATGTTAAGACGGATCATTCCATGGTCCATGTGATTATGTACATTTTGTTATGCACTGGCACCACTAACAATGTGTCTGGGCTACAGTGATACACATTAATACTGTGACAATGCTTTCTATGACATATGTATCAAACATTGACACCTATCGTCTGAGATAAAGCACACTGTAACAGTATAAGTATTCCTAAAAAAAGACATTGGGCGTCATGTTTCATTCAAGAAAGAATTTAGCAAGTAAGAGAAATTGATTTCAGAATCAATAATTGAATAGAATATGCACAGTGAATCGAATTTAATTCCTGAAGATGGTCGGGAGCTTGAAATTGTAGGTATTATCTCAAGACAAATATAGGTTCTTAATACCAAAGTTATCCCGAGTGTTACATATCTGTTATTCGTTATTAATTAATTGGAAGTTTACAGCGACTGTACTTATTACATTCATACCGGCTGTTCCATCCATTTCATTCATACCGTCTCATTACCAAGTGTGCGTACTGTCGTACAGACATTATATCAATAGGACAACATGTGGTAGTAGAATTAAACCTGGATGATGCAATATGAACGTCATGTTAAATCTTACAACGTTTTCGACACACACTGATTAACTCAAATAACGAAGGCATTGGGAAAAATTTCCATTGAAGGTCACGAGTGACAATATTGCTTACCCATTGCATCATATGCGATACCTCGAGTGATTTCCTTAGTGTTTATAACAAAATATTTTAAACAGCTTTCCAAACTATTAGATTGGTATGCTCCTTAAGAGAATTTATTTCGTTTTCTTTGTTCTATCACACAAGGTTTTGCAGTGACATAAGTCGATGGAATTT
The DNA here is from genome assembly GCA_031761405.1 of Serripes groenlandicus. NCBI lineage: Eukaryota > Metazoa > Mollusca > Bivalvia > Cardiida > Cardiidae > Serripes > Serripes groenlandicus. Next base: position 69,818,622 of record JASEVX010000010.1, read on the forward strand.
TTCTGAAAATTATATCGGAAGTTTTACTCTGTATAGAGGGGTAGACACTCCCTCCCCGGTCCGCTAGACCGAAACTAAAACTGTCTAGAATGTATAACACAAATATTGGATCACGAGTGATACACGCTTATCGTGAATTTTCATAAGCTAAACACTGATGAACTTTATAATATTCATTTGTACTATTTGGTCGAATTGGTTTAGTTTAAAAACAAAGTGTAAGTCATAAACTTAGCATACCTTTTCTATAGACAAAGCAAGTTTGGATATAGCAATCAAGTTGATAAATGTTCCCTTTACCTTTCCTGATATAGGCAATGGCAACACAATTACTGAAAGCATGCAATACGATCTTGGTAATCTTTTCTTTAAAACGTCCGAACACCGCTATTTATGGTCGTGCGCACGACTTTATTATCTCATGCGCACGACTTAGTATCTCGTGCGCACGACTTAATTATATCGTGCGCACGACATAGTATCTCGTGCTTACGACTTAGTAACTCGTGCGCACGACTTAGTATCTCGTGCTTACGACTTAGTAACTCATGCGCACGACTTAATTATCTCGTGCGCACGACATAGTATCTCGTGCGCACAACTTAGTATCTCGTGCGCACGACTTTGTATGTCGTGCGCACGAGATAAATAAAAACGTACACATGTCACCTCTGTGCCACCGTAGGTTTTTGCATCACTTTTTTAATAAATAGTTAGTTATATAAAAGTTAAATGTTTTCTCTAAATATATAGTCCGTCTTAGGAATGTTCATTAGATATATGAAATCATAAAAATGTATGCCCTTTTAGAAGACAATGTGCCATCCTCAAGTATATGCTGATTCCCACCAAAACTTTGACGAAGCTCTGCTGTTACCAGCATGATGTTGTGAGATACAACCGAGCGCGTGTCGTTCACCCCTCGATCTCAACATACTAACCGGCCTACTAGAGCGTTTCGACTTGTTTACTCGCGTAACGAGAGTAACTGGAGTTGAAAGTCGAACGTATCGAGTAAGCGAACTGCGCATGCGCTTAATCTCTAATCTACTCGACTCGAGCGATCCCCACTAATTGACGGGTAACACGAGATCAAAGATGGCGACGGATGAAAGTAACCCGCGGTAAAAAATGATATAAACTAGTTTTGTTGCAGAATTGTGCTTTGTTATTGGATAATTGTTAAGGCGATATGTATATTTCTTAAATAAGAATCTAAACTGATAACTTTGATTATTCTTAATTATTTATCAGTTGTTATTAATTTTAGTCAATGTTATTTGTCTTTCCGATTTTCACTGCTGACGCACAGAAGGTCGCCATTTTGTAAACAACACAAGACTGGGGTTAGGCGTTCGTGAATGGTTACTGGTGTCGTGTACTGCGCATGTTCAGATTTTCTACTCGAGTTACTCGATTGCAAAAGCCGAAAACGCTCCTTATGTATCAACCAGTACTTCTCGCTTTCAGGGAAAAGAACTGTATCGAGAGACCTAACCAATCCGCTTAAGTTTAAACCGCGACATACACCACGTCTTAACTGGAAGGACTTCCAGTACCAAGGATGTCATAATATACACTGCAAGCATTGCTGGACTGACACTGAAGTACGGTCACGGTCCCACAATCAGCGCCAACTTAACAGGGAGAGAAAAACGTCAATCTAGTCTGGAGCTCGAATCCTGGACCTATCGCTTTCAGCGTAGTCTACCGACTGAGCTTACTAGACCGCTAGCGTGTAATCTCTCCAATTGGGTACACAGTTGAACCGCAACATATTTATATGGCGGATGTATGAGAAATACTTTACGAGTTATTCATTATTTCAGATGTAAAAGAAACCAAATGGCTTTAACCAATCTATAAGTATGCACATTTGCCAGCTACCAATAGTTTTATTGTGTATAATTTACCCTGACCGTGTGGTCAGCGTCGATCATTTGCAACCGGGTGTCCCGGTTGTAATCCCAAGCCGCAGCGGTAAGTATGGGGTGCCCTTTGGGCAGGGCATATGTCAGCCTAGCACCAGTTTGTTTACCAAGGAATCATGACAAAATTAACGGTCAACGTAATATAACTGAATGATGTTGAAAACGACGTAAACCCAAAATAAAGAAAAGCGTATTGATAACCACGTGCTGCAATTTAACTGTTTTAGATGTTTTAATGCATCGGACAAAAGACATCTGCAGACAATTAACGATAGAAAGTGGTTCCACTAAATATTCAAACATTATTCGGCGATGTTTCCCGTCAATAGGTTATGTGTATGAACTTTGCAAAACTTTGCTATACCGTCTTTCCAAAAATTGTGTCCAGAGTGTACAAAGAGCTTCTTTACCATAATATAGGTAAGTGTTTAACGACCTTAAGCATTTTGGCCCTCATGTTTAAACCTCGTTCGTTATAAATGCTCTTTATTGATTTTCTGAAATTCTTTACTTTATTATTTTCTGTTCGTAATAATAGTCGACAGCAAAACGAATTCCGAACATATTGTGATCATGCAAAAAAATGACATTAACATTATTATCGTCTAGTCAATTACTTATACATGAGCTATAGACTCACTAATACAAAGTATAATTATTTATCGAACATTGTGGCAAAAAGATAACGTTCTCATAAAGAGCAATTGTTCTTTTGGCGACAATCTTTTCCTAAGTCGTCTGCTGCAAAGGCGTCAGAAACCGTCTCTAATATGGAAAGGGTTTAGCAGAAACGTGACCCCTTACATAATTTGTTCCAGTCATATTTGAAAAAGGCAGTCGCCAGGTGGCATTAGACAAGGGCTGATATATTTGCTTCTTTACCATAATGCAGGTGATCGATTAAGGATCATCTTGGCCCTCATGTTTTAACCGCGTTAATTATGAATGTATTCCTTGATTTTCTGAAAATCTTTAGATCTACTTTATTATTGTCTGTTCGTAATAATAGACGACAGCAATACGAATTCCGAACATGTTTTGATCATGCAAGAAACATGACATTAACATTATTATCGACTAGTCAATTACTTATAAATCATTTGTTATGGCCAAAGTATGCTCTTTAATTTTTGTTTATAATTATCTTACGTTTTTTCGTAAATCGGTAGCACCTTTAGATATATTAAAAGGTAAATTATGTTGCAATAGCGATTAGCGATTTTGTATTGCCTAATCAGATCTAGTGACAGTTACGTTCGGTCCCACGAGATATCAACTTTTACACAAGCCGTAATTGCTATTGCAACATAATTATTTAAAATGAAAATTGAGACTTGGGTGATACGTACTTAATAATATGGAAATGTCTTGTTGTAAACAAATTCCCAATCATAAAAGAAATGGTTTAATAAACGCTTTTTGGTTAAACTGTAACTGTAGTAATGCTAATAATTGAGCAGTCAATCTAGAAAACCAGCATTATGGCCTCTGCGTAATATATCGATCCAGATCAGCCTGCGCAGTCCGCGCAGACCGATCCGGGCCGACACATTCCGTCTCAGGGGAATAGAGGTATAGAGTAATGATTCCTGAAACAGAAAATTCGCAGGAGGCGAAAGGTATCTATCCGGGTAAGCCTGCGCGGCATGCTTAGGCTGATCCGGATCGATACTTTACGCAGAGTCCACACTGTTGGTTTTCTCGCGGAACGGCTCAATTCTAATATTTGAAACACGAGTCTGATTATCATTACTTGGAAATTTATACAGAACAGAACAGAAATTTTAATTGACATTAAGCATATAAGCTCATAGTCATATAAAACATACATATACATATACATACAACAGAAAATGGCATGTCGTTTAATACATAACATTGTTATCATAATTTTATACATTTAGGTTGAAAACGTGAGAATACTTCCGCGTATTGTTACTTATTCCTGGAACATACAGTATCCAATACTGGTCATATACTAATATTTTTTACCATTACGTTCCAGCATCTACACACATCTGATAATATTTGTGACAAAAGTCTTTATTTATTTATCTAATCATTTTGCAGATCTTAGCAACATATAAGATACTCAAATTGTTCAGTTTAAACAACTTTAAAGCATTCAATAAATGATATGTTGTAGAGAGGAAACGGGTATATTTTCTATACATGTGAATGGCTGACAAATCCTATACAGGCTCCTGACAGTTGTTAAAACATCTAGATCATTATGACATCGATGTCTTTTTAACAATTTGAAATTGTGTATCATTTATCTTATGTTGTGTATTTTTATAAAGTAAAAAACAAACAATGCAGGTTTTATTAGAACTTCAAAGTCGAAGTTTAACGTGTAGAGAATTGTCACCGATAAAAGTTGAACTTTAACTTGTTCAGTTCGCAAACGTTAACCCTTTCAGCGCCCGAATTGTTTAAAGTATAGACTCTTCCGTATTCAAAATCGGGCGTCTCCATTTCTCATGTAATACAATTTGGGACTATTTTGATAACAAACATGTTCGCAAACAATGCTGATTGTTACGAGCTGACTCGCCTGAATCAGTATTGTTTGCGAAAACCTGAATTTTTCCTTTGGCGCTGAGTTAATTGATTGATGGCATCGTGTTTATATTCACATCGTCTTGTATCACGCTTAAAGGGACTGAACACCATAATGGTCCAAAATCGTTATATTTTATACTTATTCTAATTAATCCAAATTACGTCGATATATATGTAACGGAATGTTGTAGAAGGTCGTACAAGTCTTGTTTTTCATTATTTCATAGGAAATAAGCAGTTAAAAAAACGTCCGCTCCGTGTTTTCCCGTTTAAAAATACCGTGGAATTTCCTCTTGCTGGTTTGAATTTGTGGATTCAATTCGGCATTCTCTAACACTATCGACTCATTACATTCATGTATGCGTGAGTGTAAGGAACGACAACCCTGGGAAGGAGATTGTCAATTCGGTTGTAGTGATAACGTGATAAATATACAGCGATATTTTTAGATTTACTGGGTTACTAACCCAGTAGATTATACAATGCAAAATAACGAAAAATCTCCGCAATATTAATAGTGTGCATATATTGTAGTACATCAGTCAGCAAATCTCAATGCCTTACATGCAAAAACATCAAGGTAATAGCAATTTTTTAACAATTTTCTTTTTTTTTCGTTTTTATCTCATATGGGATTCATTCCCTTTAACAAACGTTCTATTTAAGTATTTACAAATAAGATTAGTTTAAAGAAAGGTCCTAAAGGTTTTTATCTTAATTATACAGAGTTCTATTTCAGGTAAGTATTTCAAATTCCAAAACCCTTATTTGACACTCAAACCCTATGGTGTGTGTACACAAAATAATAGCTTACCCACAACATAGGGTTTGGTTGAGATATATAGATGGGGGAAAGATCCATTTACCTTCCCTATCTAGTCCTCTGATTGCGTTTATTTCTCTAGGCCATTTCCATATTCGACTTTTCAAAATTGCAACAGCTACAAGAAAGAGTTGGAATTCTGAACATATAAACGTAAACTTTATGAATAAGTGCGAAAGCCAGATTGTTTTCTTCATTACAAACAATATATTTTGTTTTACAATAAATCAAATTGAGCGTTCACATGTCGATGAGGCAGATAATTTGATATTCAAACCAGATTTTTTGTTTGTTTTATTTTCTATTTTTGAACTTTCGTTAAACCTATTTACGCTAGTAGGAATGTTACTGCGCCTCTGTGGTATTCCCTAGACATATAAAGTGTTAGTAATCATTCCAAATCGCCTATTTAACGGACCTTTTTTTTCCCCACAAAGATTATCTAATTGTTGTTCATTTGTCATGTTCACTGACACGAGAACCACGAGTGCAAAGATGTTATTCCTGGTTATCTAATTAGCCTAAATATAACATTATCTGAGAGAATACAAAAAGAAATGTTATTTGTTTGCGCTTTTTCTCTCTATTTACTATATTGAGACACGGTGTTAACGGGAATTTAGCATCGTCCCATTAACCCTGTCCCTCATATAGACGTTTTCTGACGCCTCTGCGGCAGACAGCTTTTTTGAAAACATAGTGACAAAAGAAGAAATTGCTCAAAACGTGCAATTTCTTCTTTTGCCACAATGTTTTCCACTTTTAGTCATAGGTTATCCATTCAATTATAGAGATTTTCCATTTTTTGACAAAATATGTTCAAAGTCGTCTGCTGCAGAAGAGTCGTATGAGGGAAAGGGTTAACCAACATTAAATCAAATCAACGAATCGAATAATGAGTATAACCACAATCGTTACGTTACGTTATAATTGCATTTGGACCATTAATACTTTTCTAAAAATCATCTCTTGATATGTCGTGGGAACTCGAAACAAATGTTTAAATGAGGTTCATATAATGATTTGTGGATTTACAATACCTTTTTTATCTAGAGCACTATATAGGTCGAACTTCTTATTTGGGGATGTGAAGTACTCTTCTTATCTTGAGTTCTTTATGAGGCGAACTTCTTGTTTGTGGGCGTGAAATACTGTTCTTATCTAGAGATCTATATAAGGCAAACTTCCTATTTGGGGACATGAAATACCTATCTAATCTAGAGCTCTATATAAGACAAACTTCTTCCATTGTTGTTTAAAACAGAATCAAAGTAGTTTAACCCTTTCAGCGCCGAATTGTTTCAAGTAGACTCTTCGATGTTCAAACTCTATTTTCATGTTATATGCTTTTTGGAATATTTTTATAACTCACAGCCAAACAATGCTGATTTCAGGTGAGACAGCTCGTTACGAGCTGTCTCACCTGAATCTGCATTGTTTGCAAAAAGCTCAATATTGCCTTTGGCGCTGAAAGAGTTAAACGACGAAAACAAAATCTGTCGGAAACCAATTTCAACACAACGAGAAAGTTAAATTTTAAATGCATTTTTACCGTGTAAAGATGTAGCGACCATTGCTTTATTAAGACCTAGAACGATTACTAATTTACCATTATAATTCTTTTTTTTCCTACCATAATTTGTTTATCATGTTACCATTATTTTGTATTGTATTGTATTGTCCTGTATCTTTCACTTTTTCCCACATACAGACGCTTTCTGACGCCTCTTCAGCAGACGACTTTTGAAAACATTGTGACAAAAGGAGAAATTGCTCAAAACGAGCAATTTCTCCTTTTGCCACAATGTTTTCAACTTCAGTACTTATACATTCATTTATAGAGATATTCTGTGTTTTTGTCAAGATGTTATTAAAGCTGTCTGCTGCAGATTTGTTGTATGTGGGAAAGGTTTAATACACATGAAATTCGATTGCTATTTTTATCTGATTTTGAAGGGCAGGAAAACGCAGACGATGTTAGTTTGGGCGTTTTAGGCTCTCGTTCCTCGGTCATTGTAAAAAACGACTTTCGTGTAAGAACTGTATTTGTATGTTAGTCTGAAATCCGACTGAAATGGTACACTGTAGGTAATTATACGTGTATAAATATTGCATGTAAAACGTGGTGATGGCCTTTTATCAAATTAATTATAACTTGCGAACATTTGTAAAGGTTGAATACAAGTCTATTACCGGTAGATTATACTCATTAAATAGACATTCACTTTTCACATGTTATCTGATACACGTATGTCATTTACAAATGTATCCCTAGTGTATCATTAACCCTTTCCCATCAACGCATATGCAGCAGTCGACTTTTGGAAACATTATGAAAAAAGGCGAAATTGCTCATTATGAGCAATTTATCATTTTGTCACAATGTTCTAATAATGTTTTTTTCATTCATCTATATTTTTGTCTAGACGTGTTCAAGTGGTCAAAGCCTTCACTTTTTATATAGAGACAAACACCGATTTTCTTGTCTTCTGAATTATTTGTTAATAGGCGTCATAGTTATTTCGAGTTATGTAAATTCGAAAGAAAAAAATGTAGAAAATCTTCAAAAAATGCATAATGATTGTGGGAATAACCGAGGAAATAACATGGTAAATTATCGCCTCATTAAATAGTAATTAAGAAGCATGTTTAAAATGTCATTGCTTTATTGTTGATTTCAATTTAGAAATGACTTTTCCTTATATGATTTCTCATGATTACATAGCAATAACTGCGCTGTAAAATATATAATAGTCTCTAAAGGCATGTAAACTAACAGACGCCCAGGTGGCAAGGACATATTGGTAATTTACCCAGAAAACGCCGTAGTATGAATGAAATAGTGTTGAAAGCCGTGTAAACAAACAACGCCTTGAAATATACTCTTATATAAAAGCGACGTCATTTAATATTGCTACATGTTTATCTATTTCTGAGTCTACTGTATAGTGTTTCGGTAGAAATAATGCATCAATAGTGTGAGACTGTTCCTTCACTTGCAGCAATATTCCCTTAAGTCTGAGTCTTCTGACGTGCGAATACGGTATGATAAATATGTTCTTTGTCTGAATCCCATATTTTTTTTTTTTCATGCCATGCTTTTAAAGTTCTCGAGGTTGAATCACAAAATATTGTTCTCGTGGCACTTTTAACAATCAAACTGTTAATACAAAATGTTTATTTATTACCCAAATAATGTCTTTAAATCGAAAGATTTAGTTCACTGTGCACAATTAAAATGTGTTTAACCCTTTCCCTTATATAGACGCTTTCTGGCGCCTCTGCAGCAGACAGCTTTTTTAAAACATAGTGACAAAAGAAGAAATTGCTCAAAACGAGCAATTTCTCCTTTTGCCACAATGTTTTCCACTTTTAGTCATAGGTTATCCATTCAATTATAGAGATTTTCCATTTTATGACAAAATATGTTCAAAGTCGTCTGCTGCAGAATTATTGTATGAGGGAACGGGTTAACAGTGAAAACAAGCATTGTGCATACGGGTTAACACATCCAAAGCGTAGTTGTATATATTTTCCCGTCCATGGGTAATTTGTATGAACTTTGATATACCATGTTTCCAAAGGGTTTGTCCAGAAAAGATTAATTTCGCACGTTATCCGAGACGGACCGGGACAAAGCAAGAATCTGGCAGCCGGAGCAAATCCATACTGGACTTAACTGCAGCGACCAGTACTTAACTATATCATCTGTGTTATAAATGAATAAACAACATAAATAAACCAATAAATTTGTTTTATTACTACCCAAGCAGTTTTCAAAGTAAATCCTTTCATATTGTATGTTGGCATGAATGGGCGCGACTTCCATAAAACATTGACAATTTGTAAGAGTGGGCTAAGCAACTAAACAAGAGTGGGCTGCCAGCTAAATCAGCTTTTTAAGGGCTAGCCCCAATATTATTGTTCTAAAGATTTAGATACCCAAATTAATGTCTTTAGCCCCAAATTTTCTATAAGCAAAGTCATAGTCAATTTCTATAACTCAAAGAATGAAAACCAGCCAACCCTGGGATTCAGAGGTAGGCAGCTTCAAATCGAAGGTTAAACTATTGAGTAAATGCAACACCAATTTACATATTTAAATATCACAACAAATAAACACGAGACCGAAAGGTTCGCTGACCGCCACAAAAGGCAGCAAAAGAGAAAACTGCCTGACCGCCACAAAAGGCAGCAGGAGAAAAAAGCTGCCGCCCCTACAAAAAGGGGGGCAGAATAGTGGTATCTGACCCCTGCAAAGCGAACCTAAAGAGTTGGGATGTCGCGCCCCAGCCTAATTACAACACCCTTGACCACTTTCAATAAAAAGCTTTAGTCCTTTAGCCAGTTGTTTTAGAAATATGGCATTTCCCAGTTCTGTCAAGTGAACACCATCTTCCATGTAGTTAACCTTGTTTACCGAATTTAAACCTGGATGCATTATATAACAACCACCAGCATTTATTGCCATTTTTCCGGCAAAACTATTAATACGTTTTCTACTGCGTTCCATTGCCACATTATCATGAGAAAATCGCCAATTACTACGAGGCAAAATCTCTGACCAAATAATGGACACATTTGGAAAAATATTTGTAATAAATTGAAATGTATCAAAAATAAGCCTTTAATGTATTGCTCGACAAGGAAGCAGTCAGAAGTCTTGAGGCCTCACTTTGTAAATCACAGATAGAAAACTGGGGGGTATCTCTTCTGGCACTTGATTTGCTGCTGGGTCCAACATGAAGAACCTGGCCCACTGTTTGCGAGAAATTGCATCAGCTAAAGAATTGTTACTTGAAGAAATGTGAGAGGCTTTAAAATTGATGTTTTCTTTCATGCACAGTAAAACAAAATGTCTGAGAAGGACCATGACTGATTTTGAACGACAAGTTTGCTTATTTATTATTGAAACTAACGCCTCATTGTCAATATATAGAAGAATATTCCTTCCTCGCAATTCTTCCCCCCACAATGCAAGTGCAAGTAAGACTGGGACCATTTCCAAGAATGTAATATCATACATTACTCTCAGCGATTGCCACGCTTTTGGCCAAGGAAAGAATGTCCATTTGCCATTTAAAAAACAGCCACAACCCAATTCAGGAGAGCCGGAACTGTCTGTATAGAGACACAATGTGTCGCTATCTAACCAAACTGAATCCGGAATGTGACAAATACCATTAAATTCCTCAAGAAATTGCACCCATAGTAACAAATCTTGTTTCAACTCATAATTGAGTCTTAACCTGTGGTGGGGCTTTCGCAGGGACGACATAACATCATAAAACCTCCTTAAAAATGCTCTACTGGAGCGTATGGCCCTACAAAAGAAACTCAATTTGCCGGTGAGCTTTTGTAAATCCCTTAACCTTACCTTTTGTTTCTCTATGAATAAATTAAGGAATTGTAAACATTCCTCAAGTTTGTGCAAAGGGATTCGAATGACCATTTCCTTTGTATCAATTTCTAACCCCAGAAACACCAAGACAGTACAAGGTCCCACTGACTTTTCGTTGGCAATAGGAACCCCTATGTCCTGGCAAATGCTTGTGAATGTATCCAATAAGATTTCGCAGTCTCCTGACCCTTTACTCCCCGCAAAAATGAAGTCGTCTAAATAATCAAGTGTGTTTCGGTTAGAAAGATATGAAACCAGCCAATGTATGAAGGACGAAAAATTTTCAAAGAGGGTACAAGAGCTACTACAACCCATAGGAAGACATTTATCAATGTAAAATTTGCCCCCTACTTTTATTCCCAATAACTGAAAATCCTCCGGGTTTATCGGTAGGAGCCTAAAGGCAGATTTAATATCTCTTTTAGCTAATAATGCATCTCTCCCCAAGCTAAAAATCATGTTTGTAACCTTATCAAAGGAAGTATATTGTACAGAAGAGAACTGTTCATTGATTCCATCGTTAACACTGCTCCCCGCAGGATAAGATAAATGTGTAATTAGGCGCCACCCCCCATCAGATTTGGGTACTAGTCCAACCGGTGAAACCTTAAGATTACTCAACGGTGCTTCGTTATAAGGACCTGCCATCCTACCTAATGCTATTTCACTGTTCAATTTGTTCCCAAGCTCAACAGGTTGCAAGTGAGCCGACTTTAAATTTCTACTTTCTGAACCCGTTCTTGGGCCAAAATAACCAATCTTGAAACCAAAGGTGAAGCCATCAAGTAAAATTGTTGCCTGTTTTTGACAAGGATATAAATTCAAATAATGTTTTAGTTTTTTTACATTGACTGGTGTGTCAGCTATTTCATTTAAATTATTTCTGGAAATAGGGCCTAGGGTTTTGCCCATATTGTGGTCCGCGCTGCCAGTACTGGTTTTGACCTTTTGGTTTTTGTTGCGACATGGGGTCTGTAGCTTGTTGGCCCCTTCTTCCTGAACCGCAAGACCTAGAAGGATGATCCCCATTACAGTTCAAACAAACATGGCGATAAATACAACGACTTTTGTTACATTGCCTGAAGTTATAATCAAAGCATCTCTTTTGTGCCAATTTGCTGGCCTGCGGAACGGACTGACTTTGGTAAGGGGCGGACATATAAAGCAGCCAAAGTTCGTAATCAATTTTGTCAAATGATCTACTGACAGGGTCAGCAGCAAGTCTCAAACGAAATTGCTGGTCATATGACCTCCATCCTAAACCCCCATACTGCTTAGCACCCAATCTGACATTACTGATATATTTTAAGAGCTCCTGGGCTTTATCAGGATTGGCAGACAAGTAAATACTGGAAAATACCAGCATTGCATCGGTCCATGAACCAATGTCAGAAATTTTGGGGCCAGAATGTTGACCTTTTAAAACAAGACCGCCATTTGGATCTAGGCCGATCATTCTATTATCCTGTTGTGATTCACTGAAGTTAAGGAGAGTCCCCAGATCTATAAAACGACCCGCTATTATTTTTTCCCTTAATTGTAGGGACACTTGGCAGCTTATTTGATTATGGGCACTAGGTGTTAGGATCATTGGTACATTGTCTAACTGAGGGGCTAAATTTAAATCTAAATTTAAATCTACATCTACCATTTGCATACATGTACCTTCTGACTCTGCCGACGTCCCTGGCTGAACAGAAGAGGCCATGTTCCCAAACGCCGCCTCGGCCTCCCGAACTGTATTAATTGCCTCCACATCATCCCTCTCCTTCCTCGACCTTTTATTTTCCACCTGGCTGGCCAATGCTGAGGCAGGACCTCTCTTGTTTCTCTTAGGCATTCTCGTAATGTAGGTACCCACGAATAGAAAGAAAAAACTATTAATTAATATTAATTAACTGATCATTTAAGTTTAAGCGCTATGCTGTGGGCACGCACCTATTGTTTAAGTTCAAGCGCTATGCTGTGTGCACGCGACCTTGTCGCAGATCTCAATTCACAAATAAATACTGCTTCATCCTCCCAGCATCCTGACCACCATAATCCCCACCAATTTCACCTGAATTTAATTAAATTCGGTATGTGGGGAACCTGCATGTTAGGTCAAGTGAGGAGAACAAGAATTGCCATGAGCCCACTGACAAATAAACAACGAAATAAGGCTAAATCAAACAAATCATTCAACATCATCATTATCATTCAAACAATTAAAACTAGTTACTGTATAAACAGCCTAAAACTAATCGTACCGCTCTTTAGTAAGATGGATGATTATTGATTTTACCTTTAATTTTTTTACCCGCCGCTTCTTCTTAGGGTAGAATTAAAAAGGCCGGTGTTGGCTGTGTAGCGTGACGTTTACACATGCATGATAAATACCAACCATCCCATTCCCCTCCGATAACATTCGACTATGGATGAACCATAATCGCATATATTCCCACTTTTAAATTGGATGAAAGGAAATTTTAAAACAAAATATATTTTTAGAGGAAATCATTAAATAAGATTATACCTATTCGATAATGGAACGAAAACAAGGAATTTGACATGTGATAAGTTGCGTGTAATTAATCTAGTTTTCTACTTTTAAAATGAGTTCAATTTTTTAACTAGCCGGATGTAAACAAGTCCAAATGTCTCCATCGGTGACGTCATTGTAACGCAAATGATGAATAAATACCCAAAAGGAAAACGGCAGAAATGGTAGGATTGATTAGTATGACTCGTCACAAATGTAGTTCCGTGAAATATGGATTTTTTTTTTTCATTTGAAGAACTTTATAATGGAAAGTCGATTATGTTTTGTACCTGTCAACATTGTTTCATGGATTTTATATCTTGCCTTTTTTAAAAGTGGAATTTATGCTTAAACAGATGCTGACTTTTAATTCATGTTCAAAGGACGGTAGGACTCGTAAATTACTTGTAAACAGATAATTATATGAGATCATGATAACCACCAACCATTCATATTTGTTAGTTTACCCGAAATAGGTAGCACCTATACTCATATTATAGATAAGGTAAGTTCGGTAAGGAAAATAATAATAAAGAATGTCTTTCGAAAAATATCACAACAATATAGAAAACGTGTAAATATGGGTCCTGTTATTGTAACATAAAGGCATCTACTTCTGGAGCGTGAGCTCGAATGATCGAATCACAGTATGGCTGGTTCAAGACTCGCCAGCTAGTTAAATGTTGGTAACTAATATTTGCTTGCCTGGCACCAGAACTACACGTGGAAAGATGTGTGTAAACATGCGTGCGCGCGTGTGTGTCTGTGTGTGTGTGTTCTCCATGCACATTATTGCCTATTCATCTGAATTATTTCACATAAGGCCTCACTTTCGCACTGGTTAAAAAGTCGGACTGACACTGTGTCTTCAAGGGTTATTCTAAATGACATTTCGTGAAACTTCGTTAACTTATGAACACTCGAGGGAACGGATTTTACGTGTAGATATAACGAAAGCACTATTCTAATAAAAAATATTGATTTCATTATTTGCGTTATAAAATTGAATTTTGACACACAAACCCCTGTTTTCCCTTTAGTTGTTTGAGTATTTTTGTTACTTCAAGTTATAATTTTTTTTGTAGAAGTAGTGTATAAGGTGTGTATTTAAAAGAACCGATCGCGATCGATTTACAAAGACAAAATCCCGGTCCGTTTTGAAGAAAACAATGAAACTAAATTGAAAAGAGTATCAACCTACTATATATATAACATTTGAAGTTATGGCCGCTTGTTATACTAATGGTCGTTTGTATAAGTATCCGCCAGTGCGTCTTCAATACGTTTCCGGACCAATACTGAACGGTTTGTTTGAATGGTGTTTACACTGTTTTCAAAAGTATACCAGGACATGTCCTGCCTAATTAACCAATACTACATGTGTCGTTTAACCTGAAACACTGAAATCGGACACTGGTCTCCGACTTCCGAAAACACCACGATATATATATCACCCATTTCGTTTGCGGTAAATAACTTTGTTATGAATAGTAGTTTCCGATGATATAATTATGTGTGTGAAGTTTGCTCTTGGATAGGTCATCGGCCATCGGTGTTCGATTCTTTATAGGAAACTGAACGCCGACCTCCAATATATATCAATGTTTTAATATGTTCTAGTTCATATAGAATACGGTCGGTAGTGTTCCAGGCTGTCAATCTGGTGGTTGTGAGTTCGGTCATCATTCTGCTGAGTGAACATGTGAACTAGCCGCCGTGATATAACTGAACACGGCGTTATATCACAATCGAACACCGATGGCCGAGCTAGATATTCCAGGTTCGAGTTCGGTTTGTTTTATAAAATCGAACACCGATGGTCGAGCTAGATATTCCAGGTCGGCATTCTGTTTGCTATATAAGATTAAACACCGATGGCGGAACTGGATATTCCAGGTCGGCGTTCAAATTGCCATTTGAGTTAGTACGTTTTGTGGGCCGGAGGCCTAATTAAGCAAATAAACAATTGTATTGTAACTGTGCCTCGGTAGGTCAGTCGGCAGCGTCACAAACTGTTACTCTTGTGGTTGTGAATTCGAACCAAAGCTGGGTCAATATTCTTTCCGACGTTCGACTAAAGTCACTGTGACAATTGCCAATCGTCTTCAACAAGGGATATCAGTCTACATGGAAAAATAGCCAGTTCCTTGGAAAGTAGGTTGTGTTGAGTGAATATGATAGCTGGCCGCCATGATATAACTGTACAATTGTTGAAATGGAAAAATCACAATCAATGAATTCGCTATATGACATCGAACATTGATGGCCGAGCTAGATATTCTAGGTAGGAGTTCCGTTTGAAATATAAATTCGAACACCGATGACCGAGCTAGATATTCCAGGTCGGCGTTCGGTTTGCTACATAAAGTCGAACACCGATGACCGAGCTATATAGTCCAGGTCGGCGTTCGGTTTGCTATATTAACTCGAACACCGATGACCGAGCTAGATAGTCCAGGCCGGCGTTCGGTCTGCTATATCAACTCGAACACCGATGGCAGATATTCCTGATCGTAAGGACCACGTCGATCTGTTTAAGGTCAATTCACAGTGATTGATAGACATTTGTTATTCACCTATTAAGTTCTTCGTAAGAAACTACAAGAGAAACATCCGTCAGTCTGTTCGACTAAGAAATGATAATGCGATAACTCGGGAAAGTATAGGAGCTCGGTTTATACAACTTTTGATAAGCACAATTGGTGATGATATACGTCTTCTTGAAGACCAGTCAAAAAACAAAATCGGTAGGAGACTTGTGTATAGCCTTTTATACGTTAGTAGTATGATGCATTATGATCACATACACTTCGCATTCAACGTGAAATATGTGCACGCAAACAGCAAAAAGACAAAAATATAAGTATATGCCTATTGCTCATACGTTTAACTCTTTCAGCGCCGAATTGTTTAAAGCTGACTCTTCCATGTTCAACATCGGGCGTCTCCATTTCTCATGTAAAAAACGTTTGGACTATTTTGATAAATACAAAAGTAAACAATGCTGATTTCAGGTGAGACAGCTCGTTCCGAGCTGATTCGCCTGAATAAGTATTGTTTACAAAAACCTCAATATTGCCTTTGGCGCTGAAAGAGTTAATATATTAATCATTTTCATGCGAAGCGTAAATTATCGTTTTCCACATTAGAAGAGCCAGTCCAAAACGCCCCTTTAGAACTCATTATCGTGAAGCACCTTAATAGAATGACAAACCTTCTCTGTTATTAACATTAATATATTGTTAAACGTGTATAAAGCAATTCTATGTTATTTATAGACAGATGCTAATGTGCAAATGTACATATGATGCACAGGCTCACGTAAACCATTACTTAGTAAAGGGCATTCAGTTGTGCAAGACAAAAATACACATTAAACACATTAAACGAGTGGGGGAGGTAATGATTCATCCGCTGTTTACACTTTTTTTCTTCTTACAAGGTTTCCATGATCGAGACTTTATTTAATACAGTCTCCTCTCGTTCATTCAAACTTCACAGATGCTTAATTCAATATTCTGTATGAGACAACAGTGGTATTACCATTGTGAATCACGATTCGGATATCTGGTGTAATATTCTAGACGAGAAGTAGACACCATTATTTAGAAGCCTGGCATCATGTTATATAATTATATGCATCCAGAGCCTGCATCTTCTTATAATTATAACCAGTCGTAGCATTTGTATAATCCTGCATGTTTAAATGAGGATGAAGACAGAAATCCAACGATTTCTAGATTATTTCAAGTACATTTTTGGAAACAGAAATCTTGAGACAAATATATTCTAAAAATGTCTAATGAGGGAAAGCCATTAATGGTGTGTGATGAGAACGATACAGGACCTTACTTTTTTTGCGACATCCTACTTATGTTTTGTGACACGAGACATGATCTCTGTCAGGTTGTTAACGCCGGCAGGGCAATGACGAATAATCACAATGATTTCGCATTCGAAGCTTGCATACAAACTTGAGAGTGGTGGTAATGTAACTATTCTTGGCAAGACTTATTAAATGACTGCACTTTATACCCTACGAATAGTTTCCATGTTACTAACAACATTTTCTGAACCATGATATATAATAAGCCGAGCAAGGAAATGTTGTATTTTACTGCATTGACACCTTTGGATAATCACATGGATACCGACTGAATGCGTAAGTGCGCCGAGCTGGTTGTCAAATACGTCGTTACTATATCTCACAAACGTGTGTTGGAATGAACACGGATAACTGCTTTATGACACTTCGCCGTCTTGTGGCATGTGTTTCCAATGTCAATGACTGATAAATGACTCCGTTATTCTACATGAAAGTGTATGCTTTCTTTGATTTCTCAACAAACCCTGTATAATTCTGTGTTAAGCTTTTGTCTTTGCCACCAATGTCATCATGCCCAAAACATTTACCTGGCATATATGTCTGTAACCTGGCTGAATTATATATTTGATACGTTGTATACTATTGACTCAATTCGTCAATTTACTGAGAGTCACCCACCTACTTCTGATGTATTTCAAATGTATTCTTGATTTTAAAACATTGCAGTGCGATATATCATCGGTGCCGTGTGTCTCCGTGTACAACATCTTGCAAACATGATTAAAAGAAGAGGACCATGATGGTCCTATATCGCTCACCTGAATTAATAGAACTTCAAAATATTTCAAAATGAGCCATGCCTCCTGGTGGCCATGTTTATAAACATATCGGAATAATTTGAACAATCTTGGTAAGGGTCACCCAATGAACTTGTATGCCGAATTATTTCCAAATAAGGCCAAAGTGCTTGTACAACATTATGTTCACTCTATATACATTTATATAGATTCTTTTACATTTTTACTCTACACATATGAAGAAAACAAGCTCCACCCCCTGGCGGAAATGTTTTTTAAACAGATCAGGTAAGTTTGAACAATCTTGATAGAGGGTCAAACAAGGAACATTTGTGAAAAATAACTTTCAAATAAAGCCTTTACTTTTGGACAAGACGATTTTTAAAGTGATGACACATTTCGCTCTCTATGATGACGCGAGAACCAAAGTTCTCCACGGAATAAAATTCTTTGAACTAGACCAAAAGCAGAAGCGAAAACTGACTTCTCTTTCACCTGCCCATGGGGCCTTGGTTTAATGTTATAGTAAGTACCAGACGACACACTTGTTTCTCTTTACTTTAAAAACCCTGAATATCAGCCATTTAATGTATGCAGAATATTCCCACACACTTAAGCATTTAAACGCACCAAGGTTATTTGAAAAATAAACCTACTTTTTGTTTCCATAAATAAACTGACATGGTCTAAACGGAAGTATCATCCGTCGCATCATTAACGTGATGACTTTGAATCGCCGTTAGCGATGGCAATTCTGATAGACATGTGACGGAATATCCAAACTGCCATTTTATTAAGACGTAGCGACCTTTGCACTATTGTCAAATATGTATGATAAATCTATTTTGTCTTAACATCATTTCCTTTCACATATAAATCGAGTCATACCATAGACTTTCAAAATTGTAGTAATGGCTTTCCGTCCTAGACATAGAGCTGTTGGGCTAGCATTATGTCTGCCTCGCTGGTGTCCAGATAAATTGATCAGTAGTACTGGTAACCGTTACACAAACGCAATTATTTGACTGCAAAAGTTGTTGAAAGTGGCGTTAAACACATTCAAAACAATTAACCTGAACATTTCTTTATACTTAGCGTTTAAATCACATTGAATTCCTATATTTGTTAAAGCGCATTTAGTTTACACAGAATATAAGGTAAGTTATATGCCATGCCCACTCCCTGGATACTAAACCAGTACTGGCATTAAGTGTATGGGGCGGTTCAAATGTGTTTCCCGCTCGTAATCGAACCTCTGACTTTTGGATTATGAGTATACTGTCTCCTAAATGTTAGTTAGTTTAATAAAATGCTAATTTCATAGCAAAAAAAAAAAAGAATTGGTTGTGCCCTATTACTTGTTTTAATGTTTTACTTAGTGAATTCAGATTTTAGATTTCGATAACAGAACATTCTATTGTTTAGTTTATGAACTAAGACCATATTAGGAAAAAACATTTAATTTGTATACGACCGTTTCTTAAAAACGGTACGTATTATGGTATGGTCATGTCCCTCCCTCCCTCCGTCCATCCGTCCCTCCGCCCGTCCCTCCGTCCGTCCGTACGTCCGTCCGTTCGGGTTTTCCGCACTTTTTCTTACATACTTTGAGCTATTGAGCTGAAATTTTGTATAGGGCTTTGTAGTAATGTGTCACAGATCAAGTTCATATTTCCTGGGATTTCGTGATTTCAACATTTTTGAATGAGTTATGCCCCTTTTTGGACTTAGAATATTTGTTTTCCGCACTTTTTGGTAGACTTGCGCATGCGCAGAGGCTACCATAGTCATAGTGAGTTTGAAGTCACGTGATGTATATGCCCTTCACCACCAACAATTAAGTGCAATTTTTGGTTTGGCTAATTTACGAATGCTCACAAAAGCAAACATAGAGTAAAGAAAAAAATCCGATTATTCAAGCTTATAATAGAAAGTAACAAGTCGTGTAAGTGTAAATATCATGTTTAAAGTGTACACAATTATTTAGATATCACTACGCCAATATAGCACTGAACCGCGCAATTACCCTTTGTAAATTGTAACCCTTTGTTCCCTCTCGGCAGAGATGTAAACATCCACTCGCCCGCTAGCATAAGCGAGTGGAATGAAGGATCGGCTAGTACGAAATTCTAGGCGCTAGTCCATACATATTCGTTCATGTCCTTATTCATAAAGATAGTATGCATTGCTAAGCCTTTTCTTTCTCTTTCTCTCAGTCCATCTATTCCTTCGACAACGATTAACTTTGCATTTTGGATAGGTGCTTTCGACAAGGTCCGCGTCTAAAGAAACAAATTTCAACAAATGATTTGAGCGCTTTAAATCACTTGTTTATAAAGCGTTTAGAATACTTTGATTTCGTTATGATTTTGACGCGATTCAAGATTTTGACGCGATTATTTCGTTCATAGAGTTGATTACTAACAGATGACTAAGTTGATGATGGAAAGAACATTAACAAGTTAAGTTAAGCTAAAACATGCACAGGCAGGCGAATGTTTCATTAGGATAAGTGCAACACTCAATTCCCAATCCTGCTTGCCCTTTAACAAATCACAACCCACCCCACAATATAAAAACTCTGCAGCAGACGAATTAAAAAAAATCTGAGCAAAGATACAGAAAATCACATTTATTGGAAGTGTAATCATTGAATATAGTTGAAAACATTGTTGCAAAAGGAGAGAGCTTGTTATGAGCAATTTCTTCTTCTGCATCAATGTTTTCAAAAGTCGTCGGCTGCAATTACGTATGCAAGTGGGAAAGGTTTAAATAAGAAACACTTTTTCAAATGATAGTCAGTTGGCTATTCTAGTATATAATGTCCGTCTTAAATAATAATGACAAAACTTTCAAAAAACAAGAATTTTTTTACAATTTAATTGAAAACATATTTAATCAAAGTTGGGAAAGTTGTCCCTTTCCGTGCTTTTTTTATGAGAGTTCAAATCACAAGCAAAACTTATGGGACAGAGTTGACAAATAACACATTGACACAATTTCAGATTTAGGCTTTGTTTCTGTCAAACTGCTGAAGAAGACAAAACTGAGACACACATTTTGATTAAAAGTTTATTTAAAAAAAGGAATAATTTTATTTATGATAAACAACATTACAATGATGGTGTAGAAAATACATGTCAACAATACATTTTTCAATTTGTACATTCATTGCACAGACCAAATCTTAGCAAGTTTGAAATTATGGACCTCTCAGCACATTTTTTTCTCAATTCATTACTTCTTGGCAGGATTTTACTGCTAAAATGGATGATTTATTTTTATTTTTGGCCGGATTGCTCTAGCAATTCCGGTCTATAGATTGGCGATGTCTGTCTCTCCGTCTGTCTGTTCGTCAACATTTTGGTTAAAGTTTCAGGTTGAGGCAAAATCTCAGCACTGGAAAGGGTTACACACTTGAAACTTTGCCTGAAGGTAACCGGTAAAATAAATATTCATAAATGCACTTCTGTATCTCTTCTTAAACGATCGCAATTCTACCTTCAGTACTTTGTACTTTGATTTTCTACATGCTTTGACCTATTGACATTTTGTATATGGCTTTGTAATCATGTGTCACAGATCAAGTTCACATTTCCTGGGATTTCGTCAATTTTTGAATGAGTTATGCCCCTTTTTGGACTTAGAATGTTTGTCAATTTCTGCATGAGTTATGCATTTTTCATAGTTTCCCATTATTCTTTAACAACTTATTCCTGAACGACTTTATTAACTTTTTACAAACAAACAATATATCAAAACAAAGAGGAAACTTACAAAGAAGTTCCTGACGGGCGTATTATGTACCGTTTGCGGTACTCTTGTTAGATCGATAGCCTTATATGAGTTTAAACTGATTTATTTTAAATTGATTGCGAAATAAGCTTTAAACTTGTAATAATTTCGCAAATCCTGTATCAATTATTGTTTCTTATTGAAAAAAAAGAAGAGAAAATACAAATAAAGTTCTTATACATTTTAGCGAAAACAGAAAGTGAATAAACTAATTACTAATTCCATTAGTATAATGAGAAAAAGATGTTCTTTCTATAAATGCATATATTTCAAGTGATTTGCGAGCTGCAAGGGTTCCATTTTGTGTGTTCAATAGTTGTATAAATTTTAGCATACTCGGTCTGACACAATAGTAGCTTTTCACAAACTGGTGTCGAATAGTTATGTAATGAGGACATATTAACATAAAATGAAATTCGTCTTCTACCTTTCCTTTATTGCATAAAATACAGATACGTTCATCGATCTCCAAGATTGCCTCAGAGAGTGTGAAGATATTCATATTCTACAGATAAACATACGTAAATCATATAAGATGCCGATTTCTGCGATTTCTGCACATAAGATTATCAACATTATTTACTAAAAAATAACATTACAATTGTTCGCCAAGCGTTACCATAATTTTTTGGAAAGAAATTGAGACTGGTCAGCTTCAGTTTTTAAGACATTACATAACATTTGTTGCTAAAACCCGAAATCATGTTTTCGCGAGGAAAGGCCCACTAAATTATTGTAAAGGTGTGAAAAAAACATGTTTCAAGATGTACTGCAACATGTTACAACATGTTCATCTTTGTTTGTCCTGCGCCTGAAGTGATGTAATGTCTGTAAAACGTACAAATAAGAACGTGATTCATGTCATCCTTTACATTAATATGTAATAGTGCAAAATGATGTAGTACTCCCGACAAATTATGGTTTTAATAATATTAATGAGCGCCAAAGAGGGAAAGCCGTTACTACGATTTTAAATATTTGGTATGACGCGGTCGGACGCTTTACCACTTCACTATAGAGGCGGTCACGGTTTGAGGTGACGACGGAAATCTGAACTATGAGTAATTCAGTTCTAACGTAGCTTGACGCATATAGAAACACGTCAGAAGCGCATGCAAATGGTATCATTGCATGTTCTGAGATTGATCTATTAATATCTTCTGCTAAATTTAATTCTACTTTGAATGAGAAGCTGCACGTGCGCAGTAGCTTTTCCGTGTCTTGAAACGGAAACTCGAGTGTATGAATATGGACTTGTTTTACTACAACAGGAAATGGTTTACTATTGACGGAAATGGGATCGAGTAAGGTCATATTTCTCATTCATGATAATTATAGATCCACCCTTGTCATTTAGGACCTTAATGATGTATCTACGAATTGAATAGCGTACCATATGAAACATTTATACTCCATTTTTAAAATACAGTAAAATGGTTATTTAGGATTAAATAGGGGTTTATCGTTGAATTGAACAGAAATTTCACTGAGCGAGTAATTGCTTCGTTTATCAGTATGTGTTCAAACATATGACGACTTTCGCGGTTGAGTATGCACAGCAAAGGGTAAATTCTTAAGTTTCTTTAAACGAACAAAACAAAACGTTTGATTCTTCAATGCAATGAATAGCTAAAATGCAAATGATACAATCCTTTAACAACCTAAACATATATTTGTGTACAAAGACGTAATCATAAATAAAGATATACCATAGTGGTTTATTTAAAATCAAATCATAGGCCTATAATGATTAAATGTCGAAATAAAATGCACATTCTTAAACTATGCACCAACAGAAAGGATCTTTTGGTTCAACGGTATATGTTACTATGTAGCAATTAAGGAAATAACCCTATTGATAGGTCATCGAGATGAACCAGTTCATGGGAAAAGGTACACGTTTGCTTTTGTGAACAGAATAGATCAGCACATCAACATCAGCCTGATCAAGATATACACAGTTCACAAAATGACTTGCACAAGTTTGTTAGAATAAGTTATCAGATTGTGTAGATGCTGATAAGACTGAGCAGGTGTTACAGAGGATCTGAACCTACACAGTTGAGAGATGCCAACTTGTACTTTTTCTCATGCACTGTCTCATATTATTTCCAGCCACCTCGGAAGTGCACTTGAGAACGAAATAAAAAAGTCAGTAGAGTTGTTTGTGTGTAGTCCTAGATTTAATGACAAGGTTATGAATAACAAGTTTAAAAATAGATGCAAATACTGTGATGCAGATTCCATCCTCCTTTTTTACAGTTATTGAGTCTACACCTTGATTGATTATGTCTGTATATGAAAGGACTAAACATGTCATCAAAAATATACCGTTGGTTTCATAGTCTGAAGTTAACTGCCCCTACCGTGACATTATATAGTCAGACACACAACCATAATGGTGGTGCCCTTTCGACGTGGTGTAGAAAGCAAAAAGGCTAAAGAGAAAACCTTTTTAGTTGACCAACAGGTTTAAATTTCACATTCTGTATGCCAATCGGTCAGCTATAGGCTACGAAAATCAATTGAATATGAATAAACCAAGTTACTATAAATGCGAGATATATTTAATGGGAGGTGACTAATCGAGATGACGAGGGGCCTGGCACGTTATTAATATATATATATATGAGCTGTTCCACGAGAAAATCAACATTATGGACTCTGCGTAAAGTATCGACCGGATCAGCCTAGGCATGCCGCGCAGGCTTACCCGGATAGACACTGTTCGACTTCTGTGAATTTTCTGTTTCAGGAATCATTACTCTATACCTATATCCCTCTTTTTTTAAATATTATACTATTCGCTCCATCAATACAATATTAGGTCACACTATATAGTTCATGTTGTGCTTCAACCGGATGTGAAATCTAACAATACATAATGGTACATTCAGCTCTTGAAAAATCTAACAATACATAATGGTACATTCAGCTCTTGAAATAACTTGAACAACTCAAAAGCAGCTGCCGGTATCTTCATATATCAAAGGATTTATATTTTGATGACGTTATCAAGTTTTGTCACATTTTTGTTATCTCTATTTTTGAACAATGTTTGGCACTTGGGTCAATAATTATCCCTTTCCTTCATATAGACGCTTTTTGACGCCTCTGCAGCAGACGGCTTTTTGAAAAAATACTGACAAAAGAAGAAATTACTCAAAACGAGCAATTTCTCCTTTTGCCAGAATGTTTTCCATTTTTAGTCATAGGTTATCCATTCAATTATAGAGATTTTCCATTTCTGAAAACAAAATATGTTCAAAGTCGTCTGCTGCAGAATTGTCGTATAAGGGAAAGGGTAAAACAAGCGCGTCACCAGCAATTGTCAATCCTGATGTGCAATGATTATCAGCTGTATACGAATTAGTGAAGGTAGTAAATACGTTAATTATGATGATAATACGAATAGGATGATACATCGAAGCAGACGGATAAAAAGTAAATTGGCAAAAACTAATATCTTGAAACGAAGAAGGCTTTACTGTAATCATCGAGTATGTGTCTCTCTTTTTTTGTTTTTGTTACAGATGCGTCATGGAAGTATTTAAGGAAACAAGGGAAAGTAAATTGCTCTTGTTGTACAATAGTTCCTGTCCTAACAATGTTGTTCTCTATTTGTATTTTGTTTATGCGTACTTAAACTGTTACATGTGGTAACAGTGGTTTATTTCTTTAAATGTTTCTAAACATTCAATTTTTTTAACACATAAGCAATTGAGCATTAAACACTGTATTCTCTTCTGCTTTATTGGGGACACGTCACACATTTATTGGATTAATTGTGTATTCAGGGTTGACGGGTTAAGCATTACGACTGACTGGATGGTATCACAGGGACTTTCTCCTCTAAAAATAGATATTACCCTATATATGCATAGATATTAACAAGGGTGGACACAGTTTTCTGGGTCGCCTCGCTTCAACTCATTTTTTTCATCGTAATGCTTAACCCGTCAACCCTCAATACACAATTAATCCAATAAATGTGTGTAGTTTAACCCTTTCCCTCATATAGACGCTTTCTGACGCCTCTGCAGCAGACGGCTTTTTGAAAACATAGTGACAAAAGAAGAAATTGCACAAAACGTGCAATTTCTCCTTTTGCCACATTGTTTTCCACTTTTTGTCATAGGTTATCCATTCAATTATGGAGATGTTCTATGTTTTGACAAAATACGTTCAAAGTCGTCTGCAGCAGAATTGTCGTATGAGGGAAAGGGTTAACGAACGCTTATCATTAATACGGGATGATCCTTGGTCGATCCAGTCACAAACGATTATGAAGACGCAATTAGTTATAAAGTACCCATTTATTTTTATTAATGTAAATCGTACAATTACAATGTCCCATGATACCTTGAAAATGAGTGTCAATTCATAATTGATCATGAAATATACTGGTCCGAGAATAATACTTGATGATGTCTTACATGACAAAAGGGGTTTCTAAAAACATCTCCCTACCGTTTAACCTTTCACACATAGATATCAATTTAGACACGATGCTACATATTAAATTCTCTGTCGGAAACTTGTAGTGGTAATATGCAGACATAAGTTGTTGCAGTAGTGCTGTTGTGCAACCTCACTTAAAGAGTCGCTGTGGCGGAACTCTGACACAAGGAATAATTCGTATTTGTTACGGCTCTGGCTAATGAGTCCCTCGTGCATGTGTTTTGCAGGCAATTAATGATCGGCTAAATAATTCTGTTTAAAAGCTCATCACCGGCAAATGACTCAATCATATTTAGTAATAAAAAATGAGAATTAGAAAGGGGTTTGTTCTACGATTGGGCGTTTTTTTATAGTTCCAGGTTAATACAGGTTTTGATTTTCATAAAGAATATGTGGCTTTTTTCAAATTGTTGTTATCTTCACCTTTCATGTAGATATTTCTATCCAAACTTAAAATGAGTGCTTACTCGCTGAAATAAAAACGTTAAAGTTCGTGATTCGTCCATGAATAGTTTACGAATAATCCATGAACAGACAATGTAACGTATTCGTAAAATACTCTTGAAAAAAGCAGTTCATGGAACATTGTCATTTTATTCATCATGGTTCTTTGCTTGTACGGCCATATGCTCCCGTCTGTTTCTGTGTAGATGGAGTGTGACCTGCTGAAGACCTTTGCATAAGAACCATAAGTATAGTTCTCATATTTTAATGGTTATTTCTTTGTTTATTTTTTCATGTCAAAAGAACAAATGGAAGAAGGAAAGGAATTGCTTTAGATTCTCGAAAAGAAAGTTAAACTGTTGCAGCTATTAATAAGTTAATAAGATTCGAAGAGGCCTTTCGACGAGAAAGTTCAATTTTTTAAAAAATAAGTGTAATAATCGGTCATAAAAGTAGAAGAAGAAAATCAAATGTCATGAGTTAAGACCAAATCAAAGATAATTATAAAACTATGAACAACAATTTACTTGGTATAAAAAGAAGTATGCTCTAAACGTCTTCATTTGTATGCACATCTTACTGGTTTATTACCTGTTATTGGGTGGGGTATTTATTCCAGGAAGGGTTTTTTGTAGTGGTAACAAGGGGATGGAATACAACATCGAGGTACTGTCTGAGTGTGTGTACGTGCACGATTAAAAGAAAACCATAATACGGAGGATAATTCATTTTGGAATACTTAATCTACACGATGAGAAGATATTCCCCTTTTATTTTCAGGGACAAAGGTCAATGTCACTCGAAGCAATTATTGAACTTTATTGCACGATTAAGAGAAACCCATATCACGGAAGATAATCAAATTTTGGTAAGTTGTACCCATGATTTGTAGATGTGCCCTATTGACTTTCAGAGTCAAAGACAAATGTCACCGGAGGGAATTATGAAAAATTCGTGCGTGTACGATAAGGTGAACTTTGTACAATTGAGTATAACTCTTAATTGATCCACATGAAGCGAAATTGTGTTCTATTCATCGAGATATTCAAATAAAAGTCACCGCAGGTTAACGTGAAGTCAGTTCGAGGGGATGCCCCGCGATTTGCATCTGCACAAGTCGAGGGTGCTTTGTCCATCGCATTTCTCATGTGAATGTACACGAAGTAGCTTTGGCTAGATAAGAATAACTCGAAAAGACCGTCTGGTTTGTATATTATGAAATCAGAGGATTGTAATATTGATGACGTAATTTGTTTCGCTTAGTGAGGTTTTTTTTTTTTTAATAACTTCTTTTATATTATACACCCATCTAAATATTAAGAATTAAGGCAAATATGGTTTTGTATTTAAATCAATTTATTGAACAATTACTTTTCCAATTCCTCTTTTGAGTTCAATGAATACACTATTGATAGTATAAACGAATTGTTTAGGAAATGTAGCTGTTATCAAGATGCGAACCGTCTATGAGCTTGTAATTGGTGCTATTCTTGAAATAGATATATATAAGAGTTAAACTGGTTAAGCTAACTGGTTTACTATCTTACACGATCTACTAAATGAAGCAAGAGCCTTTACAGCAGTAACTAAACTAAGGTTATGTTCTTCATTTCCTTAACCCGTATACTGCGCAACGACAAAATGTTGACACCTTCATAACAGAGGAGTTTGAAAGCATTTTCAGAAAAGACGAAAGAAATATGTTATGTAAACTCCAATTTCAGTGTTTTTTTCGGACTTGTTTTTAAAAGTATCCTGATTGTTATTTATGTGAATCATTCATATGGTGAATGTATTCCAAAAGCCACTGTGCCAACAAACACACACAGACAGACACACACAACACACACACTCACAATTCATACTCGTTTTCGGATGCGTGTATGCCTAATATTGCTAACCGAATTACGGCAAACAAATAAAAAATTCCATAGTTTCAGCAAAGGTGCGGATTTCCCATTTACGTCAATCTCATTGACATCAGAACAAAATACTTTGCTGTACCTATATTGCATCTGGCGACATCGCATACAATCTCATCTCGTGTTGTTTTTGTCCAATGAAATCGCACGAAAAACAGTTATTACTCATATATAAAAAGGCATATATTTGAGACTACAAACCATAAGTAGGTTTAGATTAATAACGGGAGGTTATTTAACGACACCTCAGTATCAATTAATTTACAAAAGTATTCGTTCAAAACATGTTCGCCTGTACAGAATTATGGTAAATTTTCCTGAAATGGCCACCAAAGTGCTATCAGCGATATTATATATTTTGATGAGTTTAAGGTAGTCATTAAGACTAGTATGACGACAAGGACAAGTTATTACGCCTTCAGTATTTAATTTCTTCGCAACAAATATCAAGCTAAGTAATATTAGCTTTATCACAATCTCTGCTAAGACTGCTCACCATGTGTCCTCTTTTCAAATAACATTTTGCTTAATCGTCTGCTATTTTTAACCCCTTCCCAATTGCTCTTGATGAGCAATTAACCCTTTGGCCACAACGTTTTCAACTTTATTTAACAATTACGTTATCTTTTATGGAGATTTTTCAGGTTTGTGTCACCATGTTTTCAAATTCGTCTGCTGCGGATTTGCTGTATGTGGGAAAGGATTAATAGATATATATAAATTGAAAAAGTGTTGTCGAAATGAAGAATTTCTAGTTTTTCCATAGTTATTTTTGAAATTGTTTGCTACAGAAGCGGCATAAGTGTCTGAATAAAGGAACATTTAAAAGAGAGAATTCGATCGAAATAATGGAAATAACGATGTCGTTACTGGATTATCGAATTAAGTCGGGAGTGAATTTTCACATTACGCCTTTTATTTACACTTTCATATGTGTCTAGGAAACTAACGTAAAATCGTAGTTGTGTACGTTTATTCACTAGGGCTGTCTGCCTCTGACACATTAGATGGAAAACATACAAAACTTGTCAAAAAATAAGTATAATTTTGAAATAGTATAAACTCATTTATGTTTCTTAATCATTAATACCTCCTCCTTCCGGAAAGATATGCGGATTCTTCAACAAGTTTTCTATATCAAATAACGGTCTGCATGTACGTGGGTTAGGTTTTCAGCCTTTGTTACTCAGATTGTAGTATAGACACTGCAGATATTGAGCAAGTCTTGGTCTATTTAATAACTTGTCTTTTTTAAAAATGTTACACTCAATATTACAAATAATGCAGAAAATCAGCCAACAATTTGCATCACTTTCCATTTCAAATAAACATATACTTACTGTGGAGTAGATGTCGTTATACTGATAACGAATGTGGTCTGATTCAGCTTCCTGTTTATGTCTTTATGTACTTTCAGTTTGAGAAGGGTTTTAAATTTGGGATTATTTATTTATTATTTTTTGCTCATACATGTATACGTGGACACAACAGGGGAGAGTATACAATCGCAATGTTTGCGCAGCCAAAAAAGATGACAAATGAGAAAAAATATAAATCACGCGGGTTTTTTTCATCATCTGACAGGAGTAAAAAGTTGAATCGTCCAAGGATTGTTGCAAGACGGATTGTAGAGAAAATGAATGAGTGTCCAGTCACACAATTGTTATGATTGAGGAAAGTCCATCAGTTGATAGAACTACCCAGTGTATATACAGTATGATTGCGTTACACTGAACGAGTAACACAAACAGACCCCATAGCATTGACGGATATGTTTTGTGTCGGGTGTTTAACTCCGATTTCAACAGTTTTTAACTTATATCATGTTTTTTCCTGAGTAAGTTTAAAAAACTAATGGTCCATTTATCCTTGCACTAGCGAGTTAGTCGTAATGCTAACCTCACATACATAAGCGTCAATTAGGGTAAACCATTAGTATCATTTTAAAGTCGTAAAACACGGCCGGTGATAGTGATAAACGAAAATAAAACGATTGATTGATTGGGGTTTAACGCCGTTTTAACAATTTCTCAGTTATATCACGGCGGCCAGTTCACCTTATAATGCATTTCCTGGTTTTCTCACACCAGTACTCCACACAACAATCTTCCCAAGCAACTGGCTGCTTTTCCACATGGACTGAAAAAAACAAAAAACAATTAATACTTATGTAGTATGTAATGTGTGCTCTGTCAGCGCTGAATTCCCATGATCAAAATCGGGCTTCTCTTTTGTTCATGTAATAAGATTGTCGAATATTGTGTTAACTCGTTACGAGCACTATCATCTAAATCTTTATTGTCTGCTAACACCTCAATATTGCCATTGACACTGTAAAATTTTAAAATGCTTAAAATGAAGTTTGAGTAAAATATTTAATTAGAGCCATCAGAGGAACATTTCTGCCACCTTATGTTCAAATTAGGCTTACACTTTCCGAGAATAAGAAATTCAACATGTTGTCATTTTACCCTTTTCTGATCAAATAAAGAACAGTACTATAAAATTAACCAGATATCGTGAAATCACTTCCAAAGCAGGCAAAATTAAAAAATAAAGTCATTTTACCCATTTTCTAATGCCACGTGGCAGAATGATTTTACTCAATTATTATGGGTTTTCAAATTTCAATATAGGGTCATCTCGTGAATATTTCTGCTATATTATCTTGAAATCAGAAAGACACTTTCAGAGCATTTTTTTTTAAATATGCCATATTACCCCCTATTTGATGCCAACCTGTTGTCATGATTTTCAATCAATCAATATGACTTAAACGATTGTGTAGAGGGCCTTTTAAGGAAAATCATATCAAATTATCTTCAAATGAGACCAGCGGTTTCAGATGAGAAAGAATGAGTTTCGAAGGTTTGTTTCCCCATTTCTGATGCCACATTAACCCGATTTATGAACATGCAAGTAATTTTATTATTTGATCATTTATTACTTACGATCATCAAAGCACAATTCCTGTGAAAGTTTGCTATGAACTAAGTGGCTTGAAAGAAAATGTTGACAGTGCACTCCGACGGCACACGGAGCGCACAAAAGTGATAACACGTTATCAGATTATTCTTCATTGGAAACAATTTGCCAAATCATTAAAATCACGACAACTTATATTTAAATCCAAGAGATACGGAGCGTACACAAAATACGGTCACTGATCTCTTATAATGTCCTTCATCTGAGTGGCAGAAACATGCTCTATGCGCATTGTTTTAATATGGTGAACATTTATTGTAATAGTTGGCGCCTGAAGGTTCAGTGGCATCCCGTGCCGGTCCGTGAAAACATGTGTGTTCTTGTAAATCTTGATGCTTTGACTTTCTTTGGAGGCGGGGAGAGGGGGCGGAGGGGGAGGGCGTCTTTCGCAGGAGGATTTAATTTCATAGTGCCAAAGCCAAGTCTAATCCTGCATTATAATTGTGTCGAAGAAAGCGCTACCTTCCTTTTTGAAGGGCAGCAACAACGAGGTTGAACAGGCTACTCTCCCCCACTTGTATTCTGCTGACAACAAACACGGCATCCATCTGGAGTTTAAGTTTTTCAAGTTGAAGTCCTGTGTCAATATCCTTTCTTCTCTACCATATGATGTCCGAACCGTTTAACTCTTTCAGCGCCGAATTGTTTTAAAGTAGACTCTTCCATGTTCAAAATCGGGTATGTCCATTTCTCAATTTATGAAAGTTTTGGACTATTTTGGTAACTAAAAGGCAAACAATGCTGATTTCAGGTGAGACAGCTCGTTACGAGCTGACTCGCCTGAATCTGCATTGTTTGCAAATATCTCAATATTACCTGTGGCGCTGAAAGAGTTAAAAGAAAACGTTATTTCACGGCAAATCCTTGGCAATTAATCGGTACTCCTGGTCTATTCATCCTGACACGAGCCAGTCAGTCGTAATGCTAACCCACAATCCTGAGCGCAAAGGAGTGCATCCATTACTACCATTTTAAACGTCTGTGGTATGACCCGACCGGGGATCGAACCCGCTACCTCCCGCACCGAGGCGGACTCTCTACCAATAAACCAGCGAGGTGGTCTCATATTCAGTCAGTTCATCGGTAAAATGGCATTACAAATCATCTGTATCTCCACCTTTATTTTGACGACAATTATTTCCAGCTTTAGTAAAAAAGAAAAAAAATGAGTAATAGATACTCAGACAACATGGATCAAATAGAGCATTTTTTAAAGATATAATTACCTCAGAATGATAATTTATTTAAAACAATTACTACCCCATCCATCCAACATAGTATGATTTTAGAAAATTAATAAGGAATCTGCCTTGGTCCAGTGGTTAGG
Source organism: Serripes groenlandicus (assembly GCA_031761405.1). Lineage (NCBI taxonomy): Eukaryota > Metazoa > Mollusca > Bivalvia > Cardiida > Cardiidae > Serripes > Serripes groenlandicus. The sequence continues at coordinate 69,851,420 of JASEVX010000010.1, forward strand.
GTCGGCGATTTGAAACCGGACGACCCGGGTTCGATATCAACCCGCGGCGGTTATGATTGTGTGTCCATGGACAAGGCACATGTCCTAGCCTAATACCGGGATCATGCATTAGTGGTATGTATACCTTATATAACTAAAATAATATTGAAAACGGCGAAAAACTCAAACGAAATAAGTAAGAAAAGAATGGGTCCATCCTAAAAATAAAGTAGACTAAAGGGTTTATTCCTTCAGCGTCCTGTCACGATATAAGTATCAACTAGGCGTTATGTCTCGAATTTCCTTTAAGGATGGGAAGTACTATAAATTGAGTTGTGACACTCAAAAAGCACCCCTTTGAACATTTCGAACAAAATAGGTTCACATACTTATGGACATTAAACATTTTTACCGTCCTTTGATATTGTCAATACTTTGCGATAACTGATTGAATTAATGTACAGGTGAATGTTTGGCTAATAACGTTGGCTTGTATGATTTTGCAATTTTGGTTATAGCCAAAAGGCCCATTTTCCCATGTCAATCTGCGAATACTCAGTCGATTGGTCATTTCCGTACATTGTACCGGGGGCTACAAGACAATATAACTAACAGATGGTCACAAACAGCAGGCAGTAAAGAAAATACCAGTTAACAGCTTGTTTCGGTTTTTGGAGTTTTGCTTGTTCTTCTTTTCTTTTGATAATATGAAAGCTGAAGAAGTCAATTACGTCTGTAAGACGTGTACAGAACGGTCTACCGTAGGAGTATTATTTAACACATTTATATAGCACATACATACGTTAAAAAGTGCTTAACAATAAAAATATACGTATACATTCAAACAATCTAAAAAAAAAGCATCAGTAGGGATTAAATATTTTTCAAATGACAACACTAAAGCAGTACGGACAGTGGTATATCTACAGAATACTAAAACAACTGTTAACAAACTGTTCAAAAAATTAAGGCTTGTGTTTATATATATCTCAATAAAATAGTGTGTCTTCAGGGCTCTTTTAAAAAGAAGCAAACGTGTCACAGTCCCTGATTGATCGTCAATCTCATGCCTATGTTTATCTATAACACTTCTGACCGTCAATCCCATACCTATGTTCATCTATAACACTTCTGACCGTCAATCCCATGCCCATGTTCATCTATAACACTTCTGACCGTCAATCCAATGCCCATGTTCATCTATAACACTTCTGACCGTCAATCACATGCCCATGTTCATCTATAACACTTCTGACCGTCAATCCCATGCCCATGTTCATCTATAACACTTCTGACCGTCAATCCAATGCCCATGTTCATCTATAACACTTCTGACCGTCAATCCCATACCCATGTTCATCTATAACACTTCTGACCGTCAATCCCATGCCCATGTTCATCTATAACACTTCTGACCGTCAATCCCATACCCATGTTCATCTATAACACTTCTGACCGTCAATCCCATGCCCATGTTCATCTATAACACTTCTAACCGTCAATCACATGCCCATGATTATCTATAACACTTCTGACCGTCAATCCCATGCCTATGTTCATCTATAACACTTCTGACAGTCAATCCCATGTCCATGTTCATCTATAACACTTCTGACCGTCAATCCAATGCCCATGTTCATCTATAACACTTCTGACCGTCAATCCTATGCCCATGTTCATCTATAACACTTCTGACCGTCAATCCCATACCCATGTCCCTCATCTGTCGTTAGTTTGTATGTGAATGAAAGAGTGTGTAGGTGTTAATCGCCTCCTCGTATCGTGGTCTCGCAGTTTCGCATCGCATTTTCGCACTTTCACATCGTGTTTTAAGAGGCGATATTAATATCGTACATTCGCATCGCACTTTCGCGATTTCGCATCGTGTTATTGTGCTTTCGCATCGCGTTTTCGTACTATCGCATTGCGTTTTCGCATATCGCATCGCGTTTTCGTACTATCGCATCGCGTTTTCGTACTATCGCATGCATCGCGTTTCGTACTATCGCATGCATTGCGTTTCGTACTATCGCATGCATCGCGTTTCGTACTATCGCATGCATCGCGTTTCGTACTATCGCATGCATCGCGTTTTCGTACTATCGCATGCATCGCGTTTCGTACTATCGCATGCATCGCGTGTTCGTACTATCGCATGCATCGCGTTTTCGTACTATCGCATGCATCGCGTTTTCGTACTCTCGCATCGCATATTGGTACCCTAGGTCGAAACCGCGGAACAACGATGGCCCTAACGAAACACCGTAGTCTTCTTATTAAGTTTTATTTTTTCTAAGTGCAGTTCAACAACCTACATGTTATTTCTGTAAATACTTAAGGGGATGACACATAACGTCTTGTTTCACTAATATCTATATCTTTTAGTTCATAGGTGTGTTTTAACCGTCATAGTCTATCTTTTTGTTTCACTAACCTTCCCCCATAGAATCCCAATTAAACAACTCCGCAGCTGGTTTCAACCAATCGGTCTTACAAAGTATCCTTATGGGATTTATACTTTATTTATTTTTTATGGAAGGGGTTGGGTTTAGTGAACGGTTTCAATATTGGACAGACCGTAAATAATACATTGACCTTTCATTCGATATGGAATTTAAGAACCATCTGCTGCGTAAATATCTAAGGCGAAAGTTGCAAAATCTAGAATAATCGAAAGCATAATTCGGATACAGATTTCAAAACATTGTGTGAAAACGAGCGTTCTCCTTTTGCACAATAATCTCTAAAGGTGTCTATTGAACATAAATCTACGAAAAGGGAGAAAAAGCATTCACAGTGCATTTACCATCATTATTATTTTAGATAAGCAGGATCATCGGCGCCGGCCGATCTTGGTCATTAACTGAGCCGTCCCGCGAGAAAACCAACATTATGACAATGCGTAAAATATCAACTCAGATCAGCCAAAGCATGTCGCGCAGTCTTAAGGATAAACACTGTTCGCCTTCTGTTGATTTTCTGTTTCATGAATCATTACTATAAACCTCTATCCGCCCTGATACGGAATGTTTTGGCCAGGATCAGTCTACACGGGTTGTGCAGGCTGATTTGGGTCGAAACATTGCGTAGAAGCCATAACGTTGGTTTTCTCGCGGGACGAGTCAACTATAGTTGTGCAAGCAGCTCGTTATATTCACTTGTCAGATATGCGCTAAGATTATTATGTTCTGTATCAACACATATTATACTGCTTATAGCGTGTGGTATGCACAGGCGGATTCTGATCCGGATTCACTGTTCGGTCATGTAAGCAAAAACACGGAAACGCCTCGGTGGTGTAGTGTTAGAGCGTTGGCCTCGAGTGTGTCTGGCTCTATCCCCGACTGCATATTACCCAAAGCGTTAACATATACTCACACGAAAAAGAAAGTGTGCACTTGGTTAGAGGGAATTTGTTTTATACTTATAGAAGCAAAATATAGGCAAATTTGGTATCAAAATGTGCAAAAATGTATTGATTGGCTATACGATGTTTTTTTACTTTTCACCCCCCACGTTTATTCACACGTAAAACAATGTTCTGATAATTATCAAATTTCAATTAAAAGTAAAACATCGTATAGCCAATACATTTTTGCACATTTTGATACCAAATTTGCCTATATTTTGCTTCTATAAGCATAAAAAAAATCCCTCTAACCAAGTGCACACTTTCTTTTTCGTGTGAGTATAGTAGGAATGACTTTCCGTCCTTGGCGTTCAGGGTTGTGGGCTAGAGCATTACGACTACCTCGCTAGTGTCAGAATAAATGAACTTGTAGTAATTGTAAAACACCGCGATAAAACGATTTTTTGTTTAAAGTTTCAGAGCTCCAGATAAGGTTAGTTTTGCTTGTTCTATAATTCGCATTTGACCCTCTAACCCTATGTTGTGGGTACTCAAAAGAATCGTCTCAGTGAGACGATTCTTTTGAGTACCCACATCATAGGGTTCGGATGAGCAATAAGAGAGATATTGTGGAGAAAAGAGCTGTATACTCCTTCTTAGCTAGACCTCTGAAGTTTGGTGAAAAAGCAATCAAACAATAAACAAACCGAAGCAAGTAAGCAAACAATACAGAGGTTTTTTCTTTTCTTCTTATGTTCAAGCTTTATGTCTCAATGCTTTGTACTCATTGACCATAGAGTTCCTTTGTAGATTTAAATATTTGAATGAATCGAATAAGGGATCTATATGAGACGTGAACCTACGTAGGATAAGTATTCTGATCTTTTACAAAGTCCATAAGGTCGTGTTCCCGTGGGCGTTGATACTCATTTATGGTTTAACCGTCTGCTAGCTGAAGTGATACTAAAACCCGTTAATTGAAATGAAAGTGTTAGACAAATTGATGGTTATATGTCTACCGTCTTCGAAGGGCACGGCATCACGTGTCTGCCATGTTAGCCATATACTTGTTAGGGTTGGACAAATACTGCATCGTATATTTCATTACACTTAGGCTTTCTTTCGTTGGTTTTTTACATATTCGGAATATTCACATACAAAACCTGAATTTAAATAAAAAATCGAAAACAAGACCAAAATGAAATATGAACTATAAAGAGCATTGTCGAAACGTCCCTGGCCACTTAATACAGTTAATTATACTGCATTGACCATCACAGTCGTAGTATAAAGAGCACATTCTGCATTCTAGACGTACTTATCTTAATTGCATGTCTAGCTTGAACGTACGACAATCGCCATATTTCGTAAATTACCAGATATCAACGCGATTCCATTACCGGCTTTTCGTTCATGTGATAACAGATGCAGTTGACCATTTAACGCAGCTAAAACAGCCTCAATTATCATGTCCTCTGGTAAAATTCATATAACATGTTCATATAGCTAATAAAAATAGAATTTTATAGAAACTAATCGTTTAGTTTCATTATATATGTTACACAGTGTGTTAACCTTTTCAATTCACCAAAATTCGCAAATAATCCATTTAATTAAAAGCATGATATAAAACGATCATTCGCTTCTTTTTGTGATTTTTCGATCGACGAGTCGCAATAGTTCAGTCGGTTATGACGAGGGCTATACACCCAGGGTTCGCTACCCGTCTCCCGGTCATTCTTGATGATTGACAAAAGTCACCGTGACTAGCGTCATCCGTATTCAACCAATGAACTAACAACTGAGAAGGACGCCAGTTGCCTGGGAATAATGATGTAGTGTATGATGTACAGGTGCGAGGAAGCCAGGTAACACATGTTAGGTGTACTGAGCGCCGTGGTGTAACAGGTGTACTGAGCGCCGTGGTGTAATAGGTGTACTGAGCGCCGTGGTGTAACAGGTGTACTGAGCGCCGTGGTGTAACAGGTGTACAGAGCGCCGTGGTGTAACAGGTGTACTGAGCGCCGTGGTGTAACAGGTGTACTGAGCGCCGTTGTGTAACTTGTGTACTGAGCGCCGTTGTGCAACTTGTGTACTGAGCGCCGTTGTGTAACTTGTGTACTGAGCGCCGTTGTGTAACTTGTGTACTGAGCGCCGTTGTGTAACTGGTGTACTGACCGCCGTTGTGTAACTTGTGTACTGAGCGCCGTTGTGTAACTGGTGTACTAACCGCCGTGGTGTAACTGGTGTACTGAGCGCCGTGGTGTAACTGATGTACTGACCGCCGTGGTGTAACTGGTGTACTGACCGCCGTAGTGTAACTGGTGTACTGACCGCCATAGTGTAACTGGTGTACTGAGCGCCGTGGTATAACTGGTGTACTGAGCGCCGTAGTGTAACTGGTGTACTGAGCGCCGTAGTGTAACTGGCGTACTGAGCGCCGTGGTGTAACCTGTGTACTAGGCGCCGTAGTGTAACCTGTGTACTAGGCGCCGTAGTGTAACTGGTGTACTAGGCGCCGTGGTGTAACTGGTGTACTGAGCGCCGTAGTGTAACCTGTGTACTAGGCGTCGTAGTGTAACCTGTGTACTAGGCGCCGTAGTGTAACCTGTGTACTAGGCGCCGTAGTGTAACTTGTGTACTGAGCGCCGTAGTGTAACTGGTGTACTGAGCGCCGTGGTATAACTGGTGTACTGAGCGCCGTGGTGTAACTGGTGTACTGAGCGCCGTTGTGTAACTGGTGTACTGAGCGCCGTTGTGTAACTGGTGTATTGACCGCCGTGGTGTAACTGGTGTACTGAGCGCCGTGGTGTGAGTTATGTGTACTGAGCGCCGTGGTATAACTGGTGTACTGAGCGCCGTGGTGTAACTGGTGTACTGACCGCCGTGGTGTAACTGGTGTACTGACCGCCGTGGTATACCTGGTGTACTGAGCGCCGTGGTGTAACTGGTGTACTGAGCGCCGTTGTGTAACTGGTGTACTGAGCGCCGTTGTGTAACTGGTGTATTGACCGCCGTGGTGTAACTGGTGTACTGAGCGCCGTGGTGTGAGTGGTGTTCTGAGCGCCGTGGTATAACTGGTGTACTGAGCGCCGTGGTGTAACTGGTGTACTGACCGCCGTGGTGTAACTGGTGTACTGACCGCCGTGGTATACCTGGTGTACTGAGCGCCGTAGTGTAACTGGTGTACTGAGCGCCTTGGTGTAACCTGTGTAATAGGCGCCGTAGTGTAACTGGTGTACTAGGCGCAGTGGTGTAACCTGTGTACTAGGCGCCGTAGAGTAACTGGTGTACTAGGCGCCGTGGTGTAGCTGGTGTACTGAGCGCCGTGGTGTAACTGGTGTACTGAGCGCCGTGGTGTAACTGGTGTACTGAGCGCCGTGGTATAACTGGTGTACTGAGCGCCGTAGTGTAACTGGTGTAGCGCCGTGGTGTAACTGGTGTACTTGGAACCGTGGTGTAACTGGTGTACTAAGCACCGTGGTGTAACTGGTGTACTGATCGCCGTTGTTAACTGTGTACTTATTGCCGTGGTGTTACCTCTGTACTGAGCGCCGTGGTGTAACGCCGTGGTGTGAGTGGTGTGTACTGAGCGCCGTTGTGTAACCTGTGTACTAGGCGCCGTAGTATAACTGGTGTACTGAGCGCCGTTGTGTAACTGGTGTTCTGAGCGCCGTGGTGTAACTTGTGTACTGGGCGCCGTGGTGTAACTTGTGTACTGAGCGCCGTTGTGTAACTTGTGTACTGAGCGCCGTTGTGTAACTTGTGTAGCGCCGTGGTGTAACTGGTGTACTGATCGCCGTTGTGTAACTGTGTACTTATTGCCGTGGTGTTACCTCTGTACTGAGCGCCGTGGTGTAACGCCGTGGTGTGAGTGGTGTGTACTGAGCGCCGTTGTGTAACCTGTGTACTAGGCGCCTTAGTATAACTGGTGTACTGAACGCCGTTGTGTAAATGGTGTTCTGAGCGCCGTGGTGTAACTTGTGTACTGGGCGCCGTGGTGTAACTTGTGTACTGAGCGCCGTTGTGTAACTTGTGTACTGAGCGCCGTTGTGTAACTTGTGTAGCGCCGTGGTGTAACTGGTGTACTGGGAACCGTGGTGTAACTGGTGTACTAAGCACCGTGGTGTAACTTGTGTACTGAGGACAGTGGTGTAACTGGTGTACTAAGGACAGTTGTGTAACTGGTGTACTGAGCGACATGGTGTGAGTGGTGTACTGACCGCTGTGGTGTATCTGGTGTACTGACCGCCGTGGTGTAACTGGTGTACTGAGCGTCGTGGTGTATCTGGTGTACTGACCGCCGTGGTGTAACTGGTGTACTAAGGACAGAGGTGTAACTGGTGTTATGAGCAATGTGATGTAACTGGTGTACTGATGACAGTAGTGTACTGGTGTACTCAGGACATAGGTGTAACTGATGTTCTGTGCGCTGTGGTGTAACTGGTGTACTAAGCGCCTTGGTGTAACTAGTGTAATGATCGCCGTAGTGTAACTAGTGTACTGAGCACCGAGGTGTAACTGGTGTACTAAGGACAGAGGTGTAACTGGTGTTCTGAGCGCCGTGGTGTAACTAGTGTACTGAGCGCTATGGTGTAACTAGTGTACTGAGTGCCTTGGTGTGAGTGATGTACTGACCGTCGAGGTGTAACTGGTGTACTGAGCGTCGTTGTATAAGTGATGTACTGAGTGCCGAGGTGTAACTGGTGTACTGAGCGCCGCGGTGTAACTGATGTACTCAGCGCCGTGGTGTAACTGGTGTACTTGGCGCCGTGGTGTAAATGATGTACTGAGCGCCGTGGTGTAACTAGTGTACTGATCACCGTGGTTTAACCGATAGACTGAGCACCGTTGTATAATTGGTGTACTGGTCGTCGTGATGTAACTGGTGTACTGATCGTCGTGGTGTAACTGGAGTACTGAGCGTAGTGGTGTAACTGGTGTACTAAGCGCCGTGGTGTTACAAGTGTACTGAGCGCCGCTGTGTAACTGGTGTACTGACCACCGTGGTGTATCTGGTGTACTGACTGCCGTGGTATAATTGGTCTTCTGAGCGCCGTGGTGTAACTGATGTACTGATCGTCGTGGTGTTACTGGTATACTAAGTGCCGTGGTGTAACTTGTGTACTGAGCGCAGTGGTGTAACTGGTGTACTAAGCGCCGTGGTGTAACTGGTGTACTGAGCGACATGGTGTTACTAGTGTTCTGAGCGCCGTAGTGTAACTGGTGTTCTGACCGCCGTGGTGTATCTGGTGTACTGACCGCCATGGTGTAAATGGGGTAATGAGCGCAGTGGTGTAACTGGTGTACTGACCCACGTGGTATAACTGGTGTACTGAGCGTCGTGGTGTAACTGGTGTAACTGATGTACTGACTGCCGTGATGTAACTGGTGTACTAACTGCCGTGACGTAACTGGTGTACTGATCGCCCTTGTGTAACTGGTGTACTTATCGCTGTGGTGTTACTGGTGTAGTGAGCGCCGTGGTGTAACTAGTGTACTGACCGCCGTGGTGTTACTTGTGTACTGAGCGCCGTGGTGTAACTGGTGTACTGAGTGCCGTGTTGTACCTGGTGTACTGAGCGCCGTGGTGTAACTGGTGTACTGACCCACGTGGTGTAACTGGTGTACTTACCCACGTGGTATAACTGGTGTACTGACCCACGTGGTGTAACTGGTGTACTTACCCACGTGGTATAACTAGTGTACTGACCCACGTGGTATAACTGGTGTACTGAGCGTCGTGGTGTAACTGGTGTACTGACTGCCGTGGTGTAACTGGTGCACTGACTGCCGTGATGTTACTGGTGTACTGACTGCCGTGACGTAGGTGGTGTACTGATTGCCGTTGTGTAACTGGTGTTCTTATCGCTGTGGTGTTACTGCTGTACTGAGCGCCGTGGTGTAACGCCGTAGTGTAACTGGTGTACTGACCGCCGTGGTGTAACGCCGTAGTGTAACTGGTGTACTGACCGCCGTGGTGTATCTGGTGTACTGAGGGTCGTAGTGTAACTGGTGTACTGACCGCCGTGGTGTATCTGGTGTACTGAGCGCCGTGGTGTAACTGTTGTACCGAGCGCCGTGGTGTAACTGGTGTACTTATCGCCGTTGTGTAACTGTGTACTTATTGCCGTGGTGTTACCTCTGTACTGAGCGCCGTGGTGTAACGCCGTGGTGTGAGTGGTGTACTGAGCGCCGTGGTTTAACTGGTGTACTGACCGCCGTGGTGTATCTGGTGTACTGAGCGCCGTGGTGTAACTGGTGTACTGAGCGCCGTGGTGTAACTGGTGTACTGATCGCCGTTGTGTAACTGTGTACTTATTGCCGTGGTGTTACCTCTGTACTGAGCGCCGTGGTGTAACGCCGTGGTGTGAGTGGTGTACTGAGCGCCGTGATGTAACTGGTGTACTGAGCGCCGTAGTGTAACTGGTGTACTGAACGCCGTGGTGTAACTGGTGTACAGAAATACCGCTGTGAATGGCGTCAAACTCCGATACATTGCTGATTGAAGTTCAAGCCAAAGCCACCGCTCACTTGATGAGCAATTGTCTATTATATAGTATTAAACAATTACAATATATATAATTCTGTAATGCGGACTGAATTTAAGAACTATATTGTGAAATATCCAGTCTTACAACAGCTTACGCCATAATTAACACCGTTTTTTATTTGTCTACAGATTTGTCTATAGATTTTATGAGTGAAAACGAAAGAGAAATAAATACACTTGGAAGACAATTAAATTGAAACAGATAGCCAAAGGCATCAACGTGTAGACAATCCGATGAAAAGGAATCGCTTTTTGTTCTTAATTTCATAATATCGAAATCATATCTGTAAAGTGCTTTTGACATGTTAGACCCTCAAGGAAAAAAAATCCATTTACTTAAAAAGAATTTAAGGCGAAATGGTGTCTATAACTATACTTAAATGTCCTTTGGTTTTCGAATTTACGTCTCTTTCTAAGTCCCAGGGACATATGGAAAAGACATTAATTAGATTCTAACACTTTATATTATTTCATATCGCCTCCGAAATATTCAAGTTAAGACAAAAGAACATCTACCTTATGATTATTCTGGGTAAATGAAGCATGAAATCAAAACTTATGCAAACTATTAAAAGGAGGTCTACGCTTAAGATAACGTTGGAAAGGTGAATATTTCGAGGGCTTGGCGTGAAAAGGTTGTAACTAAAAACCTATTTTGAAAACCCTGGTTTAGGGGCAATTTTGACCCCTTTGTAAACAATGCAAATTTAGGTGCCATTGCTCAGAACGAGCAATGGCACCTAAATTTCCATTGTTTACCAAGAAAAATGATTTAACGCTTATAAAGACTTAATGGTGAGATGATTAACCTTAGTAAAAAAAATACCAATTTTAGTTACAACAGTTTCACGCCAAGCCCTCGATTTGTTCACACTTTTATAAGCATTTTTTCTGTTATCACGATAATTTTCTGAACTGTGTTTTATTTCGTTTGTTTTGTTTATTTCTTTTAATTGTTCAGGAGTTGTTTGTTTTATTTCAACAGCCTTGTTATATACAACAGGGGCATAACAACCTATATTTTGAGTTTTTGGATATAATGGTAATTACTCATTCCGTTACATGCCGTTCTGGAACCCCGCCGGTCGCTAAGTCTGGAAGGTCGGTACACGTGCAATGCTTCCCAGGTAATTAACAAGTTTGAAATCAAACATGGTCTATTTGTTGTCATGCAGACGCATGCTTTGATGGCGTTTGTCAGTTGGACCCTTCCCACATGTAAGCGCATTTTGACGCCTCTGCAGCAGACGTCTTTTGCCATTAAGGCTAAATGAGAAATTCATCATAATGATCAACATCTCCTATTGCCATTTTTTTATTCAATATTAAATAATTGTGTTTTCATATCTAGAGATTTTCCATATGTTTACCAAATTTATTTCAAAGTTGTCAGCTGCTGATTTGCTGTATGTAGGAGAGGATATCAAACGTCTAGCTCCATCGTATGTAGAGCTCTAAGTTGAAGATGGAAATGTTGAATGGAGACAATAATACATATCGAGGGCTTGGCGTGAAACGGTTGTAACTAAAATTGGTATTTTTTTACCAAGGTTAATCACCTCGTCATAAAGTCTTTAAAAGCGTCAAATAATTTTACTTGGTAAACAATGGAATTTTAGGTGTCATTGCTCGTTCTAAGCAATGGCACCTAAATTTGCATTGTTTACAAAGGGGTCGAAATTGCCCCTAAACCAGGGTTTTCAAAATAGGTTTTTAGTTACAACCGTTTCACGCCAAGCCCTCGATACATGATGTTACTGAAACACTGATCAAAACGGGATTTTAACGCGAATACATCAACCGGTCTATCAATCGGAACGCCGTAAAAACATCGAAGCATTTTCGAAGTTCCAGAAGACATCTGCGCCAGTTGAGACTTTGTGGCTGCTGCCCTGGACTATCTCGAATCAGAGTTGGCACCTTCGTTCCCCATGCAAAATGAGATCAGTGCTATGGAGATAGTTTCAGAAAATGTAAAAGCAGTTTTTAAATTTGAAGAGTAATGGATATCTCATAGCACTCGAATTAGGTCAACCTTGATGTCTGATCAGACTCCTGACCTTTAAGTGGAATAAGAAGACAACGACACTAACCATGCGATGACCGTTTATGCCTGAAAACTTTTCTAAATCAACCTTAATTAAGGCGTATTCAAACCGTGTAGAACCAAAGACCAACCTTGGCAAATGCGCACTCTGATCTGGTTCTACACGTTTCGACATTTAGTTACAGATCATTTAAAAACAATCTGACAATGGTGTGAATGTCCATAAGATTCAATGGATTTTCTAATTGTATTTACAACTACGAGAAGGATGATTTTCCTGGAGCACCGTTGAAATTGACACTGTAATGTTGAAACCATATAGCTTTCAGCAGTAATCCCTTCAAAGTGTTTAATCTTTCAATTAGCCACTGATAAAGTGGCATAGGACTTCAATTATTCCGCTTCAGGTAAAATTGGTCGTCAGTTAAGACTCCTGTGAGACTATACGAACCAGTCCTGGGTCCATTCCCACCAACCTTACTTAGCGCAAAGTAATTCTTTATATTTGTTTCCCTTATATAAATGGCAAAATATATCATTTCTAAACAATTATTGTTAGTCAGCAAGGTATCTATTTGTGTCAAGTTAATCATTTACTTAACCCTTTCCCTCATACGACAAATCTGCAGCAGATGACTTTGAACATATCTTGTAAAAAAATAGAAAATCTCTGTAATTGAATGGATAACCTATGACTAAAAGGGGAAAACATTGTGGCAAAAGGAGAAATTGCTCGTTTTGAGCAATTTCTTCTTTTGTCACTATGTTTTCAAAACGCCGTCTGCTGCAGAGGCGTCAGAAATTAATGCTGTCCACCATACATGTTTTACAAACTATAAGAGCAATAAAAATGGTTAATAATGCTAAAAGTAATGTAGGTAGAATTGGATCCAAAACTTTTACACCCGGCTTACATATAGAAAGAGTTAGTGGTAATATCTAATGAAAGATGTGTAGCCCACTGGTTTCATGCTCATAACCCCGCATGTGAAGGCGAAACAGTTATGCAAAACGACCACATTACGTGTGACGCGTGCGCCTTAGGTATGAACAGCAATTTAATATATCACGAAATAGGGAATGTATCACATTATTTCAAGTAAATAATTGAATTAATTTATCTCCTAAAAGAAATCGTAACTCCGCGTGTGATTGTCTGTTCACTCACTTATAACGCTCCCCGCAGGTGAACATTATAGATGTCAAATTGTCTGTCCGTCCGGACGTCACGTATTCGAGTCCGGGCTAATAAAATAAAGGATTGAATTCATTTACCCTTCACCACTTACAACAAGTTTGCAGCAAACGATGTTAAAAACATTTCGGTGAACAATTCCACAAATGAAAAAGAAATATTGAGCAGAGTTGAAAACATAGTGGTAAAAGCAGAAATTGCTCCTCTTGAGTAATTTCTTCCTTTGTCTAATTATTAAGAGTTGTCTGCAGGTGGGAATGGGTGAAACATATGAAAATAAGGTTGCTAAAGGGCATTCGGTTCGGTTAGTATCAGTTCATTCAGAGACGACCTTATGTGTGGACTTACTGAAATGTTACCAAATTAAGCATATTATTGCTGCTAGAGTCCTGGATATTTATTTCATAACAACTACTGATTGATATTCATATAATTAACATATGGAAACATAGTAGATCTATTAGGATATCAAAATTCGACATTCTGGTGGAGTAATGTCCCTTTGATGGTTTACTTATTTACCACTTTATAGCAATGGCGTGTCCTGGCTATGTCAGTGAGACTATTGGATCCCATACAGCAAGTCTTTGGTGGAAACGTGATATAAATATATGCGTGATCTTCCAGTCTGTCATTATTCGATGTTTTGATAGAGTAAAGGCCCTTTTGATATGTTAGTATCTTAAACACATTATAACCGGTCGTGCCTACGCTGTTTCTCAGTTGCCAATTCGAGGGCTTGGCGTGAAACTGTTGTAACTCAAAACCTGTTTTGAAAACCTTGGATTGGGGGCAATTTTTACCCTTTTGTAAACAATGCAAATTTAGATGCCATTGCTCAGAACGAGCAATGGCACCTAAATTTCCTTTGTTTACCAAGAAAAATGATTTAACACTTATAAAGACTTTATGGCGAGGTAATTAACCTTGGTAAAAAAAATACCAATTTTAGTTACAACCGTTTCACGCCAGGCCCTCGAATTGGTGGAATCATTAAATATCTAGGGAACGTTAAGTACCCAGAGAAAAACATGTTAAAAGTGGCGTGACTGCCTATACATCTTGTAAACCACGCCTTCAAGTTATTTGCAGAACTGTTCAACAAATAAAATGTAACAAGCATACTGCGACGATGGTTCTCTCTTGTCTCTACTCTCACGACACCGCACGAATAATAAAACAAGCAATCGAGTTGTCGCGAGAACAGCGTCAAATTCACTTGAATATTTCTTCTCCTCGTGTAAAAGTACGGGAAACGGAAGTTGTAATGGCTATGTGAAGTGCTCTCTGGTTGGTCGATATTTGGTCGTGTCCGGATTTTTAGCCAATCAGCGATCAGGTAATAGGAAACCATTTCTTTTGTGTCGATATATTTAGTTTTGACGTGTCTGTGTTTTCCGCGGAAATGGTACCCCTTACGGTAACTCAAATATTAAGAAAACGAAGAAACGGATCAAATATCGGGACTTCGCCCGTTTCCATAGCAACGGTGGTTTCTATGGCGACCATACTACAAAAGGAACAACTAAAGCCTAGACCCTTCATCCCTACCAAGTTTGGTCGAAATCCGTTGAATAGTTTTGGCGCTACGCTTGCCACAAACAAACAAACAAACATTTTACAAACAAACGGACAGAAACGAAGACCGACTTTAAGGGTCTCTAGACGAGATAACCAATAGTTCTTCCTTTACCTCGGGTTGGCAATGCATTTATAAACCCTAAACCAGTGATGTACATAGGGAAAATTAAGTTTGTATATTCTTTATTTCACGCATATTAACACAGCATTGTAGGATATCAATACCCTGGAATCATTAGCAACGTGTAGTTGTATCTGTATTATGTATATACAGAACGCCATGCCCTTCAGACCACATACTAACAGCGACAACACGTGTTCGCGCGACATGACGTATTATCATACACACAGATTGCAGGGGTTTTATGACCCTGTCACACTAAATTGCGTATCGCACTAGCGTATGCCAGCGTATGAAAAATATCACTCATACGCTGGTATACGCTGACATACTCTTGGGGGTTCGTAAGGCATAGGTTTTATACGTTTCAAGCACGGTCGCTTACGGTGGCATACGCTGGCATACGGCGAGGCAGAATTTGATTTTAAGATCGCCTAAAAATTGTGTGCGTATTTCTGACGTATGGTTTATACACAAAGCAGATGCAAGGCATACGCTGTAAAGGCTTGAGTTACGATAGAGGTACGTTACTGATAGGTCGAGTACGCTGGTCATACGCTGACATACGCTGGCATGAAGGTGTACCGTACAGCTAGCGTATTATTGGCGCACGAGTAACGTACTTCTAACGTATGTCTGACGTATCTGTTGCAGATAGTGTTATCTGTTGTCTGTTGACTGTTGTCTATAGATATCTTGGCGTATGCCTGACGATTGAGTTACGTATACATAACGTAAAACTAGCGTATGATTGGCGTATGGCAATCGTATCCCCTGCGTTTTGCCAGCGTTTCCTCGTCCCCGGATAGACGATGTCTTCATCTTGGGAGCCATGTTGATAGCTCTAAGTCTACTGCAATAATTCAGCAATGTGGAAAGGCCGTGCACTTTGTCACGTGATGAGCATGTGCAGTTCATACGCTACTCATTCGCTAGCCATACGCAGACTACGCTGGTAATACGCTGGACATACGCTGGTGATACGCTACTCATACGCTACTCATAGGTTCAATACTGTAAGTATACAAACAATTATGTATTTTCAAGGGCTTTTTGTGCGTATACAAATTATTTTATCAATTTTCATACGCAACCAATACGTTGCTCTCATACGCAATAGTTTGTCAGGGCCATTACAAATTTATAATTTGTAATGGCCCTGTCAAACCTTTCGGTTAGTAATATCGGTAACCGTTGCCATCCCTTTGAAATTATATTTAAGGAAGAGCAATTGGTTGAAGCGGACGGTTATTATAAATGTTTATACGATGTTATTTTAACAATGACCATTGTCGAAAGCCCCTCCCATATCTTATCTCTAAAGGGCAATCGTTCAAATGGTTTATTTCATGTGTTCATGTATATTTCACATATTTCATCATTTCAAACCGAACTCCACTATACATGATTCAAGCATGTTCTGTGAGGTGTGGAGAAATGCAAGATGCGAATGACGATTTATATTTGATTGTCTCTCCTCCAATAAAATGAGATCATGTTGATTTCTTACTCGAATGTTTAAAACCGAATAGCGAGATAGATATGTTAATGACGTAAACTACATAGTTTCCTGTCAAACAACATATCATATTAAATATATACAATACAAACAAAACATATCATAAACCATTTCCGACATACAGACGCATTTTGACGCATCTGCCGCAGATGACTTTTGAAAATATTCAAACAATAATAGAAATTCATTATGAGGAATTTCTCCTTTTGTCACAACAAATATTCAAACAATAACAGAAATTCATTTAGAGGAATTTCTCTTTTTGTCCCAATGTTTTGAAACCTTTTCGGGTAATAGTACCTTCATTTATACTGACTTTCCATAATTTAGCCAATAGGTTTTGAACGTCGTCTGCTGCAGATGTGGTGTACATGTGAAGGAACAAAACATTTTGAATCGTGTGTAAACGATGACGTTTTAGATTAACCCTTTCAGCGCCGAATTGTTTAAAGTAGACTCTTCCATGTTCAAACTCGGACGACTCTAGTTTCATGTTATAGGATTTTTGGAATATCTTTATGACTCACAGCCAAACAATGCAGATTTCAGGTGAGACAGCTCGTTACGAGCTGCCTCACCTGAATCTGCATTGTTTGCAAAAACCTCAATATTGCCTTTGGCGCTGAAAGAGTTAAGACAGAAAAGATATCAAACGAGTGGGGTTGTAGTTATAGCGTTTCTCTATCTGTAGGCGGATAGTGAAAGCTCTGATACGACTGTGTAGATGTACATGATCGTCTGAGTCTTCAGTGATCTCAAGTTCCACAATACCCTTTTCCCCCTGAAGCGGTGTCAATATCGGTGTTTGTCAAAGTCCCAAAAACATAATTACGATTATGATTTATTGCGTCTGTCTAATACACTCAATTCCAAAACCACGATATTATCTCCGTTGAAATTGAAGCCAATTTCAAAATTGTATCGACAATGTGCGTTCCGAAATAGTAATCAAACAATGCAACGTCAGCTTATTTGTGCTTGGATCGAAGATGCACAAATGTTACCTCCATCACATAAAACTGCCAATGGGAAAAGATACAGTGTGCATTCGTTAAGAATTATCCGAAAAAGTATTACCCTTTGGTCATCGCGTCATCCATCGCGTAACCGTTTGCTTCACTGATTCCTTGAATGATGACTGTTTTCCCTACTATGTATAAACTATAATTGAGCGGTTCCGTGAAAAAAAAACCATAATGGCATCTGCGTAATGTATCGAACCAGATCAGCCTGCGCAGTCCGCGCAGACTGATACGGGGCGACACATTCCGTCTCAGACGGATAGAGGTATAGAATAATGATTTCTGATACAGAAAATCCACAGGAGGCGAAAAGAGTCTGCCCGGATTAGCCTGGGCGGCATGCTTAGGCTGATCCGGGTCGATACTTTACGCAGAGTCCACAATGTTGGTTTTCTCATGGGACGTCTCATATCTAAAATACATTCATGTACCACGACTTGCGACTCTATTTACTTTGGTTTATCTCACATACACGATTTAAGAAATTGCGAACACGATTTAAGAAAAGTTGAAAATTCGTGTTGATTCGTGCTCGACCTTGTGGTTTATGCAAATTTCTTAACCAAACACGACCCTAATACGACCAAACACGACCCTCATACGACCAAACACGACCCTCATACGACCTTCATACGACCTTCATACGACTGAAAATGACACTCATACGACCGTCATAAGATATTCATACGATACAACACGATTTAACCTCATTTAACACGACCCCAATTAGACTGTCATACGACCAAACACGACTGTCATACGACCAAACACGACTGTCATACGACGCCCATACGACGTAACACGAATCTACACGACCGCCATACGATTAAACACGAATCATTACGATGTCCATTCGACTACAAAACTAAACACGATCTCCATACGTCTGAGCAAGACCTTTATATGACATATTTTTTGTTTATTTTGGTCACGTGGGTCATGTAGTATATAAACTGCATTGCAACAGCATTTCTTTGTCAGTATTCACCATGTTCAACAACGAACAAAACCCGCAAGAACCGCAAGAATCAGCTTTGGAGGAGGAGGAAGTACTTCTGGTAGCTTTGGCTTTGATGGTGACGGGTAGGATGTCAGTTTCAGTTGTTGTTTTGTTGTTGTTGGCGATTTTGGTGGTGGTTCACAGTTTTCAGCTGGCTCATCTTGTCCCTGGGTACCGGGTGAATGTTCATCCATAGTTGGTGGTGAAGGATATTTCCCTTTCGAAGATGTCAGGGGGTTTCCCACGTTCTCACTCAGTCACGTGATGGGCTCTTACGGTCGTACACCCGGGCGACTCCACTTTTCGCGTAATAAGAATTTTGCAAAAATTGTTATAACTTAAAGGCAAGCAATGCTGATTTCTGGTGAGACAGCTCATTACGAGCTGACTCAAATGACTCAAATGAATCTGTATTGTTTCAAACTCCTCAATCCTACCATTGACTCTAAAGGAGTTAACACCTACGAAGGTCTATTTCGCGAAGCGTACTTGATATGACAACATCATTGATATACTGTCCAATGTGTCTGGTATGTAAGTAGATTGTTTTTGTTTCTAGATTCGACATGTTGTAACTATTGTATTATTATTTATGATTATAAACACGGGGATGTCTGCCAACAGGAACGTTTCGAATCCTTTCCCTCATAAATAAAATCTGCAGCAGACAACTTTGAAAACACTTGAGGACAAATATAGACAACCTCTTTAGATGAAACTTTAATTTAGATTCGAGTAGAGTAGAAACAATGTTACAAAGTGGAATAGCTCATTTTGAGCAAGTTCACCTTTTGCTCATATGTTTTCAAAATCGTCGGCTGCAGATGCATGAGAAAGCGTCTGAATGTTGGACATGGATATATATACTGTTGGACATTTGTTACGCCCCATTAATTTTTGGCTGTTGTGGGAGGTTGTTTTTTGTTTCATGGTGATCTACAGCGTGTTACCTTTTTGTTGAGTATTATAGCATTATTTATAAAAAACAAACCATGCAGATATAAACATATAATAACTTTAAAACGCCTTTGGAACGACATTAATAGGCATAAAAAACAGGAAGATTAACCTTATAGTATTTGTTACAATCTTGTCAAGATAAAGATAGGCCATCGCTTTAACCCCATATATAAAAGAGTACACTGTAAGTCTTGTTTTAAGATTTATTCTTCTTGAATGCATGTCTGACTAAGTGGTGCACAATGCAAAGGCGCTGATTTACAGGGGATTTTGGTCTACTCTCATTGCAATGCACTGATTTACAGGAGGACTTTGGTCTACTCTCATCGCAAAACCTCAACATTTTGGTTGTCCTAAATTACGTTCAAATATGTATTTAACCATTATCTAGTCACGATCGTTTTAACCCTTTCTCACATATAGCACGAACACAGACGATTCCCGACGACTTTTCAAACCAGTGTGACAAAAAGAGAAATTGCTCATAATCTCTATTCAGGCAATTATACATTTTAATTATACAGGTTTAATATACTTGAACCATATGTCATCAACATTGCCAACTTTGGGGAAATCCGGTGATTCGACAGATCCAATGGAGTTATAGAGGTGGAAAACAGTTAAATTGCTCCCTAAAATTATTTAATAAATGGATTTTTCCATTTCAAACGATTATGCTTTTTGAACATTAATATACTCTAGAATATATCCCCCTAAGACGGAATGTGTCGGCCGGATCAGTCTGCGCGGACAGCGCAGGCTGATCTGGTCGATACATTACGCATATGTCTATCGCCGCAGCTGCATTTTGGGGCATCAATATTTTTTTAGGTTTTGTTCGGCACCCAAAGTTAGTTAAACTTAAAGCTAAAACGTGTTCTGCTTTGTTAAGGCATTTAAAAACATCCGATCAGTGCAAGATGCAGAAATGTTTTCTCTTTCATTTGTACTAATTGAAATCGTTATTTTATCAAATAAATATTGGTCCTTTTTGAACATTTGTGTAAAATTCGTTGCCTCCGAAAGGTGAAATGTCTGTGTAGTTTGCGGTATTGTGTCATCTCTGCAAAACATTTGTTCTCTTTGTATACGCGCACTGGCAGTGTAGAATCTATAGCAGTACTCATTTTCGTCAAAGCCTAAAATACACAAATATCAAAGTTTTCACTCTTCTTGAATAAATCGATACTGGGAATATAATAAAATAGAATAGAGCTCAGCCTGGATACTGGTATAGTCTCATCTCGTTCTTCGATGTTAGGTACTTATCCTGCCATGCGTGGTTCAGATTATTCTATAACCAGGGTCGAAAAGTTCTGAATGTAGGGCGATTATATATCAGGTACGTACATTCAGTGGATTAGTAAATTGACAGTCAAAGGGTTACGGTACCAATAAAGAAGGCTTTTGGATATTCTAAATAGGTCATGACAAGAAAAGCAGCCTAGTAGTGGTGATGGCTTTATGATGGTTTTTTTTTTCACATACTCGAGTATGCAATGCGTTCATGATCAATTCATTTTGGTGGTTTCCTTGACCTTATATGTGTGTGTGTGTGGGGAGGGGGGGGGGGGGGGGGGGGGGGGGGTCGGTTCGAGACGAATTTGTATACTGTGTTGCCAGGTGCAAGATACGTACAACAAAGTACATAGGTCTGATGTCAGGGGCGTAGCTCCCTTTAAGCACTGTAGGCACATGCCTACACATTTTTTCTCAAAATGCCCCAAAATGCAGCTGCGGCGATAGACATCTGCGTAATGTATCGACCAGATCAGCCTGCGCTGTCCGCGCAGACTGGTCTGGCCGACACATTCCGTCTTAGGGGGATAGATTCTAGAGTAGTTATTCCTGAAACAGAAAATCCACAGGGGGCGAAAATTGTCTATCCGGGTAGGCCTGTGTGGCATGCTTAGGCTGATCCGGGTCGATACTTTACGCACAGTCCACACTGTTGATTTTCTCACGAGAAGGCCTACACATTGATTATTGCAAAGCTACAGAAGGAAGTTTGTATGTAGTAATGGTCCTCTACGTGTGATTGTGGAAAAGGTCGGAAACGTGTAAATTGTTGGATCATCTCCATTTGGCGTGAACTAAGGCTGGGATATAAATACATTTAGAACCGGGCCGTAACAACTGAATTGCCTGGACGAAGTGTATGCCATTGTCCACTCATGCCATCGTGTCCTCTCACACTGTGTGTTCCAGACCCGAGTTTATACTACTACAGTATTGTGTAGAAGGATATTGGGCTAAATTGTTTGCAAACTGTGTTTAAAGTCGCTCAAGTACTGTATTGCATTACAGGTGTCGCACCTGACACTTCACTGGCTTTATCCCATTATCAAACGACACGTTATATTACATCGACGTCCAAATGCGTAGTAGGTATTTACAATGGAAGCTCGCCAATGTTTTTAAATTTCAAGGACACACTAATGTCATTAGATCAATCTGGTTTACTATGTATCCAGAATAGCGTCTTATGTTTGTTTTACCATTTCCGACATAGACATACGTATGTTGGCATATATCTGCAACATGCAGTATTTAAATACATTGTGGCAAATTGTTCTAAAAGACATTATGTATCGTTATTAAACTTCTTTTTTTAAGATGTTATATTTTTTTTCATCGCTTTTTTTTTTTTAGAATAAAAATCTGATTAAAACCAGACCTAAAAGTGTTTCGCTTGTATGTAGATCTGATGACTGCCTCATACAGGTCATCTCAGATTGTCCTTTGAGTCAGTTAATCAAATTGTCGCATACAAAATATATAAGTATAAAACAGGGGAGATAACCCATATTAATAAACGAGATAGAGAAGTGATGATTGTCGAGTGTTCTGATTGTATATAACCGAGTGTTGGTTGAATCGTGTAATTTCATTGGACAAATAAAACGAGCACCGCCTCATGAATATTTATGTTTATTATATGCCTGTACATTTTCCGGTGGAAATACATGCAGATTGACATGCGCAAATACACCACGACAGATTAAAATTCCGTATCTACATGCGGTGTAAATACAAGATTGTGACGTCAGACAGTGCGCGGAATACTTTCAGCGAGGTATCCCCAATAAACAATGTATTGAATTTGTATATTTAATAGTTTTTTCGCTCTTCATAGATCGTAGGTATATAATAAAAGGAATATTACGTTGCGGGAGCGATAAATGGGTACGTATTGCACGACTCGTAGCGTGGGAAAATCCATATCTTACTCGACCTTCGGTCTCGTAAGATATCGATTTTTCCACGCTACTTGTCGTGCAATACAAACCCTTTTATCGCTCCCGCAACGTAATATTCCGTATATATCCTTCTTTCTCCTACATTCGGCCCTTGCACTCGTTTCGTGACTTATAAGAAAGCAATTTTTCGAACGACATTTTTTGTCTGCATAAATCATCCATGTCATGGAAGCGTTTTTATTTTTTTTAAGTTTACATTTTACTTACGGTTACTTCCTTTTATAGTTTGGCAATATGAAACTAGGTCACGAACTGAGGAGGAAGCGTTTTTGACATTCACGACCGATAATCAGGCATATATTTGAGACATATTTTCAAAATATTTCTTATTTGTGTTTATGTTACCAGTTTATGATGATACTTATCTAAAATAAAATAATATTTTTACCACTCGCTTCTTCATATCGAAATGTGCATGCGCGAAAATCGATTTTAAAGGTCACAAAACTAGGACACAACAGGATACAGGGTCGGTTCGAGACGAATTTGTATACTGTGTCGCCAGGTGCAAGATGCGTACAACAAAGTACATAGGTCTGATGTCAGGGGCGTAGCTCCCTTTAAGCACTGTAGGCACGTGCCTACACATTTTTTCTCAAAATGCCCCAAAATGCAGCTGCGGCGATAGACATCTGCGTAATGTATCGACCAGATCAGCCTGCGCTGTCCGCGCAGACTGATCCGGCCGACACATTTCGTCTTAGGGGGATAGATGTCTAGAGTAGTTATTCCTGAAACAGAAATTCCACAGGAGGTAGGCCTGTGTGGCATGCTTAGGCTGATCCGGGTCGATAATTTACGCAGAGTCCACAATGTTGATTTTCTCACGAGACGGCCGACACATTGATTATTGCAAAGCTGCGCCCCTGGATGTAAATGTCATTGACAAGCATGCAACTATAATAAGTACAACGAGTAGTTCCAGACAGCCGAACAGTAACTAGCTTTAGTCTCAATACTTCGACATTACATATTAGATCGGATGTGAACAGTCAAACTATGAAATTGCATTCCGAGTACAAACAGTTTAACTTGCTTTAATTAAAGATGTAATACCGACCGTTCTGATTGAAAGCATTAACTAAGACATTATATATATTCTTTGGATGTGATCGGTTAGTGATTTTACGAACTGGTTAATGTTTTATCGTCCGATTTGCATGAAACGTGTATACAAAAAGTGAACAGCTTAAATATCAAGGGGGTAGGACATATATCGAGTAAAATGGTAAATTTCTGATCCTTCGGTTTGCGTATTGAACAACATTAAATTAATACAGAACAGAATGAAACTGTAAACGTGTGCGCATATTAAACCTTTCCCACATATTATAAGTCTGTAGCAGACGAAGTTGAAAACATCTAGACAAAAATGTGGAAAATCATTATAAATGAGTGAATAACTGTTAGATGGAGTTAAAACACCGTGAAAAACGGAGAAATTAGTCAGTTTGAACAATTTCTCCTTTTGTCATAACGTTTCTAAAGGTCGTCTGCTGCAGGTGTCATAATGCGTACGTGGGAAAAGCTTTTAACAAAATGCCAGTGTTATACAGTTCGCTCGTTCCGATGACGGTGTTATACAGTTTGTTCGTTCCGATGACGCATTTCCTCTGACCATACAGTATATTAGCTTACAATGATTTTACAGTTTTGAGAGCTATGTCATTTCATTTATTCGCTCATCAAATTAACAATTTCCACGGAAAAGAAATTACCATAAAACATTATGACAGCTGTTTGTACCCGGTGACTCGCTTTGACATTGTTTACAACCTATGTTAAACAAGCACCGTCAGGGTTCTTGTTGCATCTGCTAACAGTTTGTTTTGTTTTTCAGCAGGTTTTCAGTTATACCAGGGCGATTCCTTGGTAAGCTACCATTTATCCAGACATCATCGAACCAGTCGTGACGCTATACCCGAAGTCCTGAGTGCAAAGCCATTGTTACCATGTTAAAGTACTTGGTATAACAATACCGGGGGTCGAACCCGCGACCTCCCACACGAGAGGCGGACTCTACAACTACACCACCGAGGCTGCATTGTCTCCGGAACCGGGTCCGGACCTCTAGAATGTTAGTCTAAAGGTCAGGACCCGGAGACAAACTATACGGATCTTTCTCCGGGTCCTGGAAAGTCTCTTTCGTGGTTTAATCAGGGTTTCTTTCATTTACATTTTTACAAATCACCATTCCTGTATCATGGTTTTATTATTATTGGTAAAAATTATATCTGAAAATAAATGCACTTTTTTACAAGCGAATATGTAACGTTGTAGAATGACTACATATACCTGCGTGTTATTGTCATGGGAACCAACTCATGAAAGGATTCAGGGGACTTCGACTTACTACCAGTTCGTCTAACTGATCAATACTTAACCCTTTCCCTCATACGACAATTCTGCAGCAGACGACTTTGAACGTATTTTGTCAAAACATAGAACATAACAATAATTGAATGAATAACCTACGACAAAAAGTGGAAAACATTGTGGCAAAAGGAGAAATTGCACGTTTTGTGCAATTTCTTCTTTTGTCACTATGTTTTCAAAAAGCCGTCTGCTGCAGAGGCGTCAGAAAGCGTCTATATGAGGGAAAGGGTTAATTAATAGTAAAGGAGATATAGGTTTCCTTTAACTTGTACACATGAATGAATGTTAAGCCTTAGTATAAACAGACGTTAAATATCATAATTGTTTGTTAGAAAAATCTACCTGAATTGATAATTATCATTTACGATTTATATGACATTGTCGACTGTGTTCTTATATTGATAATATACGAATATAGATTGAAAACTTAATAAAGTTCTTAACTTATGACTGATTGATCGACTGTGTGATATCGGTCTCCTTTCCCCGTATCATGGTTTATTACAGTGCATGGTAAGATCAGGATGGGAGTGGGGACTGCACTGTTTCGTCTTCGGGACGGCGATGGAATATTCAATTGGCAGGTCAACAAACACATATGGTGTCCTGTGTTTGCCAACAACCAAGGACTCATTCATAGACTTTTGAATTGCTAATGGACCACTTCCGACATGGCAACATTTGGTTCCACACAGGGGCATATGAGGAACACATCACTATTGATAATTTTTTATAGAGGAGAAATCGTGTTGAAAATAGAATAGTTGCACTTAAATAGTGACGTCTCCATTCCCCGTACTCATGATTGCTGTTAATAAAGAAGAACTATTGTTTGTTGGAAAAGGAGCCGTCGCTCAAGAATAGCGAGATCTACATTTCCTACACTGTTTTCATAATTCGTACGCTCCGAATGTAAAGTGAAAACTGATGTTTTTAATTTATGAGTGACAGATGGATAAAAAGTGATTTCAATATCCTTTTCCCATTCTTTTGATATTTATAACGTAGAAATCTTGTTGTAAATGGAGCCATTGCTCATGAAAAGCGATATCTTTTCCTACAAAATCTACATCGCGGCACGGTAATGATATACGGTCCAACGTCTATCTTATTTCCGTTCCTTAATATCTTAACTTGAATGAAGGACTTTACCAAATAAAACAATTCATACTCTTTTGGTTGGTTATGTAGTTGTGTCACTTACATGTTGCAGATGCAGATTATATACACTTTGTTTCATACAGCCTTGTACTACGCCATTACAACGTAGAGCGTAGAATAAACATTTAACCCTTTCCCTCATATAGACGCTTTCTGACGCCTCTGCAGCAGACGGCTTTTTGAAAACATAGTGACAAAAGAAGAAATTGCACAAAACGTGCAATTTCTCCATTTGCCACAATGTTTTCTACTTTTCGTCATTTCAATTCCCAATAATGCGAATATATTATCGTTTGTGCAAAAAGAAGACCTAGTCATAATTAATTTCAAATAGACACGCATTCAAAACACAATATATTATAACGAGACAAAGTAGAAAAAGAATCAGTCACGAAAATGCGTACATTATATCTAGCAATAGTTTAAAACTATCGCAGACACAAATGTTTAATTATACACTAAATTACGAAAGACCTGTGGTGACTTCCAAACTTCATACTTCACATGTCACATGTCACACTTCAGACGTCACACTTCACACTTCATAGATAATATGTTTGAAGTGTGAAGTGTGAAGTATGAAGTCTGAATTTCACACTTCACACTTCAAACTTCGCACTTCACAATTCACACTTCACACTTTACACTTCACACTCCACACTTCATACTTCACACTTCACACTTCATACTTCACACTTCACACTTCACACTTCACACTTCATACTTCATACTTCAAACTTCAAACTTCACATTTCATTTCAATTTGCGAAAGACGTAAGAAGATTTTGAAGTTTGAACTGTGAAGTGTGAAGTATGAAGTGTGAAGTATGAAGTGTGAAGTATGAAGTGTGAAGTATGAAGTGTGAAGTGTGACGTTTGAAATGTGAAGTGTGAAGTGTGAAGTGTGAAGTGTGAAGTTTGAAATGTGAAGTTTGGAAGTCACCATCGGTCTTTCGTACTAAATAGTGTTATGTAAGTTTATTAAGGGCTAGTTATAAAAGGGTTGCCATTATACATTGCAGGTTTAACTATAATCGATTGGCGTCTTAAATTTCGATTCAACAAGATCCCTTCCGTCTCCCAATTTAGTTATGTATTGATGTATTATTTCAAACAATAATAGGCAATTCTACAACAAAGGAACGATACAAACTTTGATTACAGTTTTGTTTTTCCAAATGTAGACGAGTAGACTAACTTCCTTCGACAAAACACTCAAAGATACCAATTCGCTTGTAAAACAAGATATTACTTTTGAGGATTTTGATTGGATGTTTTCCACATTTAATTTCTGTGCCGCGATGAAGATATGTTCACGATTTGGTTTCTGTGACAAAAACACGCAAGTGAAATGTATATATATATAAGTCATCTTACAAGGTTACGTATTCGCTTGTAAAAACAAGTATTTATTTTTTATAATAAAAGAATAACAATATAGGTATGGAGATTTGTAAGATATAAATGAAAGGAAATCTTAAAAAACCATGACAAATATATGTCCCGGACCCGGAGACACTTCCTTCTTTTTTAAGGAGATATAGATATTACCCCCAGCTAGTTCACCCCTTTAACCCTTTATGTGATGTCATGACGGGAATGAAACGTATACCCCCTTTACGCCTGACGCGCCTCAGATGTTCCGGGAAATTATTCAGATCGAGGTACAATAGCACGTTGACTATTTGCTCTTGCTATTTTCGCCTGTTATTTGTTGTCTGTAACGCTTATCATTTACTTTCGCAATATCTCGGATCATTCTCAACGTTTTTATGGGACCTGATCTTGATCCAAACTGTTTGCATAGGGCATCGACGGTTTGCGAAATTTGCCTCAAGTATGTAAAGAGTTAATATCATAATCCTATAATGAGGTCAATAAAATATGAAATACTCATCGGAATCAATAAGAAAGAAATAGGAACGAGCTATAATTTATTTAATTTGTTAGAACAGTTAGTTATAAAATGTGAGCCCCCGTCAAAGGGAAAGGGAACATCTGAGGCGCGACAGGCGTAAAGGGGGTGTACGTTTCATCACATAAAGGGTTAAAGGGGTGAACTAGTTGGGGGTAATTTCTATATCTCCTTAAAAGGAAGGAAGTGTCTCCGGGTCCGGGACAATATTTGTCATGTTTTTTTAAGATTTCCTTTCATTTATATCTTACAAATCTCCATACCTTTATTGTTATTCTTTTATTATAAAAAATAAATACTTGTTTTACAACTTTAAGTGTTTTTGTAGGTTAATTGAAGATCCAGATAAGCCTGTGCATCCGCGCAGTTGAATGAAGACCAGTTATTCACATATTACTTCCAATAATGTCGGAAGATTATGTGAGGATTCGGATAAGGCTGAGTAGGAGGACAAGGTGATCTAAGCCCACACAGTTCAGAAGTGCCAAGCCTTACCTTTTCCTACGGACGGTTTTAAATGTGGACAGGAAGGAGTTTAGGAAAACGTCATCGGTGACTGTAACATTTGAACAATTAACCCTTTCCCTCATATAGACGCTTTCTGACGCCACTGCAGCAGACGGCTTTTCGAAAACATAGTGACAAAAGAAAAAAATGCTCAAAACGAGCAATTTCTCCTTTTGCCACAATGTTTTCCACTTTTAGTCATAGGTTATCCATTCAATTATAGAGATTTCCTATTTTTTGATAAAACAAGTTCAAAGTCGTCTGCTGCAGAATTGTCGTATGAGGGGAAATATGTACTATGTATAGTCAGTCGATTGCTTTGAGACTATCCGCGGGTAGAAATGTTACATTTAGCATATAAGAGGTATAATATTGATATTGAGTTTAAATAGTGTGGGACTATAGTATTCAACGACAGAGGCGTCATTTTTTATTAAAAGTTTGCTTTCAAAATAGCTAGAATACGTCTCTCTAGTTTTTTAATTAGATGTGTTATGAATACCGTTCCTGTTGTTAAGATGTAAGTAATATCAACACTTTCCCGAATACAACACCAGCTGCAGCAGGCGAATTCAAAAAATAAATATCTTTACATGAATATTGAAAATCTCCATAAAAGGAAAGTATAATTATTTACTAAGAGTTGAAAGCATTGTAGCATGAGCAATACATCCTTTAGTCACAATATTTTTAAAACTTTCTGCTGCAGATACTTTTACCATTTGTTCACGGAATTTACCACTATGATACGAAACATCACAAATGAACCGTTCCGCGAGAAAACCAACATTGTGTACTCTGCGTAAAATATCGACCCGGATCAGCCTAGGCATACCGCGCAGGCTAATCCGGTACAGACACTTTTCGCCTCCTGTGGATTTTCTGTCTCGGGAATCATTACTCTATACCTCTAGCTCCCTGAGACGGATTGTGTCGGCCCGGATCTGGGTCGATACATTCCGCAGAGTCCATAATGTTGGTTTTTCTAGAGGGACGGCTGAAATGATACATAAAATATCCGTTACCAATAAAAGAGAAATAAACAGCACGGTTATAATGAAAAAACAGATATGTTACTATATTCATCTACCAGTCACCTGGTCGCTTTTCATTATTATTGCCTCTGTTGATGAATCAATCAACCCACTTAGTCTGACGACCGATCCCTTTTCCTGATATAAACAACATTCCACGCCCCCGCAGACTTTAAGATACATTTGGGAAAAAAGTAATTTGCTCGTAAAAAATATGGATAGAGTCACATATTGAATCTTTGTCCTGACTTCCTGTTGATACCCCCATTCCCCTCTGTGGATTCAAAGCAGACGAAACTTTCAGGGGCATTTCTGTATCGTATTACAAGCTGTCGGCTTGACTTTGTAAAATTATTTAACCCTTTCCCTCATACGACAATTCTGCAGCAGACGACTTTGAACGTACTTTGTCAAAAACTAGAAAATTTCCATAATTGAATGGATAACCTATGACAAAAAGTGGAAAACATTGTGGCAAAAGGAGAAATTGCACGTTTTGTGCAATTTCTTCTTTTGTCCCTATGTTTTCAAAAAGCCGTCTGCTGCAGAGACGTCAGAAAGCGTCTATATGAGGGAAAGGGTCAAAATTGTTCCCGTTGTATAGATATGGGTGAAAATTATGAATGGTTTATCTCCATTTATAATAAAAAATAAAAACGAAATGAAAACCCGGTAAATAAGTCCTTTTCGTTTGATACAGAATAGAAAGTATTTTGCGAAAAAATGCTCTTTTTGAGAAGTTGACGTCTCTTTCAGTCAATGGTTAAAAGGAACTACTTTTTGATAATCGCCAAAACACTTATTCAGATCGTACCAAATGCAGGGAGAATATCAACAAGGTAAAAGTGCATTTTCTATGAAATAAGGTTGAGTTCGGATAACAAATCTATTTTCATTTGTCTTGCCATTCTAAAAATGAAGATATGTAAAATTATTGCATTTGATAAAATGTAGATTTGATCAGATTGTGTGGATGTTCAGGCTGGTCTGGATCTACACTTTTCACACAAGCCAATGTTTAGAGTTTTTGCATATTCCCTTCATATAACAAGAAAGAATAGCAACCATCGATCAAAATCGAAAATGATCAAAATAGGTATATTATGTAGGTTAACCCTTTCCCTCATACGACAAATCTGCAGCAGACGACTTTGAACGTATTCTGACGAATTTGGAACAGACGACGATTGAAAGCATTGTGGCAAGACATAGCTGTGCTCTATTCAATAGTTAGTATATATTCTATCCCGGCTCGGCCAACTTTCTTTCCGACGATTGACAAAGGTCAATGCGACATGCGTCATTCGTCTTCCACCAATGGGCTAAGTCTATGTGGAAAAGCAGCCAGTTGCTTGGGAAGATTGTTGTGTGGAGTACTGGTGTGAGAAAACCAGGAAATGCATAAGTAGGTGAACTGGTCGCCGTGATATAACTGAGAAATTGTTAAAAACGGCGTTAAACCCCAATCAATCAATCAATCAATCAATATATATATATATTCTAAAGGAAATCAAAGTCATCTGCTGAATCTGTTGTAGTTTGTTTGAAAGGATAAGCGAACATTGCTTAAACACATGCACCGTGGAATAAGGATGAACTTCGGAACTCTCTCATTTCCGTTAAGAAGATCAATAGTCCTCCAACCCGGAATCCCAGGAATGCTTTGAATTTTGATACCTTTCTAATCAATCAAACCATTCATTTCATGGCGTTTTATTCTCGATGATTTCTATGTTGTATGTTGTGTATGTTCTCGATAATTCCAATGTTTGATGGTGTGTATGTTCTCGACAATTCCCATGTTGAATAAAGTTTATGTTCTCAATACTACCCATGTTGAATGTAGTGTATGTTCTCCAACATTCCTATGTTGAATGTAGTGTATGTTCTCCAACATTCCTATGTTGAATGTAGTGTATGTTCTCCAACATTCCTATGTTGAATGTAGTGTATGTTCTCCAACATTCCTATGTTGAATGTAGTGTATGTTCTCCAACATTCCTATGTTGAATGTAGTGTATGTTCTCCAACATTCCTATGTTGAATGTAGTGTATGTTCTCGATAATGCCTATGTTGAATGTATTGTATGTTCTCGATAATGCCTATGTTGAATGTAGTGTATGTTCTCGATAATGCCTATGTTTAATGTAGTGTATGCACTATTATATATGAGCTATGTCGCACAAAAAACTGACCTTTTGATATTCTGAAATAAATGTCGATCGCCTGTTAGTTAGATCCCATATTCAAAGGCATCCTTGATAGATAAACAACTCCTTGAATAACAGGGAAGGCCCTGGTCAGACAGTGCAATTGTTCATGTTGCGTGAGACGTGACCATTTTATAAGGAGTGGGTTCTTTACATTCACATTTTAGATGCTATGTACTAACCGCTTCCGGTTATTATGTTATAATGTACTGTTTTATCCGTACCTTCACTATTTGTACATGCAAACATGCATGATTTCCCATGAACGGGCTCATACAATAGCAACAACAGATAACACATGATTTCCCATGAACGGGAACATACAATAGCAACAACAGATAACACATGATTTCCCATGAACGGGCTCATACAATAGCAACAAAAGATACCACATGATTTCCCATGAACGGGAACATACAATAGCAACAACAGATAACACATGATTTCCCATGAACGGGCTCATACAATAGCAACAACAGATACCACATGATTACCCATGAACGGGCTCATACAATAGCAACAAAAGATACCACATGATTTCCCATAAACGGGAACATACAATAGCAACAACAGATACCACATGATTACCCATGAACGGGCTCATACAATAGCAACAACAGATACCACATGATTACCCATGAACGGGCTCATACAATAGCAACAAAAGATACCACATTATTTCCCATGAACGGGCTAATACAATAGCAACAACAGATAACACATGATTTCCCATGAACGGGCTCATACAATAGCAACAACAGATACCACATGATTACCCATCAACGGGCTCATACAATAGCAACAACAGATACCACATGAGTTCCCATGAACGGGCTCATACAATAGCAGAAACATATACCATGTGATTTCCAATGAACGGGCTCATACAATAGCAACAACAGATACCACGTGATTTCACATGAACGGACTCATACAATAGCAACAACAGATGCCACATGATTTCCTATGAACTGGCTGATACAATAGCAACAACATATACCACATGATTTCCCATGAACGGGCTAATACAATAGCAACAACATATACCACATGATTACTCATGAACGGGCTCATACAATAGCAACAACAGATAACACATGATTTCCCATGAACGGGCTCATACAATAGCAGAAACATATACCATGTGATTTCAAATGAACGGGCTCATACAATAGCAACAACAGATACCACATGATTTCCCATGAATGGGAACATACACGAGCAACAACAGATACCATATGATTACCCATAAACGAGCTCATACAATAGCAACAACATATACCATATAATTACCCCTGAACGGGCTCATACAATAGCAACAACATATACCATATTATTTCCCATAAACGAGCTCATACAATAGCAACAACATATACCATATAATTACCCCTGAACGGCTCATACAATAGCAACAACATATACCATATGATTTCCCATAAACGGGCTCATACAATAGCAACAACATATACCACATGATTACCCATGAACGGGCTCATACACGAGCAACAACAGATACCATATGATTACCCATAAACGAGCTCATACAATAGCAACAACATATACCATATAATTACCCCTGAACGGGCTCATACAATAGCAACAACATATACCATATGATTTCCCATGAACGGGCTCATACAATAGCAACAACATATACCATATGATTACCCATGAACGAGCTCGTACAATAGCAACAACATATACCATATAATTACCCATGAACGAGCTCGTACAATAGCAACAACATATACCATACAATTACCCATGAACGAGCTCGTACAATAGCAACAACATATACCATATGATTTCCAATGAACGGGCTATGAGTATGAGTCGAGTCTAGACAGTTGCTGTTTTATTGAATGACTCTCTGTAACGGGATAATATAAATGTAAATTGACGTAAAACAAATAGTACTACAGTTCTAGTTATTTAATCAAAATATGCATACGAGTTGATATATTATATAATAATAATAATAAAATAATAAATTCTTTATTTTAAGAAGATAACACATTATGCATTTTATACAAATTAACAAATGTAGAAAGTCATATTTACAATGTGGTCTTCTGTAACAAAACACATTTTTAACAAATCATTCATTCAATTATACGACAAGCACCATCATGTTAAAGTAAATAGTAAATACAGATTTTAAAAACAACATTATATCACATATTTCAGCATTCATACAGACATATTTGTATCCATAAGCATATATAAATTGAAATTGAAACACATGAAAACAATGTTGTACATACTTTTCTTATAACTTCGATATGTTAAGTAAGTGATTGAGTCTATAAATGTATATATATAGGCATACAGTGAAGACTTTTGTAAGACTGGGTGTATGCACAGACTCACCTGAGTCTCCACTGATTCTCCACTGTACACACAGATGTTTTAAGATCCCAAATTGCAGGACGTGTCGTACAATGTGTTGTGTTAACTACGTGTTCGTCGTTCCAGGAGTTTAAGTCAATAGACCCCAAATGTCAAATATCACAATCATTTTCGTTCAGGGGTCGAGTATTCGCGAACCAAGTTTTTGTTTCAGTTTGCTATTGAACACAGATCTGCATACATTGCTTTTCATCTGACCAAACGTGTTTGCAAATGTTACGACTTTAAGATATCTTATGAGGGTGAATCCTGCATCGCATACACTGTTATTGTTGCAAGCAAAACGCATTTCTAAGTTTACGATATTAACGTACGGATTCCGTTATGATAAAGCTGCGTCATGCAAAAACGGGCTAGTGTTACATCTGTAGCAGACAGAAGTAGACGTAGCAGACACATGGATTGTCTCGCCACATTTATCACAGCTATAAATCCATTTCTTTCGAAAGATTAAGGCAATGACAATGACAAATATTTTATTGAAAGTAATTAGGCCACCGGCCCATAGTACGAAGCATTATATTTAACAAATAGTATATAGCTGAGAATGATGTCCTTATCATGTTTTCATTAACATATATATGAAATATGAAAGTGTTTTTATGATATCAGGATTGTCGTTTTGAAGCAATGTATAACAATCCTCAATGTTGGTGTCACCTACATACCAATCAAATAAAAATACAGTTCTTAATTGATCAAACTTTTGGCATTGAAATAACACATGAAATTCACATTCAATAATGTTTTTCTTTAACTTTTGAAAACAGTAATTGCATATCCTTAGTTCACGATCAATATTATTGTGACGACCAGTTTCGATGCCAAATTTGTGGTTCGAGCAACGGAATTTAGCAAGAGCTATTCTATATTTGAATGGGATGTCAATCAACAGATATCTGTCAGTATTTAGCAGAGATTTATAGTGTTTGTAATGATGGCAACGACCAGATGCGTTGATTTGTACATGCCAGTTTTGTTTGAAACAGTCTATCAAGCGCTGTTTAAAACATTTGACAAAATGGTTGGCGTTTCCAACGTCCTGTGCAATCCAAACATAGCCAAAACCATAGAGAAAAAGTAAGTTTTTGACGTAAGTACTCCAGGTTCTTCGTCCAACATCATCCAAGGATTTTTGCATTAAATAACAATTTCGAGGATATCTGTTATTTGGCATTATTAACAAACGACACCAATATTTGATACAGTAAGAATAATAATCAATATAAATAGGATATCTACCACATTCTCCCAATGCTATCATGTTATTTGTTTTACTATTTAGTTTTAGATATCTTTTACAAAAATCAAAGTGGACAGATTCTACGACTTCTGAATATGTATGGCCCCATACTTGCGCTCCGTAGCACAATATTGGTTTTATCATCGAGTCAAACAACTTAAAAAGATCTTTACAAGGAAAATAACCAAATGCTCTCTGATATTTATAAATAGAAAAAGTAGCTTTCCTGGCTTGAGCTGCGAGCTTTTGTTGAGCTGAAAACCATGACAGCATAAGGAACACAATAAGACCCCATTTCGCTTGATTCAGCTCAATTAAGTTACCAATGTGTGAATTGTAAAGATCAACCGTCTACATAATATATAGACTGCCAAATATATTATTATGTATGTATTTATTCTTTATTAAAGTCTCCTCTTTGTACATGTTACATAATTTAAAACAAGATACACCAATACAGTTGATAAATAATTGTACAAAGCCATTTTAAAAAAAAAAGAATTATAAGAGACTAAGAAATCATCACATGTACCTTCATACCTTCATAGGCAATTAAAAATGTTAAAAGTGATAGAGAGCGAAGTGTGCATTGTTTTCCGGAAGAGCATTTTAATCATGGAAAACCACGTAGTAATAAAACTGTGCAGATAGATATGAATCAAGGAAAGGAATAAACATTATTGTAAATGTCCTTGGTTGATAATTTAGATGAAAGGTGGTATTAACTCATTTTCACAGCATGATTAAATAATGCGTTTACCCTTAAACCAATTACAATAAGCAGATGTTCTACTTTACAGAAGTATTGATAGGCTACTATCAGAACGTACCGATGTGTGTTACTTGTCCACTCTGCTTGAGAGAGGTGGAAATTTCTTTTTAAAGGAATAGTTCTCCATTGCGTTGAATTCAGAATGAATGTAACGTAATTTGATCTTTACGAAAGTGTTTTTTCTGTGGGTATCATGACTTAAGGAATTAACACGTCTGATCGATGGGTTATAATTTGATCAGATGTTATAAAGAAATCAACGGAAATTACAGGGCCGTTTTACGACGCAGATTAATTGAGTCATAATAACATGGTTCACTACGACCCTTGTCGGAAATGAGCCGTCCCGCGAGAAAACCAACATTATGGCCTCTGCGTTATGTATCGACGCAGATCAGCCTGCGCAGTCCACGCAGACTGATCCGGGCCGATACATTCCGTCTCAGCGGGATAGTGATATAGAGTTATGATTCCTGAAACAGAAAGTCCACAGAAGGCGAAAAGTGTCTATCTGGGTAAGCCTGTGCGGCATGCTTAGGCTGATCCGGGTCGACACTTTACAAGGTTGGTTTTCTCGCGGGACGGCTCAAATACGATGCCATGGCACTTCACGGTTTTAGATACATGAGCAGCACTCCACGAAAAAAACAGCCATAGGACAGTTTCGACCAGTATAGAGCACTTTCACACAGTCAGTCTGATTTTGTTCTTCACTGATCGCAATTAAAGTCATAGGAGTTTTCAAAGTGCTACGGACAAACAGAGTAATATTGGGTCAGATAGCACTGATGCACAGTCAGTTCGTTACCGTCGCTACAAAATGCATGTACACACGCTTAGGTATATTTTACTAGAATAAAATTAATATATTTCCCACATTGTGACCAATAATACGACTACAAGTAAACTGTATAGTCTTTGTAATAGCCTTGAGTTGACATAATTGAGCCGTCCTGCGAGAAAACCAACGTTATGGTATCTGCGTAATGTATCGATCCAGATAAGCCTGCGCAGGATAATCCAGGCCGACACATTCCGTCTCAAGGGTAAAGCGGTATAGAGTAATGATTCCTGAAACAGAAAATCTACAGAAAGCGAAAAGTGTATGTCCGGGTAAGCCTGCGCGGCATGCTTAGGCTGATCCGGCTCGATACTTTACGCAGAGTCAACACTGTTAGTTTTCTCGCGGGACGGCTCAATTACGTTTTGAATGAGAGAAGGCAGAATCATGACAGCGATTTTATAGCGCAATCGAATTTGTTCTGGTCATTTGGGGAAATGTTTGTTTATGCATTCATCACAAAGTTATTAATTGACCTCTGTATTTTCAAAAGCAAAATTTACAATTGGCATAGGAAAGCAATTAACCGCTTTTCGTATTATTTCATAGCAGAACAGGTTTTATTAGCCAGGAAAAACATAGCCACAAATGATTTTGATAATGTAAGTTGTCAAATTAAGTAAAAACACCCAGGGTAACAATAGTATTGACATCTTGAGTGCCTTGACTTCATTCAAAGTATCAGCTTTCATATGAAGTAAAAATGGACGGATTAGGAAATGAAGGTCATTTTAATCAAGCAAAAAAGTTTAAATTGTCTAGAAACCTACAAATTGGTAATTATGTTATATTCTAACTGCGTCTATCGATTTCGGGCTTTAATGTATCTGCGTAGGGTAAATGTTCGGGCCTAGAATGTACCTGCGTAGAGTAAATGTTCGGGCTTAGAATTATCTGCGTAGAGTAAATGTTCGGGATTAGAATTATTTGCGTAGAGTAAATGTTCGGACTTAGAATGTATCTGCGTAGAGTAAATGTTCGGGCTTAGAATTATCTGCGTAGAGTAAATGTTCGGGCCTAGAATGTATCTGCGTAGAGTAAATGTTCGGACCTAGAATGTATCTGCGTAGAGTAAATGTTCGGGCCTATGATATATCTGCGTAGAGTAAATGTTCGGGCTTAGAATTATCTGCGTAGAGTAAATATTCGGGCCTAGAATGTATCTGCGTAGAGTAAATGTTCGGGCCTAGAATGTATCTGCGTATAGTAAATGTTCGGACCTAGAATATATCTGCGTAGAGTAAATGTTCGAACTTAGAATATATCTGCGTAGAGTAAATGTTCGGGCCAAGGATGTATCTGCGTAGAGTAAATGTTCGGGCCTAGAATATATCGGCGGCGTAGAGTAAATGTTCGGGCCTAGAATATATCTGCGTAGAGTAAATGTTCGGGCCTAGAATATATCTGCGTAGAGTAAATGTTCGGGCTTAGAATTATCTGCGTAGAGTAAATGTTCGGGCCTAGAATGTATCTGCGTAGAGTAAATGTTCGGACCTAGAATGTATCTTCGTAGAGTAAATGTTCGGGCCTAGGATATATCTGCGTAGAGTAAATATTCGGGCTTAGAATTATCTGAGTAGAGTAAATGTTCGGGCCTAGAATGTATCCGCGTAGAGTAAATGTTCGGGCCTAGAATGTATCTGCGTAGAGTAAATGTTCGGGCATAGGATATATCTGCGTAGAGTAAATGTTCGGGCCTAGATTTATCTGCGTAGAGTAAATGTTCGGGCCTAGAATGTATCTGCGTAGAGTAAATGTTCGGGCCTAGAATGTATCTGCGTAGAGTAAATGTTCGGGCCTAGAATGTATCTGCGTATAGTAAATGTTCGGACCTAGAATATATCTGCGTAGAGTAAATGTTCGGGCCTATGATGTATCTGCGTAGAGTAAATGTTCGGGCCTAGAATGTATCTGCGTATAGTAAATGTTCGGGCCTACAATGTATCTGCGTAGAGTAAATGTTCGGGCCTAGGATATATCGGCGGCGTAGAGTAAATGTTCGGACTTAGAATATATCTGCGTAGAGTAAAGGTTCGGGCCTAGAATGTTTCTGCGTAGAGTAAATGTTCGGGCCTAGAATGTATCTGCGTATAGTAAATGTTCGGGCCTAGAATGTATCTGCGTAGAGTAAATTTTCGGGCCTAGAATGTATCTGCGTAGAGTAAATGTTCGGGCCTAGGATATATCTGCGTAGAGTAAATGTTCGGGCCTAGAATATATCTGCTTAGAGTAAATGTTCGGGCCTAGAATGTATCTGCGTAGAGTAAATGTTCGGGCCTAGAATGTATCTGCGTATAGTAAATGTTCGGGCCTACAATGTATCTGCGTAGAGTAAATGTTCGGGCCTAGGATATATCGGCGGCGTTGAGTAAATGTTCGGACTTAGAATATATCTGCGTAGAGTAAAGGTTCGGGCCTAGAATGTTTCTGCGTAGAGTAAATGTTCGGGCCTAGAATGTATCTGCGTATAGTAAATGTTCGGGCCTAGAATGTATCTGCGTAGAGTAAATTTTCGGGCCTAGAATGTATCTGCGTAGAGTAAATGTTCGGGCCTAGGATATATCTGCGTAGAGTAAATGTTCGGGCCTAGAATGTATCTGCGTAGAGTAAATGTTCTGGCCTAGAATATATCTGCGTAGAGTAAATGTACGGGCTTAGAATATATCTGCGTAGAGTAAATGTTCGGGCCTAGAATGTATCTGCGTAGAGTAAATGTTCGGGCCTAGGATATATCTGTGTAGAGTAAATTTTCGGGCCTAGGATGTATCTGCGTAGGGTAAATGTTCGAGCCTAGGATATATCTGCGTAGAGTAAATGTTCGGGCCTAGAATGTATCTGCGTAGAGTAAATGTTCGGGCCTAGAATATATCTGCGTAGAGTAAATGTTCGGGCCTAGGATATATCTGCGTAGAGTAAATGTTCGGGCCTATAATGTATCTGCGTAGAGTAAATGTTCGGACCTAGAATATATCTGCGTAGAGTAAATGTTCGGGCCTAGAATGTATGAGCGTAGAGTAAATGTTCGGTCCGCTCAGTCCCAACAGAGCCTTAATTGTTCGTGCCCATGTAGTTTGGTCCTAAATGCATCTGTGGACAACAAGCTAGAGATGAAGTCCAATCAGTTTGACATCAATACACCATTTTATGTTCCATTACGAAGGGTCAATCGGACACCAATGTACGTTTGACACTTCTTTGAAGTGAATGTAACTAGCACGCAAACATTTACAGGTCTTTATCATACTATATAAAAGCGTGTCCAAGGTAATGAAAGTTATATGGGCGGTGTGCGGTTGGTGTGGCTTAACTTAAAAACGTTGTAGCATCACTTTTTCTAACATAATATCTAAGTTAATTTGGATATAAATGATACGATTATGCACGAAAAGTAGTTTCATACGTTTACTTAAGTAGATCATGTACATGGCATTTTATTGGCGATAGTTAAGGTTTGGCAAAACTGACGGTGTGATAGTGTTTTCGCAAATTCTGAACATTGCAGATCTAACAGCGATAGCCTATGTGCATGTAAGGTTTGTCGATGATTCAAATTAAAGCATACATTTTGTCAAATCTACTACGGTAAACGTAGGTTTGGAAATGACCAGCAGGATGAACCAAACGTCTGGTTAAGGCGCCCGAGTCGAAAGCACATCAGACTCCATAACATGTGTTGGTTGGTTTAAACA
Organism: Serripes groenlandicus; assembly: GCA_031761405.1. Classification (NCBI taxonomy): domain Eukaryota; kingdom Metazoa; phylum Mollusca; class Bivalvia; order Cardiida; family Cardiidae; genus Serripes; species Serripes groenlandicus. Next base: position 69,892,164 of record JASEVX010000010.1, read on the forward strand.
GCAGGACGCTGGCCATGGAAGTCGGCACCCGCTAAGGAGAGTGTTACAACTCACCTGTCGAATCAACCGGCCCTGAAAATGGATGAATCTGGAGCGTTGGGCCTATACCGAACCGTCGTTCCAATACATTAATGTTAGTCGTTGCCACGACGAGTAGGAAGGCGCTGCGGTGAGCACAGAAGCCTAGCGCGAGTGCAGATTTTGGTGGTAGTAGCAAATATTCAAATGAGAACTTTTAAAGATTGAAGTGGAGAAGGGTTCCATGTGAACAGCAGTCGAACACGGGTCAGTCGGCTTTAAGGGGTCGGAGGACTCCCTGGATTCGCCTTGAACGGACAGGGGTTTCAAGCTCGTAAAGCATCTCGGCTCTTGCGGTGTCCGGAACGCTCTCGTCGGCCCTTGTAAATCCGAGGGAGACAGTGTTAATCTCGCGCCAGGCCGTACTCATAGGTATCCAAGGTGAACAGGTTCTAGTACCAAAATTGGCCCAGTTGGCACATAGATACATCGACTCCAATAACATTCTGCGAAAGTATGATTATTTAACAGAAATTATGACCAATTTCTCCTTTTGGCACGGTTTATTTTTCAAACGTCGTCTGCTACAACAGAGTCTTCAAATTGCGTCAACATGTGGGAAAGAGTTACATGCACGTGTAACTTAACTATCCCTTCATCAAGTTTTAGATAAAGTGCATTCCAGTCCATGCCCTTGATTATCTATAGTTGGCAATCAACCTAATTTGGCTAATGATCCCCTCGAGGCGAAACACGTGAGAGTTAAATAAGTTTAACCTAGTTTTTACTTTTTAACAAAACGTTGAAGTAATCATTGAGCTTAACTCTTTCAGCGCCGAATTGTTTAAAGAAGACTCTTCCATGTTCAAAGTCGGGCGTCTCCATTTCTCATGTAATAAAAGTTCTGGACTATTTTGATAACTAAAACGCAAACAATGCGGATTTCAGGTGAGACAGCTCGTTACGAGCTGACTCACATGAATCTGTATTGTTTGCAAAAGCTTCAATGTTGCCTTTGGCGCTGAAAGAGTTAAATGGTCCAATAATCCAGTCCTTGGCCTCATTTAGACAATCGAGGGGGTCGATGAAAGTAACATAATTGTTTTACCTTTTCCCTGATGTTGGTGACAGTATACGCATTTCCATCCGAGGAAGTTTTTTCCACGATGTATTTAGTTCTGTGTCATTACCATAATGTCATAGTTATAGGGACATTAGTGATAATTATATTATCTCCCTTGTCAGATAAAGACCAAGGAAAACCAAATAGTTGGTAGGTCCTTTTAGTTGGAATCCTTTGTCTTTATTGCTATTTCGCAATGAGATATTGCAATTACTCTGTACACATTAATCATAAATGTGTTAATTAAAGTGATGATTAAAAACAGAAAATTTACAAAGCAGTGTTTAAAGAAAACAAATGTGTAATTACTGATCAATCTAATAACAGTTTGCCAAGAAAATGCAATTATAAGTGCACCATCCAGTGCAAAGAAACCAATGATAAAAACAGAGGAAACCAAATGATAGGATATGGCTAGATGTAGAGAGTATTAAAGGGAGATAACTGACCGATGTCTCCCAATAGTACGCTCCTCGGTCGTAAATGTATCCTCGTAATCCTTTACTCTAATACGGGAAGATGTTGCTACAAGTTGTAAAGTATTTGTAATTAACCAGCTGGAGATCGAACCCTTGACTCTGCGCTCAAGGTAGACGCTCCACTTCTCCAACAGGGCGGTATTTCCAAACTTAAATAATAAAGCGATGTTTATGAGTATGCTATTTCAATAAGAATGGTGAAAATGTTTATTTTGTGATCTTCGACGGCTCGGCTCGACTATTATATTTGACTATACACCTTTGTACGTCTGCGAGCGACGGCGTCAACGATAATGTTAATGTTTCTTATCCGAAGCGTAACTCCTGTTGTATCAAACATATTAAAATGAAATTTCATGTGTGATTAACTCTTTCAGCGCCAAAGGCAATATTGAGCTTTTTGCAAACAATACAGATTCAGGTGAGTCAGCTCGTAACGAGCTGTCTCACATGAAATCTGCATAGTTTGGCTGTGAGTTTTAAAAATATTCCAAAAATCCTATAACATGAAAATAGAGTCGTCCGAGTTTGAATGTGGGAGAGTCTACTTTAAACAATTCGGCGCGGAAAGGGTTTAAAATGCAACCATACATCTAGCTTCATTAACTGCAAAAATATGGCATAAATGGCTTGTCCGTGATTTATGTACTGTAGGTATCGACATAGCAATTTACACTTCGATACATAACACTGGGAGGAAGAGTCTTATAGCCCTTACTGTAGCTTCCTGGTATTGTTCTTATTCTGATGAAATTTCTCTTATAATTATACGCGGTCCGTGGCTTTTTTTTTTCATCCTGGCACCCGATGATTTTGTCTTGATCATATCCCCGGAATCACATCAGCACCTTATTATATTTGAAGAGTCTTTGATATGACCCGTCCCCGCATCTCACACCGGTATCCGACTTCTACACCGAGTCGGTTTCATATAAACACATAAGCGTCTCTACAAAGGCGTTGTCTCAAATGATAGGTTGGGGTTTAACACCGTTTTCATCAATTTCTCAATCATATCACGGCGGCCAGTTCACCTACTCGTGTGTTTCCTGGCTTTCTCTCACCAGTAATTCACACAACAGTATTTCCAAGTAACTGGTTGCTTTTCCATATAGACGATTTGTTAGCCCATGGGTGGAAAACAAGTGTTTCCATGACCTTTGCCAATCAACGGAAAGAGTGTTGGCCCGAGCTAGGTGCGAACGTCATTCTTGGTTTCCTTTAATATCCCAGCGTCGAATATATTAGCACGTACTATAGTGTGCTTTATGGATAATTAGCAAGATTAAGAGATTAAATTTAACAGGTATTTGATATTTAACTTAAACTAATGTGTATACGGTACTTTAACAAGATTATCTGGCTAATGCAGTAACAAAATAACTACAAAAATAATGTGGATATTCAGATTGTCCTAACACATCTACCAATCCACAAATCCACCAATCAAATTACAATCTTTAACAAGCACACGAGTACTCGGAGTCTAAAGACCACTAGGACTTTAATGACTATTGTAGATCACGAATTCGTCTCTAATTAGTCATTAATTAGTTACATGTGTTTTCGACAATCTCCCGACAGTGTACATTTTAATCGAATAACATATGTATCTGTGCTTACCCCTGCCTTCATCTGTCACAGGTTCCCTATGATTGAATTTCCTAAATGATGCTTCGTTTTTCATCAATTTACTGTTTTCTCAATGTTTTAAAAGTAGACTGCTGCATAGGTTTTCAATGTTGCTTTAAACATGGAAAGAGTTAAATGGCTTTTTATTGCGTGTTGATCTAAATCCTAAACTGTATTTTCTGTGGGTTTATTGACAAATACAAAACATCAAAAGTTAATCCTGAAATTAGTCCTTTATGAAAGCATTATGTGTATATTTAAACTAATGAATGTCATAAATGTATCTGTGATAAAAAAAAAGTAAGTTGATGCAGTCTTTTCCGCCGACATTGATGCCTTGCATAAACTTTCTCTTGTAAGTAATCTTGATTGTTGGTTGATAAAAATGTCCGTTTCAAAGGCGGTGAGTTTGAGCTAATGAAAAGTCAGTCGTAGCTTAATATTTAGACTTGTTTTTGTTTCTACCGGTCTTAAAACGAAATCGCTACCATCCATGTATACTCGTACTTCAAAATATTAAGCTTAGACGTGAAATAGTCAACACTCGAAGAATGAATAATTTAACATGTTGTATAGCCTTATAGCACTGCCCCACAAAAGAAATCGTGTTTGTGTTCAGGATGTATTGTCTTCCGTTGCACCTTTTTAAATTTTAAGCGTGTATTTTATAACCATCAGTACGGGAGAAAGGTTTCATAAAAAACGCAATTTAATGTTTAAAGTATGCATTAAAGGGGATTATGTTTTATTACTGACTACAATAAAAGTGTGTTTGAAATCTAGATAGCCTTGGGGTTTATCTGTCTGGAACAAGCAAACGGGGTCTCTCGTTGTATATTAGAAAATATAGTGTTTAATAAATCACAGAAGTTTACTCTGTCTAAACGAAAAAAGAAAGAAAACAGTTAGTTTTAAACGCGTTTCGCTTGTTCCGCACTTTCAACAACATGTTGTCGGTTGGGTTTATTCGCACTTCCTGTAAGACTTGGACTACATCGAAATGTGATTTCAGTCGATGCAACTACCAAGGACAGACATCATGTTGGGCAACCATCTTAACATATATGTGTACTTCTAAGTTAGACCCTCCCGGTGGTGTAGTGATAGTGCGCCCGTGTCTGGTGTGGGGGTCACGTGATCGATCCCCAGTCGGATCAAACCAAATACTGTAGTAATGGCTCTTCCTTCCTTGACGCTTAGGGCCGAGCCCCGGTAGCTCAGTCGGTAGCGACGCGGGCTGTCAATCCAGGGGATGTGAGTTCGAATCCCGGCTCGGCCAACTGTCTTTCCGAGGATTGACAAAAGTCAATGCGACATGCGTCATTCGTCTTCCACCAATAGGCTAAGTCTATGTGGAAAAGCAGCCAGTTGCTTAGGAAGACTGTTGTGTAGTACTGGTGTGAGAAAACCAGGAAATGCATGAGTAGGTGAACTGGCCGCCGTGATAAAACTGAGAAATTGTTAAAAACGGCGTTAAACCCCAATCAATCAATCAATCATTGACGCTCAGAGGTAAGCGTTACGACTGACTGCCTTGTTTCAGTAGTACTGGTAACTTACCTCGTTAACGCTTTGCTATAACTGATTTCTTTTTTAAAACGGCGTTAAATACAACGAAAAGAAATGTGTTATTTTCAAACGAGAATGCGCTTCATACAGATCGATGTTGTTAGAAACGTGTTCACAAAAATGATAACGAACAGATACACACAAATGCACAAGAGATGCATACATATACATACAGATACACACGGATACATACAAGATTCACACATATACATACATATACACACATATACATACAGATACACTCTGATATATACGGATACACACAGGTACGTACATATACATACAGATACACACATATACATACATATACATACACATACACACAGTTATACAAACGGATACACACAGATACACACTTACAAATACAGATACAAACAGATACATACAGATACACACACACACATACATACATATTCACACCGATAAACACATATACATACATATACATAAAATACACTTAGATACTATCATAAACACACATACACACAGATATATACATATACATACAGATACACATACAAATACACACGACAGATACACACAGATACACATTGATACATACAGCTACACCAAGATACATACAGATACACACATATGCACACATATGCATACAGATACGCACGGATACACACAGATACACACAGTTGCATACATATACACAGAGATACATACAGATACACACAGATACATACATATGCAGACAGTTACACACACATAAATGCATACACATATAAACACATATACACATGGATACACCAGAAATACAAACAGATAAACACCGATACATACAGCTACACACATATACATGCAGAGACACACATATATACCCATATACATACATTACACATATATACACATAGATACATACATATACACATATATACACACAGATACATATATATATATACATAAACACTTAGATGCATAATAAAACACAGATATACATACAGATACACACGGATACACACAGATACACACCGTTACACATATACACACATATATATATACAGATACACACATTTACATAGAGATAGACTTAGATACATACATATACTTACAGATACATACATATACACACAGATACAAACATATAAATACAGATACAGACAGATGCAAACGCACAAACAGCTACACATATACACACATACACATACAGATACACACGAAGAGACACATATACAAAGAGATACTCATATATACATACAGATACAAACAGACACACACAGATTCACACAGATACATAAAGATAAACACAGATGCAAACAGATACACACATATACACACATATAACACACCTATACACACATATACACACATATACATATTGATACATACACACAGACACACACATGCATATACATACAGATACACACAGATACATACAGATACATACAGATACACACAGGTAGATCACAGATACATACGGTATTACAATTGCAAAATAACTACAGCTGCATCGAGTTCTTACGTCTTGTTGATCACCAGGCTGTGTGACGTTTACTTGCTTGGGTATAATATGTACTAATTATAATAACCTGTTACCTACAAACAACAAATGAACAGCAGCCGGCTTTAAAAACATCTAGGAAAAAATATTGAAAACATCTACAAAAGAAAATATCAATGTTGAATGGAGTAAAATCATTGTTGCAAAAGTAGATATTTCTCATTATGAACAATATTACCTTTGGCCACAATTATTTCAGAAATCGTCTGCTGCAGATGCTTCAATATGCGTTTGCAGGTGTAATTGGGTTAAATAGCAGTTTGGTTTCTTTAGGTCAAAGTACGATAAATACATCCGCTGTCATGCTGAACCACACTCAAATAGTCCCTAAAGAAACCTTTGTTTGCGTAGAAATGAGTGTATTCCAAAACCAGAATGCATTGAATATATGTCATTGAGTTTAAAATCATTGTTAATGAATGTTTATAGGATGTACTGGACATGGTTGATTTGATCACTTTTAGTATATTGACCTTGTTTAAAAGTGAAAGTAGAGAATGATAAACATCGGTTTTGTCCGGGCCCGATTTGGTCAAAAATGACGGTAACCACATTTCTTTCTTGCATTATGCATGATCGCAACATTTTAATCAAAGAAGAAAGATTTTCTAGTTTCAGTCTTAATGTCTGTTGTAAGGTGTTAAATAGTAGTTGATTACCATTGAAGTTAATTTTCAAACAGTAACGAGGCAATTTGATTTGACCTAGTCTGATTTTCAGGACATGTGTTGTGGAAGTTGATTTTGTTTATACTTGTATAGTTTTCACAAAAGAAAAGTTCAGGCGTTGTTTGAAAAGGTTGTGTTTGGTCGATGGATTGGTCCGTTGAAGAAATACAAGTTCCGCCCCAATAATTAAGCTGGTAAGAGGAGAATTCCTACGATAATGTATTATCAGCATTGTCATTTGTCAATGACGAATACGAAAATATCATTTTTACCCTTGCCCACCTGCAAACGGTTATAGCTTATCATATGCCAGCCGCGAGAGCGGTAACGTCGAGGGTTATCAAACCAGGGATGGTCGGTTCGAACCTGTGCTCGTTTCTGATGATAAATAGCAGACAATTAGACAAGCGTGATTCATATTCCACCAAAAGGCTAAATAGTTTATGTTGGAAGGTAGCCAGTAAGTTACCTGGGAAGAGTGCGAGAAAGCCAATAAAAACACCTGACGTGAACTGACCGCCTTCATGTTACTGAATCACCGTTGAATCAACGTGACACTACAATCAAAGAATCAATCATGTGCAAGGTATTACTAACTACATTTAACTATAATCGATATAGTGTATGGCATACATAGCGATATATTTAATATTTAGTTTTGATTATAATGTAGGGTTATAATTTGAATAGATGAATTTCGTTTTTTTTTGGACTGCAAGTAGGCAAAATATCATTGGTACATAGCGTAGTAATTTCATTGTAGGTGATGTCGACGATATCATTGCGAGGTTCAAAAGAAGATGGTCCAATCAAAAAAGAGATGATAACGTCATTGATAGCTCAAACTGGTAAAGCTTTATTCTGTAGGGAATGAATTTCACATAAACAAAAAGAAAATTACAATAATGGTAAAAAACTTTCATTTCTGCAATCAATCGACAGCTTAAATATGTGTATATTTTCGAAGGAATTGTTATATTTTGAGTAAAGTGTGCACATATGTTCAGTCTGGTAATAATATATATTTGTTATAAACCTTTCAAAGAGGAATACGTTTTATTTGTCTGGAAATGCTTTTGTAAATAATATTTGAACAGTTAGTCAATGTGTTTTACTTCTCGAAAAATGATTAGTTTGTTTTTGTACATTATTGTTTGTAACTTACCAAAGGCAAATTTCCTTGATCCATTTAGTATCATTAATTCGAAGTAAATATCGGAATATCTACCTTGGAGAGGTAAGTGTATTCTTTTTTGTTCAGTATACATTTTATAATATTTCCTCGTAACAAGCGGTATCTGGATGCTATGAAGATAATCCTTTTTGTTACAGTTTCAGTAACAGATGATATTAACCCTATATTTTAACTGAACAACTAAACGTTCGCCAAACATATCAGTTGATCTGCCTTTTGTATATACTGTTTTTAGTTTTACTGATACACTAGATTCTAAATTAATGATATTAAACTACCAGTATTTGAAATACCAATACGTTTGTGTTAGGTCATAAGCAGAACGATATAAATGTTACCTATCAAGTTCAAAATTGACAAATTCCATGATACAGATGACAATGGATGCCTTTACAGCAGACGACTTTCAGATAATGTTGGGAAAAGGAAAACATTCTCAAATCGAGCGTCGTTTTTCTCTTAAACTCTGTTTATAAGGTTTTCTCCGAGAGTCTAGCAAGTGTTAGAATCAAAAGATAGATCCAGTGAAGCACAAAGAGAAAACCTTAACAGGTAAGGTCGGGGTTATGCATTAAATATCAAAGGATTCTTTTAGCGCCTCCAATACATTTCAAAGATCAATTAGCATAGACGTGTAAATCTTCTATTGTGTCTTGCGTCATGATAAAACGTGAACATGCGTATGACGAGGGCTTGGCGTGAAACGGTTGTAACTTAAATTGGTATTTTTTTTACTAAGGTTAATCAACTCGCCATAAAGTCTTTATAAGCGTTAAATCATTTTACTTGGTAAACAATGGAAATTTAGGTGCCATTGCTCGTTCTGAGCAATGGCACCTAAATTTGCATTGTTTACAAAGGGCTCAAAATTTTCCCTAAACCAGGGTTTTCAAAATAGGTTTTAAGTTACAACCGTTTCACGCCAAGCCCTCGATGATTAACAATTTACCACGTTTTTAGGCATCTACAGCAAACTACTTGTGAGAACATTGTGACAAAATGAGAAAATGCTAGATGTAAACGGCTTTAATCCAGGCATTCTGGTTTGGATCAACATCGTTCTGAAATATTGACATACCAAAGTCTTCATCACGGTCCGTATGATAGAGACCTATGCTTGCATCTTGTAATAAAACCTACACAGATTGGCAGTCCCATGCACCTGTTGAATGGAAATTTAACTTCTAATGATCATTATTGCCAAAAGCGGAGTTCCAATAAGACCTTAGGTCGCAAGAAGGAACCAATTTAATCCAAGAAGCTTATTTTATACCTTCCCATTCCATACATACGCGTTCTGATGACTCTACAATAGACACCTTTGAAAACATTGTATTATCTCCTGATGCCAAAATGTTCTCAACTTTATTTCAAAACGTAACTTTTATATTAACCCTTTCCCTCATATAGACGCTTTCTGACGCCTCTGCAGCAGACGGCTTTTTGAAAAACAAAGTGACAAAAGAAGAAATTGCTCAAAACGAGCAATTTCTCCTTTTGCCACAATGTTTGCCACTTTTAGTCATAGGTTATCCATTCAATTATAGAGATTTTCCATTTGTTTGACAAAATATGCTCAAAGTCGCCTGCTGCAGAATTGTCGTATGAGGGAAATGGTTAAGAGGATATGATTCCATATAATTTCAAAGTCGTCTGCTGCAGAATTGTCGTATGGGGGAAACGGTTAAGAGGATATGATTCCAAATAATTTCAAAGTCGTCTGCTGCAGAATTGTCGTATGAGGGAAATGGTTAAGAGGATATGATTCCATATAATTTCAAATTCGTCTGCTGCAGAATTGTCGTATGGGGGAAACGGTTAAGAGGATATGATTCCAAATAATTTCAAAGTCGTCTGCTGCAGAATTGTCGTATGAGGGAAATGGTTAAGAGGATATGATTCCATATGATTTCAAAGTCGTCTGCTGCAGAATTGTCGTATGAGGGAAATGGTTAAGAGGATATGATTCCAAATAATTTCAAAGTCGTCTGCTGCAGAATTGTCGTATGAGGGAAATGGTTAAGAGGATATGATTCCATATGATTTCAAAGTCGTCTGCTGCAGAATTGTCGTATGAGGGAAATGGTTAAGAGGATATGATTCCATATGATTTCAAAGTCGTCTGCTGCAGAATTGTCGTATGAGGGAAATGGTTAAGAGGATATGATTCCATATGATTTCAAAGTCGTCTGCTGCAGAATTGTCGTATGAGGGAAATGATTAAGAGGATATGATTCCATATGATTTCAAAGTCGTCTGCTGCAGAATTGTCGTATGAGGGAAATGATTAAGAGGATATGATTCCATATGATTTCAAAGTCGTCTGCTGCAGAATTGTCGTATGAGGGAAATGATTAAGAGGATATGATTCCATATGATTTCAAAGTCGTCTGCGGCGGGTTTGTTTTATGTGGGATTGGGGGATTTTAAAACACTTGGAGCGCATAGCATGGGTTCGCAGACAGGTTCAATATTTACAAATGCCCTATAGATGGTTGGTTGGTTGGTTTTCTGTGGCGCAGCTAAACTAATTTGACATTAGAAGGATAGGTCGTCTATGTAACGATGGAGTAATAAAGGCACTAACGACATTAATGATCGAACCGTTATCAGAATAAAACTTAATGAACCTTCGACAGGCTCGGATCGCTTGTGTTCGACAGGATATAAGTCTCGTCAAGTAGGAAGAGTCCCTATCATAAATCCGTTCGCACTCACACAAAGTCTACAGTAAACGACTCTGAATACTTTCAGTATAAACCCTTTTTAGCATCTTAACAAATTAAGGTATACACACTGAAACAAGTTGAAAACATTGAGAGAAAAGAAGAAAGTGTTCTTTTTGTGCAATTTCTCTTTTTTGTCACAATGTTTTTCAAAAGTCGACTGCTCAGAAAAGGTATATTTGTTGGAAATGGTAAACAAGCATGCTAAGAAGTGCACTTTTTGAATCTTCTTACTACTAAGGCCGTCATAATTCAGGCAGGTCGATCTTATACATCTCCAGTCACACTTTCAGGCAAGTCGATCTTATACATCTCCAGTCACACTTTCAGGCAAATCGATCTTATACATCTCCAGTCACACTTTCAGGCAAATCGATCTTATACATCTCCGGTCACACTTTCAGGCAAATCGATCTTATACATCTCCAGTCACACTTTCAGGCAAGTCGATCTTATACATCTCCGGTCACTCTTTCAGGCAAGTCGATCTTATACATCTCCAGTCACACTTTCAGGCAAGTCGATATTATACATCTCCAGTCACACTTTCAGGCAAGTGGATCTTATACATCTCCGGTCACACCTTCAGGCAAGTGGATATTATACATCTCCGGTCACTCTTTCAGGCAAGTCGATCTTATACATCTCCGGTCACTCTTTCAGGCAAGTCGATCTTATACATCTCCAGTCACACTTTCAGGTAAGTCCATCTTATACATCTCCAGTCACACTTTCAGGCAAGTCGATCTTATACATCTCCAGTCACACTTTCAGGCAAGTCGATCTTATACATCTCCAGTCACACTTTCAGGCAAATCGATCTTATACATCTCCAGTCACACTTTCAGGCAAGTCGATCTTATACATCTCCGGTCACTCTTTCAGGCAAGTCGATCTTATACATCTCCAGTCACACTTTCAGGCAAATCGATCTTATACATCTCCAGTCACACTTTCAGGCAAGTCGATCTTATACATCTCCGGTCACTCTTTCAGGCAAGTCGATCTTATACATCTCCGGTCACACTTTCAGGCAAGTGGATCTTATACATCTCCAGTAACACTTTCAGGCAAGTGGATCTTATACGTCTCCGGTCACACCTTCAGGCAAGTGGATCTTATACATCTCCAGTCACACTTACAGGCAAGTCGATCTTATACATCTCCGGTCACTCTTTCAGGCAAGTCGATCTTATACATCTCCAGTCACACTTTGCTTAGACCATACTCGTGTATACGAACATGCTCGTATCGCCTTTGTATTGCAATAAAGGGACCATTAACGATTGGCGCTGGACGAGATCAACCAGTGTGTCCATATAAAAATAAATTATCGAAATAAACAGCCAACACAAGCAATTAGAATGAAATAATATCATCAAAAGGCGCTAGAAAATCACCCAGGGAAATCTTTAGCAGTGAAATGAATGTGTTCATAACATATCAATGAGTTTTATGAAGTGTTATGTATGGTTTTACTGTTGCCACTAATGAGGCGATGTGCTAGTTATGCTTTAGCTTGCCAAAGAGTCCGGTAAAACGTTTGTTAAGTTCTTCAAGTTCGGAAATGTTAACACAACAACCGTTTTGTATTCATTTTATGCTGAACACTATCATGTGTGCAGTGCACCAGACTTTGCTAATCAACGATTGCTTGCACCAAGTCACGGTCTAAACGTGGAGAACGCAGTTCAAAAGGGCAATGTCAAGGGATGTTATACAAATAAAAGCTTTTATTGCGTTCCATATACAGTAACTGGTTCAGACATTTAATGTGTCTATACTGTTCATTGCAAAATGCTTTTCTCACAATTGCTTGTATTTGCTTATCTTGTGTAAACGTTTGGGTTATAGACTATTTGGAAACAAATAATTTGTCAATACCATTCTAAGCGAAACGTTTTACGATTCGTAATCTCCATGAATTGTAAGACCTCTAGGTCGATTTACCTATGCCTTGGCTCATATTGGAAGTTTTAACCCTTTCCCTCATACGACAATTCTGCAGCAGACGACTTTGAACATATTTTGTCAAAAAATAGAAAAACTTTATAATTGAATGGATAACCTATGGCTAAAAGTGGAAAACATTGTGGCAAGAAGAACATTGTGTGCTCGTTTTGAGCAATTTCTTCTTTTGTCACTCAAAAAGCCGTCTGCAGTAGAGGCGTCAGAAAGCGTCTATATGAGGGAAAGGGTTAATGAACGTTACAGCAAGTGTAGTAAGATCCATTTGTGTCTCCACATTCCAAACGTTTTGGGCAATTCTGTGATGAACCTTTTGCAATTGTATTTGATGAGCGCTGTTTATGATAACAAATTAATCATTCGATGTGAAACTGACGACCTATATAATATGGTATAACACTGTATGCACATATTCCACTTTTCGAAAGTTATATCAATTGAGGCTCACTTCACACGAAACACCATATTTGGAGGTCTTAAATGAAGTTAAACATTACGATCATGTTGTTTTGTAACGTCGGGCTTGGGTCATAACCGCTCTCCAGAAACTTTAAGGGCGATTGTAAGAAAAGATGGCGAACTGTAATGGTCTTGCTCACACTAAGAAGGGGGCAGGTCGAAGAGTGCTAAAGGTCACATTTGGTGTGACGAGTTCCTATATCATGCACTTTAGCTTACAATACTTGGTAAAGACCGCATCCGTGGTGTATTGGTAGAGTGTCCGCCTCCGGTGTGGTTAGTCGCATGTTCGATACCCGGTCAGGGTATACCAAAGACTTAACAAAATGATTTAATCTCCTTAGCGCTCAGGATTGTAGAGGTAGAAGTACGGCTTCCTCGCTTGAATCAGGATAAATGGACCAGTAGTACTGGTAATTTGCCATGGAAAGGCCGTGATATCGAGGGCTTGGCGTGAAACGGTTGTAACTAAAAACCTATTTTGAAAACCCTGGTTGTGGGGCAATTTTGACCCCTTTGTAAACAATGAAAATTTAGATGCCATTGCTCAGAACGAGCAATGGCACCTAAATTTCCATTGTTTACCAAGAAAAATGAGTTAATGCTTATAAAAACTTTATGGCGAGGTGATTAACCTTGGTAAATAAAATACCAAATTTAGATACAACCGTTTCACGCCAAGCCCTCGGTATAATAGACTCTTCCATGTTCGAAATCGGGCGTATCCATTTCTCATGTAATAAAAGTTTTGGACTATTTTGCGGAGTAAAATGCAAACAATGCTGATTTCAGGTGAGACAGCTCGTTACGAGCTGACTCGCCTGAATCAGTATTGTTTGCAAAAAAACTCAATATCGCCTGTGGCGCTGAAAGAGTTAAATGCATACATACAATCATGTCATCGTCGTCAGCATAACAGGAATCTAAAAACCAATTCAATAGTGCAATATGTTTCTCTTCTGTTTCAGTATCTTCACCTTTGACCCTATAAAACCCCAGCTTACAGTGAATGACTTGGTTTTAGCTTAAAGGAGCTGCACTAATTTAATCATGTTTAGTATTTCCCATGATTAAATTAGTGCAGCTCCTTTAAGCTAAAACCAAGAAAGAACAAATAAATGTTGCTATGTATATGGAAAAGGCAATGCATACAAAGGATATATGTGTTTATAACTGATCTAGATTGTATAAATTTAAAAATTCAAAATTAAAACTTTTTCGATGCACAATACCGGATACAATATTCTTATCGTCTTCAAAAGTAGAACACAGCGGAATAAAGTTTGGAAGTTACAAAAGGGAAAGGGTTGATACTGTAATATCAAACACAACTCTCGTTATTAGAAATCTCAAATGTATGTGTATAAGACATATTTTATAAGCTGATTTAAACTCGTACACATTCGTGTTACATGGCTTATAACAGTAAAGATACTTCATACTGATATAGATATATTCTTTGAAATATATCAATTAGATATAAACGTCTTTGTAAACAAAGATTACATTCTGACATAACTATTGTGTTCAACAAATTAGTTGTCTTATCATAATGTTTACTTCTATATGTCATAATATGTAATTCATTTTCCTCGTGTGTTGCTTGAGTATGGACAGCAATAATATGGATACTCGCATGTATATGTGTATGTATTTAGGTACATATAAACAAGCGTGTGCATGAAATGAAATCTGAAAATGAAAATGTACATATGGGCACATGTATAATATACCAGATGTTTTGTTGTTTTATTTTGTATGTTCCACAGTTGTATGTTAAAACTTACCACATGAGTCTATGACCTTCTGGTGAAGAATGAATAAATCTTGAAAACTTATTAAGATTTCTCGTACGTACACACAGTATAATGCAGAATAACAAGACTGTGCAAAAGCACATAATATATATCGAGGGCTTGGTGTGAAACGGTTGTAACTAAAATTGGTATTTTTTTTTACCAAGGTTAATCACCTCGCCATAAAGTCTTTATAAGCGTTAAATCATTTTTCTTGGTAAACAATGGAAATTTAGGTGCCATTGCTCGTTCTGAGCAATGGCACCTAAATTTGCATTGTTTACAAAGGGGTCAAAATTGCCCCTAAACCAGGGTTTTCAAAATAGATTTTAAAATAGGTTTTTAGTTACAACCGTTTCGCTGATCGCATAATTCGCTACCCATTAGGGTATTTTTGTATGTACTGTTACTGTTTTTTTGTAATACAACTATGCTATTCATTCAAATGATTTACTAGCAGCCCTGATGCAAATGTATTCACACCTCTACACACATGTTGGAGCACACCGTGTGATTTAAAGTTGCATTTGCATGAAAGTCTAATCTAGCACTACATTAGTGTCATTCCCATCTCCAGCTAGGTCTACCGTCCTTATTAATGAATATGTCTTCTAAACCCTTTCCTACATACATCAAATCTGCATTAGACAATTTTGAAAAGTTCTAGGTAAAAGCATTGGAAATCTCTATTAGTGAATGAAAAACAAAATTGAACAAAGTTGAAAACAGTGTGGCAAAAGGAGAAATTGCTTAATGTTTTGAAATGTCATCTGCTGCAGAGAAGTCGGCAAACGTCTTTATGTTGGAAAGGATTAACGTGGTTTGAATTATGAAAAAAAGGCGACTTTGCTTAATTTTCAATTTGTATCCTTTGTTAATTCGCCCGGGCTATATTTTCGGTCGTTCATATCTCATGATACTTTATATAAACAGATGGTGTCGTCTCAATCGGTCATAAGACTAATCTATTTTAGGACAACGGGTAATCCTAAATCGGTGATTGGACCCTGTATCGCAGACAACCACAACTATTTGGACAACCTGCTGCTTATTAAACTAGAACAGTCCAACATTTAACCCTTTCCCTCATATAGACGCTCTATGACGCCTCTGCAGCAGACAGCGTTTTGAAAACATAGTGACAAAAGAAGAAATTGCTCAAAACGAGCAATTTCTCCTTTTGACACAATGTTTTCCACTTTTAGTCATAGGTTATCCATTCAATTAAAGAGATTTTCTATGTTTTGACAAAATATGTTCAAAGTCGGTTTGCTGCAAAATTGTCGTATGAGGGAAAGGGTTAAAGTGCAATAACAATACATGTTTACGGAATGCAATCATATAATGTTGTTTAGTATTGTGTTACCCGGGTTATGACCCTTGACATGCACCAGTAAAACAGGGTACCTGTCGGTAAGCAATGACATCGGTAGTTTGTAGTGACCTGCCCCTACCGTTACAATACCAACAATGTTCAACTTTAAATGTTATGGGCCAGAGACATACATCATCCAATAAACAATATTTTATTGTTTTGTACTGTACTGTAATGGCTAAACAAAAGGCTATAGAGACAAACTCTGTGTGGACCAACACATTAAACTTTAAAACTCTGAAAGCAGTTTGCTGTATTTATTATGTATTGATACCAAACATCGAATGATAATGGCCAACTGCAGAGTTTACGAAAATCAGCACTGTCCTGTAGAAAATACATTTGTATTATAGTATGCCGGGTTCCAGACTAGGACAGCAGTGTCCTGTAGACATGCATTCGTACTATAGTATGCCGGGTTCCAGACTAGGACAGCACTGTCCTGTAGAAAATACATTCGTATTCTAGTATGCCGGTTTACAGACTAGGACAGAAGTGTCCTATAGACATACATTCGTACTATAGTATGCCGGGTTCCAGACTAGGACACAACGTCCTGTAGACATACATTCGTATTCTAGTATGCCGGGTTACAGACTAGGACAGCAGTGTCCTATAGACATACATTCGTACTATAGTATGCCGGGTTCCAGACTAGGACAGCAGCGTCCTGTATACCTACATTCGTATTCTAGTATTCCTGGTTCCAGACTAGGACAGCAGCGTCCTGTAGACATACTTTCGTATTCTAGTAGTCCTGGTTCCAGACTAGGAAAGCCATACATTCGTATTCTAGTTTGCCGGGTTGCAGACTATGACAGCAATGTCCTGTAGACATACAGTTGTATTCTAGTTAAACGTTCACATAAGAAGTAGTTCAAACTTTGGACATCATGGACTACGTTATGACGTATCTGCAATCTGCAAGTCAAGAAATTGTTAGGAAAATATGACTCTTACATCCTGAACAAACCCTTCAAGACCGGTTTTTTTCCCTCACAATATCATAAATCGTATCTAGCCTTTTCCTTATTAAATTTCAATTTTAAAGAATCTGCAAGCTTTGCATATTAAGTTATATGTTGAAATGGTTTATGGTTTTTTTAGCAATATATCAAGCTGTTATTTAGGGTATCCATTTCTTAACCCGTTCCCACATACTGACGCATTTTGATGCGTATGCTGTAGACGTCCTTTGACAACATTGTGATATTGGGAGAAAATGCACATATTAAGCAATTTCTCTTTTCGCGACGAATGCTTAACTATACTCACATAAAAAAAAAAAAATGGGGCGAATGTTAATTTAGCAACGTCTACAAATCTGAGGTCAGTTCCAAAAGTCCTTTAACGACGATGTTTCCGAATCTATTCAATAAGTATACTTCCATTTAAAGAGAGTTTCCGTATTTTTGCAAAAAAAACAATTTTCAAAGTCGTCTGCTGCAGAATTGTTGTATGTGGGAAAGGGTCAGGCAGATGTGAGCGGCTACCTGCGAATATCAACCGTTAGGCATTCGCTACCAGTGTATAATTTGATCAGACTGCGCGGATAATTCTAGGCTGCCCGCCAATAAAACATAAGAGGTTTAGAGTAACTTCTGTTAACCTTTTCCCTCATATAGACGCTTTCTAACGCCTCTGCAGCAGACGGCTTTTTGAAAACATAGTGACAAAAGAAGAAATTGCTGAAAACGAGCAATTTCTCCTTTTGCCACAATGTTTTCCACTTTTAGTCATAGGTTATCCATTCAATTATAGAGATTTTCCATTTTTTGACAAAGTATGTTCAAAGTCGTCTGCTGCAGAATTGTCGTATGAGGGAAAGGGTTAAGGATTACTTTTTATCCTTTAGCATGTATACGTGGAGGCAGGTCTTGTTCCATGCGTGTTATAATTACGATAGTGTCGGTTTGTATAGACCATCGCCCATTTTTCTATAGTGTTTGATAATACAACAAGACGATTGTTTGCCTATATAATGATATGAGCCATCCCGCGAGTAAACCAACAGTGTTGACTCTGCGTAAAGTATCGACCCGGATCAGCCTAAGCATGCCGCGCAGGCTTACCCGGATAGACAATTTTCGCTTCCTATGGATTTTATGTTTCATGAATCACTACTCTATACCCCCTGAGACGGAATGTGTCGAATCGGATCAGGCTGCGCGGACTGCGCATGCTGATCTGGTTCGATACATTACGCAGAGGCCATAGTGTTGGTTTTCCCGCGAGACGGCTCATATGGAAAATGATGTATGTAAGCTATACAAGACTCCGAAATCTTTGACGACAATGAATGAAGTGATGTATACTGTAATACAATTAACTGGTTACTCTAAATGATATATTAAACACCCCCACCACCCCATATACAGCTACGATAATAATCCATGATGTTTTGAAGGTATGGGTGCCAACTGTCATTTCTGTATAGTGTCCGTTCACTTTGCCCTGTCCATCTTCTCAGTCTTATAAGAATCTGCACACATTTACAGAATATTTAACCCTTTCCCTCATATAGACGCTTTCTGACGCCTCTGCAGCAGCAGACGGCTTTTTGAAAACATAGTGACAAAAGAAGAAATTGCACAAAACGTGCAATTTCTCCTTTTGACACAATGTTTTCCACTTTTAGTCATAGGTTATCCATTCAATTGTAGAGATTTCCCATTTTTCGACAAAATATGTTCAAAGTCGCCTGCTGCAGAATTGTCGTATGAGGGAAAGGGTTAAACAAAAATGTGTGTGAGTAATATTGGAACGGTAAAGATATTGATGAGACTGTGCGAATGGACACTACTGCACTGTACACACAAAAACCAACACATGCCTATTGCCATGGACGGACTCATAGTTTGTCTTTTTCTTGGTGTCTGTTTGGACAACTCAACTAAAATAAAAATAAAACAATGCATTTTTTTGCAATTCTCAAAAAGGATAAATAACAAAACTTGACGTGTGCGGTGAACACCTTGTCATTCAGTTCTCCAACATCTGTGGCCCTGTCTACCAAAATACCATTTTGACAGGTATGGTGCATTTTATATAATATAGGCCACGTCAAGCGAAAACCGACCTACTTGGAACCAGCTTATTTCCAGATCAGCCCGTCCGCCCAACCCGCGCACAGTCGGGTTAACAGTGTTCCTGTTCGCATATGTTTAGTTGCATGTACCATGGAAACCTCTGAAGAACAGACTTGCATAACACTAGACAATACAAGTTTACGATTTGGTCGCCGTAGCCATTGACCCGTTCCCACATACAACACATCAACAGCAGACGACTTAGCTCTTTCAGCGCCCAAGGCAATATTGAGCTTTTTGCAAACAATACTGATTCAGGTGAGTCAGCTCGTAACGAGCTGTCTCACCTGAAATCAGCATTGTTTGCCTTTTATTAATCAAAATAGTCCAACAAATGTTTTAAATGAGAAATGGAAACGCCCGATTTTGAACATGGAATAGTCTACTTTAAACAATTCGGCGCTGAAAGAGTTAAAAAAACAACTAGACACACATTTGGAAAATCTCTCGAAATTACAGTTAAATTATTGAATAAAAACTGAATCACTATGACAAATGGAGATATTTTGAGAATGTTTTCATGTTGCCACAGTATTTTCAAAAGTCGTCTGCTGATGCGGCGATATGCGTCTCCAAGTGGAAAATGGTTAATTCCAAAGCCCACGCGTGTCGGTTTTTTAGTGACGTGACTGAATTATTATTATTTAACCATTTCAGTGAGACATTTGTGCGTGTGTGGTAAGTTTTGACATTGAGCTATTAAAAAGGTAAATAATCTGATCTTTGACATGCCAGAGACTGAACATTACCTTCAACATATTCATATATTTTGTAATCATTTCCATGCATGCTTGATTATATACAATGTAGGTATATTCTGTTTATGATTGTAGACACAACTAATGCCGACTTACATATTTGAGTTTGGTTCAATTTGTTTCTCTCTCAGTCTGCCATGGGAATTTTAACTATCGCTTTCAGAACGAAATATCGGCTGAAAATAGGAAAGTAGTTTTCATCTAAGCCTACGAATGCGTTTGTTCCAGTACAATTAACCATTTACCGCATACAAACGCATCCTGATGCCTATGAATTAGACGACTTTTGAAATCATTGTGGCAATTTCTCCATTTGCCACAATGATTTCGTCTCGATTTAATAACCATATTTTTCCTTTATAGAGATTTTCTATATTGTTGCATTCATGTCTTCAAATTCTTCTGTTTCAGATGTGTTGTAAGTGGGAAAGGGTTAAGACCTATGTATCGTTATGTTTGAACACTTGATCGGTCTGGCGTCGTTCAAGGAACAATGATAAAAGAGCTGTATCTATTTTGGTGAATCTTCAATCCTTGCTAATCGAATCGAGGTATGCCCAGAATGTATCAATAATCTCGCTAACTGGAGCTTTTGAGTCAATTGTATCGCAAACAACATTGTTGTAATAAAACAACAAAGCAAAATGGCCAAAAATAACCCAAGAATCTTTGTATGTAAATTAATTGCATTGGAAAATTCAAAGACTCCCCCACATAACATTTATTTGAAAAGTGTAGTTAATTATAAATGTACTTTAATCAAAGATATATTTTAAGGACTGGATTTGTGTCTTTTAAATTTAAATAAAAGAACATGAACAACTGAAATGATGTTTGTGTTAAATTACATGAAGCCTTAGCTAATATAAATATCAAATTACAAGTAAGCCACTTATGTGTTAGATTACAAGTAAAATCACGTAATTATTAGATTACATGTAAGCTAATGTTTGTGGTAGCTTACAAGTAAGCTTATGTATGTGTTACTTTACTAGTGTGTGTTAGGCTACACGTATGTTTGTGTATGTGTTACATTAAAAGTAAGCTCATGTGTGCATTAGGTTCCAGTTTTCCTAACAAGTAAGTTCATATATTTGTTGGATTACAAGTAGGGTAATATATGTATTGGATTAATAGAAAGCTAATTTATTTGTTATATAATAAGTTAGCCAATGTATGAGTTAGATTACAAGTAAGCTTATGTATTCGTGATGATACAAGTAAGATAATGTTTGTATTATGTTATAAGAAATAGAATGTATGTGTTAGATTACAGGTAAACTAATGTATGTATGACATAACAAGTAAACTGAATTAAGTGCTAGGTTATAAGTTATCTGATGTATGTGTTAGATTACAAGTAATGTAATTCATGTGTTAGGCGTTTGGTTGCATGTAAGCAAATGTATGTGTTAGACTACGAGTAAGCTAATGTATGTGTAGTATTACAAGTAATCTAATGTATGTGTTAAGTTGCAAGTAAGCGTATGTATGTGTTAGGTTACAAGTAAGCGTATGTATGTGTTAGGTTACAGGTAAGCGTATGTATGTGTTAGGTTGCAAGTAAGCGTATGTATATATAGTGTTAGGTTACAAGTAAGCGTATGTATGTGTTAGGTTACAAGTAAGCGTATGTATGTGTTAGGTTACAAGTAAGCGTATGTATGTGTTAGGTTACAAGTAAGCGTATGTATGTGTTAGATTACAAGTAAACGCATGTATGTGTTAGATTTCATAAAAGCGTATGTATGCGTTAGATTACAAGTAAGCGAATGTATGTGTTAGATTACAAGTAATCGTATATATGTATTAGATTACAAGTAAGTGTTTGTATGTGTTAGATTACAAGTAAGTGTTTGTATGTGTTAGGTTACAAGTAATCGTTTGTATGTGTTAGATTACAAGTAATCGTATGTATGTGTTAGATCACAAGTAATCGTATGTATGTGTTAGGTTACAAGTAATCGTACGTATGTGTTAGATCACAAGTAATCGTATGTATGTGTTAGGTTACAAATAATCGTATGTATATGTTAGATCACAAGTAATCGTATGTATGTGTTAGGTTACAAATAATCGTATGTATGTGTTAGATCACAAGTAATCGTATGTATGTGTTAGGTTACAAATAATCGTATGTATATGTTAGATCACAATTAATCGTATGTATGTGTTAGGTTACAAATAATCGTATGTTTGTGTTAGATCACAAGTAATCGTATGTATGTGTTAGGTTACAAATAATCGTATATATGTGTTAGATAACAAGTAATCGTATGTATGTGTTAGGTGACAAGTAAGCGTTTGTATATGTTAGATCACAAGTAATCGTATGTATGTGTTAGGTTACACATAATCGAATGTATGTGTTAGATTACAAGTAAGCATTTGTGTATGTGTTAGATTACAAGTAAGCGTATGAATGTGTTAGGTAGTATAATGTTTGTGCTAGATTATAAGCAATCGAGTGTAAGAATTAGATAACAAAACAAAGCCGTTTCGTTGCAAGTGCTTTTCACCTAGAGTAGCATATCATCTACCTGTTCCAGAATTAACATGCGGAAGTTTTTTTAATTGAACGCAATCTGTGGTTATGTACAATGCTCTTCAAAAGAAAACAGAAAAAATTAACAAAATCTCGTGTTATTAAAATTAAGTCTGATTTTTAGACTTCAAAGAAAAGGTCCGAAACATTCACAACATTCCAGGAATCCCAGGAACCAAGAATAAACCTCACCAAATAGATGATGTAACCGGTGTGGGAGGCTATTTACCCCTTCCCACATACAACAATTATGCACCAGACAGTTTGTAAATCGTCTAGGCAGAAATAAGGAAAATCGGATATGGGAAGTTGGCACTGAGTTCGTCATTCGAAGACGAGGTAATCCATATTCAATGCCGATATGAATACAGATCTGCAACGAATATAGAGCCAGCACTACATTCGTAACTTACGTTACACATTGAAATAGACGTTACCTGCATTGTTAAGACGGACGAATACCAATATGAATGTCGATTTGAATATCGAGCCAGCTCGATATTCAGGAAAATGGTGATGTTGTCTCACTCAGTATGCAGATACGCGAATACCGATTTGAATATCGAACCAGGTCGGTATAAGGAAAAAAAATCGTCTTTCTCAGTATTTAGATACTCGAATACAGATTTGAATATCGAGCCAGGTTGGTATTCGGGAAAATGGTATATTTTCCTTTCTTAGCACGTAGATATTTACAATAGTGAATTTTACTTTCTTAGTATGCGGATACGCAAATACCAAAATGAATGTCGATTTGAATATCGAGCCAGATCGGCATTCGGAAAATAGTGATTTTTACTTTCTAAGTATGCCGATACGCGAATACCCAAATAAATGTCGATTTGAATATCGAGCCAGGTCGGTATTCGGGAAAATAGTGAGTTTTACTTTCTTAGTATGCGGATACGCGGAAATGCGAATACCCAAATAAATGTCGATTTGAATATCGAGTCAGGTGGGTATTCGGAAAAATAGTGATTTTTACTTTCTTAGTATGTATACCGATTTGAATGTCGATTTGAAAATCAACCAGGTGGGTAATCTGAAAAGTGGTGATCACGTTTTTCGTAACATGTAGATACACAAATACCGATTTGAATGTAGATTTTCACCATGGTCGGTATTCGGGAAAATGGGGATTTCGTCTGTCTGAAAGAATGTTGAAAGCGGCGTAAAACCCCAATTACACTGTCTAAGTCTGTAGATACCCAAATACATATTTGAATGTAGATTTGAATATCGAGCCATGTCGTAATTTGGGAAAAAAATGATTTCTGCTCACTCTGTATACAGATATCCGAATATCGACTTGAATGTCAGTTACGCGAATACCGATTTTAATGCCGATTTGAATATCGAGCCTTGTGGGCTTTCGGGGGAAAAGGTAATTTCGCCTTTCTAAATATGGAGATACCGTAATACCGATTTGAAAAGCGAGCCAGGTCGGCTAATCGGAAAAATGGTGTAGATACTCGAATATCGATTTGAATATTAATGTGAATATCGATCCAGGTCTGTATTCGCGAAAATGTGGAATTCGTCTTTCTCAGTATGCGGATACTCAAATACCGATTTGAATATCGAACCCGGTCGATATTCAGCAAAATGGTGATTTCGTTTTTCTCAGCATGTAGATGCGCGGATACCGTGAAACATTTTTAAGAAAAACCTGGACATTTAAAGGGACACTTCTAGTAACGAATATCCTACATTTTAGTACGATGAATAAACATGAGCTGCATCTGAAAAATGATTATTATTAATATTCCAGTTTGTCAGCGTTTACTCCTTTCCCACATATAGACGCTTTCAGACGCCTCTGCAGCAGACGACTTTTGAAAACATTGGGACAAAAGGAGAAATTGCTCAAAACGAGCAATGTCTCCTTTTGCCAAAATGTTTTCAACTCTATTTCAATAAATATATACCTTCATTTCTAAAGTTTTTCCATATATCTTCAGTAGAGGTTTTAAAAGTCGTCTGCTTCAGGTTTTCCGTATGTGGGAAAGGGTTAAAGCTGTATTGCATGTAACTAGATGGGCTATAATTCTAGAATGTTTACACAAAAGATCTGTATAGAACATACCGCCGGATAGTGAAGTCTCAGGTGAGCATGTGCGTTCTGAAATAAGACCCAAAATAACCGGGCCAGTCTAAAATGTAAAGTTGCGAACAATATGCAATATTGCATCAGTTTGAACCAAAACGTCTATAGCAGTCATTACGTTCTATATTTTATGCAAATTTGAGATTTAACTGTCGACCAATAGTCATGGGATGTAACATAAAAGTAAAGGAATCTTATTTGCTTTCTGAGGCCTCTGCAGCATACAACTTTTGAAAACATTGTTTTTAAAGGAGAAATTTACTCATAATGAGCAGCTTCTCCTCTTGCCACAATGTGTTCATCTCTATCAAATAATTATACATACCTTTTGGCACAGAAGTTTTCAAAGTCTGCATATTTGAATATTTAATTGCTGATTAAGCCTTGCAAATGTGCATTTAAGCTGGAGGGACAGTTTGGCTTGACTTTTCAAAAATTCTCATCCTTTTACGCATCGTTTATAAATAATTCGGAAACCATACTAAAAACAACTTTACTTGCATTTTTTTAGTTTCCCTAATATTGCAGTTTTGAAACTAAGTATTTGTCTATAATGTTTTCAAAAAAAATTATTTCTTGTAGATTTTACACTAAATCTTGTGTTACATATTGGAATTGTGTTACAAACTTTGATTCAATAATAAATTTCGATTATTCGTTACTCTTCATGGGATCATAATATTTGTAGAATAATAAATATGTGTTGTATTTTCATGTCTGTCGATCTTTTACCAATATGATATTGTAAAGGATGAAATCAGTGAAATTTATATTATTTTGAAGTTCATTTTTAAAACTGAGTTGAAAATAGTATGTGAAATACACAAACATTTCTTTGTTATGATTTTAAATAAACTGGGGATCCTAACGCTAAAAATGCGCATTTGGCAGGTATTTATAAAACTGAAACAAATATCTCGTGAATGAGGTATTTGGTGTCATAATTTATAACGTTTTCGGGATTTCTTTGTGACACAATGACTTGTTTGAATTGATCTTTGGGCAAAAATAGAACCCTTTTTAATCAGTCCTCTAATTACATTATGGTGCAATACAGTCCGTCTTAGTGTGTGGGGTAATGACATTCCAATGATGCAATACAAATAAGAAACAGACAAACAGGCAACAAATCTTTTTTTCCCCGTCAAATCTCAAGTTCTTATTCATTGTCGTTACTCGAGAGCTGCTTGCGCGGCACGTACAGTTGCCTGGCAAAGACTCAAGTCAAGTTATGTTTACATTGTTCGTACTTTAAAAATACAAACAATAAAAATGAGCTAGAAGAACTGCTGCTACAATGTGTTTCAAAAACGAATCCGTTATCTGCAATGATTTGAGTTTAAAATGAGTGGAGTAAGGCGAGTTCGTCTTTCTAAGTATGTAGATACCCCAATACATATTTGAATGTAGATTTGAATATCGAGCCAGGTCGGAATTCGGGAAAATAGTGATTTCTGCTCACTCTATAAGCAGATACCCGAAAATCGAATTGAATGTCATTTACGCGAATACCGATTTTAATGTCTATTTGAATATCGAGCCTTGTGGCTTTTTGTGGAAAAGGTTATTTCGCCTTTCTAAATATGGAGATACCGTAATACCGATTTGAAAAGCGAGCCAGGTCGGTAACCGGAAAACTGGTGATTTCGTTTGTATAAGTATGTAGATACTTGAATACCGATTTGAATATTATTTTGAATATCGTTCCAGGTCTGTATTCTCGATAATGGAGATTTCGTCTTTCTCAGTATGCGGATACTTGAATACCGATTTGAATATCGAACCAGGTCGGTATTCGGCAAAATGGTGATTTCGTTTTTCTCAGCATGTAGATGCGCGGATATCATGAAACAATGAAAATACCCGAACCGTAATACAGATTTGAATAATCGGAAAAATTGTGATTTCATTTTAGCAAGGGGCTCATAAGAGCCCATTGCTATAGTAAGAGAATTCCGAAGACACTCATCGAAATCGAGACTAGAATCAGTCCCTATTGCGGCTTAAGTCTTACTACAATATCGGCAATGAATTACTTCAAGTATCTCTTTCTACAGTATCTCTTCATTACTGAACACCATTTCGGGTTCAGAGAGATGTCTTGATATTCGTAGATTGTATATACATGCATCTGTGGAATACTGATAACATACTGATGAAATACTGAGAAAGATCTCAAACACCGACCTGAGTCGATATTTTAATCGATATACAAATCGGTATTCCGGTATCTACATACTTAGAATACCAATCTGGCTCGATATTCAAATCGACATTCAAATTGGATTTATGTATCTACATACTGAAAAAGACGAAATCACTATTGTCTTGAAAACCGACCTGGCTCGATATCTACATCGATATTTAAATCGGTATGCGGGTATCTACATGATATTTAAATCGGTATGCGGATATCTACATCGATATTTAAATCGGTATGCGGGTATCTACATCGATATTTAAATCGGTATGCGGGTATCTACATCGATATTTAAATCGGTATGCGAGTATCTACATCGATATTTAAATCGGTATGCGGGTATCTACATCGATATTTAAATCGGTATGCGGGTATCTACATCGATATTTAAATCGGTATGCGGGTATCTACATCGATATTTAATTCGGTATGCGGATATCTACATCGATATTTAAATCGGTATGCGGGTATCTACATCGATATTTAAATCGGTATGCGGGTATCTACATCGATATTCAAATCGGTATGCGGGTATCTACATCGATATTTAAATCGGTATGCGGGTATCTACATCGATATTTAAATCGGTATGCGGATATCTACATCGATATTTAAATCGGTATGTGGGTATCTACATCGATATTTAAATCGGTATGCGGGTATCTACATTGGTATTTAAATCGGTATGCGGATATCTACATCGATATTTAAATCGGTATGCGGATATCTACATCGATATTTAAATCGGTATGCGGATATCTACATCGATATTTAAATCGGTATGCGGGTATCTACATCGATATTTAAATCGGTATGCGGATATCTACATCGATATTTAAATCGGTATGCGGATATCTACATCGATATTTAAATCGGTATGCGGATATCTACATCGATATTTAAATCGGTATGCCGGTATCTACATCGATATTTAAATCGGTATGCGGGTATCTACATCGATATTTAAATCGGTATGCGGGTATCTACATCGATATTTAAATCGGTATGCGGATATCTACATCGATATTTAAATCGGTATGCGGGTATCTACATACTTAGAAAGCAGAAATCATAATGTTCCTGAATACCGACCTGGCTCGATATTCAAATCGATATTCAAATCGGTATCCGGGTATCTACATACCTAGAAAGAAGACGAAATCACCATTTTTCTGAATAACCGGCCTGGCTCGATATTTAAACCGGCCTGTGCGTATCTACATGCTGAAAATGGAGAAATCATCATTTTCTCATATATCCACTTGGCTCGATACTCAAATCGATATTCAAATCCTGTATTCGGGTATCTACATAAGTAAGACAAAACAAATCACTGTTTTTCCGAATACCGACCTGGCTCGATATTCAAATCGGTATTCGGTTATCTTCATACTTAGAAAGGCGAGATCACAATGTCCGACTACCGATCTAGGACGATATCAAAATCAGAATTCAAATTAGTATTCGCAACTCTAAATGCATTGAAAGACGAAATCGCAATTTTTCCGAATATCGGCCTGGCTCGATTTTCAAATCGACATTCATATCCTTCTCAACAATGAGAGTAACGTATATTTCAAATTGTAACGTAGTTAACGAATCTTGCGTTGTCTCTGTATTCGTTGCAGATCTGTATATTCAAATCGGTATTGAATATCGAATACCGAATGTCGAACTGTGTGCCAAATTCACATACCCATGGAAATCTCATAACTATTGAATATGGTATACAACAGTGTGGCAAACGTAGAAAATTTAATATTATCAGGATCTTTCAACTATTGTCACAATGTTTTCAAAAACAAAAATCTGGTGCAAATATTTCAAAATGCATTTGCACGTTGAAAGGGTTGACATGGGTCACTTCGCGATAAAGGTAATCTAGTTTGGTTTGTTGAGTTTGTTGTCGATGGTGTTAGAGGTTGTCACAAGGCATGTTTGCATTTTTTTTTTTTATTGCAGTAGTGATAAAAAAAAACCACCATAACAGATTTTCTACTGTGGATGCGTCCAAAGATCGTCTGATGTATGGAAGGGGCTCACGCGGCTTTTGTAAAGTAGTGAAAGTGTTTCAGGGCCTTAGAAACATTTTTTTTTTAAAACCTGGACTTTTAAAGGGACAATTCTGGTAACGAATATCCTACATTTTAGTACGATGAATAAACATGAGCTGCATCTGGAAATGATTATTATTAATATTCCAGTTTGGCAGCGTTTAATCCTTTCCCACATATAGACGCTTTCAGACGTCTCTGCAGCAGACGACTTTTGAAAACACTTAAACAAAAGGAGAAATTGCTCAAAACGAGCAATTTCTCCTTCGCCAAAATGTTTTCAACACTATTTCAATAAATATACCTTCATTTCTAAAAAAAAATCCATATATCTTCAGTAGAGGTTTTCAAAGTCGTCTGCTTCAGGTTTTCCGTATGTGGGAAGGGGTTAAAGCTGTATTGCGTGTAACTAGTTGGGCTATAATTCTAGAATGTTTACAGAAAAGATCTGAATAGAACATACCGCCGGATAGTGAAGACTCTGGTAAGCATGTGCGTTCTGAAATAAGACCCAAAATAACCGAGCCAGTCTAAAATGTAAAGTTGCGAACAATATGCAATATTGCATCATTTTGAACCAACGTATATAGTAGCCATTACGTTCTATATTTTATGCAAATTTGAGATTGTACTGTCGACCAATAGTCATGGGATGTAACACAAAAGTAAAGGAATCTAATTTGCTTTCTGAGGCCTCTGCAGCCTACGACTTTTGAAAACATTATGTCAAAAGGAGAAATTTACTCATAATGAGCAGTTTCTCTTCTTACCACAATGTTTTCATCTCTATCAAATAATTATACATACCTTTTGGCACAGAAGTTTTCAAAGTCTGCAGATTTGAATATTTAATTGCGGATTAAGCCTCGCAAATGCGCATTTAAGCTGGAGGGACAGCTTGATTTGACTTTTTAAAAATTCACTTCCTTTTACGCATCGTTCATAAATAATTCGGAAACCATATCAAAAATAACTTTACTTGCATTTTGTTCGTTCCCTAATTATTTTATTTTATGTCATAAGAACTTGCAGTTTTGAAACTAAGTATTTGTCTATAGTATTTTCCAAAAAAGTTATTTCTGGTAGTTTTTACACTAAATCTTTTATTAAAAATTGAAATTGTGTTACAAACTTTGACTCAATAATAAATTTGGAGTATTCGTTACTCTTCATGGGATCATAATATTTGTAGAATAATAAATATGTGTTGTATTTTCATGTCTGTCGATCTTTTACCAATATGATATTGTATAGGATGAAATCGGTGAAATTTATATTATTTAGAAGTTCATTTTTAAAACAGACTTGAAAATAGTACGTGAAATACACAAGTATTTTCTTTGTTATGGTTTTAAATTAACTCGGGATCCTAACGCTAAAAAGGCGCATTTGGCAGGTATTTATTATAAAACTGAAACAAATATCTCGTGAATGAGGTAGTTGGTGTCATAATTTATAACGTTTTTTGACACAATGACATGTTTGAATTGATCTTTGGACAAAAATAGAACCCTTCTTAATCGGTCCTCTAATTACATTATGGTGCAATACAGTCCATCTTAGTGTGGGGTAATGGCATTCCAATGATGCAATACAAACAAGAAACAGAAAAACAGGCAACAACTTTTTTTTCTAGTCAAATCTCAAGTTCTTATTCATTGTCGTTACTCGAGAGTTGCTTGCGCGGCACGTACAGTTGCCTAGCAAAGACTCAAGTCAATGTATATTTACATCTTTCGTGAGTGGAGTGAGGCGAGTTCACTGTTCATATTTAAAATGAGTGGAGTGAGGCGAGTTCACTGTACACATTTAAAATGAGTGGAGTAAAGCGAATTCACTGTACATATTTAAAATGAGTGGAGTAAGGCGAGTTCACTGTACACATTTAAAATGAGTGGAGTAAGGCGAGTTCACTGTTCATATTTAAAATGAGTGGAGTGAGCCGAGTTCACTTTTCATATTTAAAATGAGTGGAGTGAGGCGAGTTCACTGTACACATTTAAAATGAGTGGAGTAAGGCGAATTCACTGTACATATTTAAAATGAGTGGAGTAAGGCGAGTTCACTGTACACATTTAAAATGAGTGGAGTAATGCGAGTTCACCGTACATATTTAAAATGAGTGGAGTAAAGCGAGTTCACTGTACATATTTAAAATAAGTGGAGTTAGGCGAGTTCACTAGTACTGTTCATATTTAAAATGATTGGAGTAAGGCGAGTTCAATGTACATGTTTAACATGAGTTTAGTAAGGCGAGTTCACTGTACATATTTAAAATGAGTGGAGTAAAGGCGAGTTCAATGTACATGTTTAACATGAGTTTAGTAAGGCGAGTTCATTGTACATATTTAAAATGAGTTGAGTAAAGGCGAGTTCAATGTACATGTTTAACATGAGTTTAGTAAGGCGAGTTCAATGTACATATTTAAAACGAGTGGAGTTAGGTGAGCTCAGAGTACGCTTTTAAAATGAGTGGCGTGTCGCTCAGTCACGTTTGATGTATATGCAATTTAAAGACTACATAATACTCATTATCGTATTATACTCCGTTAATGTCTGACCTCTGTTAACGCTTTTCTATATTAAATGATAATTAAGATAGATTCACTGTCCACAAGTGCAATTAAACGCATTTTGTCTAAACGATGCGTGTCTCAAATAAATGTGCTTGATATGTCATCAGCAATATTTTCTATAAAGTTAATAAACTTTGATATTCAGAAGTACATCGTATTCCCATAAAACGTGATTACACCGGCGCCATGTGTAAATTACGTGATTACACCAGCGTCATGTGTCAATCACGTGTAACATTGCATCATTTTAGCCCTCTCTCTGAGAGAGTGATTTCTACGCTCGCCAAAGTTGGTAAGAAAAGAATGAACGCTGTGACTATTCTTTCAAGAAACTGCCTCCGTGGAGACAGCTTTCATTTGTCAATGTCTCCTTTTCCCGCATTTTTTTCCAAAATAGTTCGTCACAGAAATAATACATATCGACAACATTGGTAAAGGGGATTTCGTATAAACGAAACACCACAATTCCTAGTCGGTTATGCAACACCAGTTTATATACATGTTGATTAACCATTTCAAACGCAGCGTTTGTTGCACAAGAAAAGGGAACATACAAAACAGACTAAACGCATCCATACTTTCATTGAAGAGCATTTCAGTCGGAAAAACTGGGTTATTGAACGCATTCTTCTTAGACGTTGAGTGTGGCCGCGATAGGTCAGTCCGTAACGTCGAAAGATGTCGACACAAGAGGTCGGAAGATCGAACCGTGGATCGGCCTTTCATTCTCTCTTATTACTATTAAATAAAAGTCATTTTGACTAGCACCAGTCAACTTCATCAATTAATCTTAAAGTCTTTGTGGGAAGTATCCAGTGGTCTGGGAAGAAGGAAGAATGGTATTTGCCATGCTGGTGTGTCAGGCCATCTGCAAATTTCCAAATATAATGAACATTAAGCTTAAAAACGCCGGCGTATTGTTCGGTTGGCAAATATTGTTGTGGTGGATCATGAGAAAAACCATTTATGAACCTGTCGCTCCCTGGGACCAGGTCGGTTCTAGACGTTTTTCTGCGGAAATGTATGTCCAAATCGAGTAAAGGGGTAAAATGTCGTTGCACACCTTGTCATTATCATTATACTATATGGACCATTTAGAGAGGCTATTTATAGTAACACTAGAGGGATTCCCCAAATTATCATTACGATCATTTTTATAATAGCGTATGGACAATATAGGGAGACTTTTTGAGTATTTTAACGAGGTATTGTGTGTGTTTTTCTCTCTTTTCCTGTAATGGAAATTCGGACGTCTGTGGTCAAAGTTGTCTTTTGCAAGGTTTTTTTGTCTGTCGGAAAAAAGTAGAGTTTTAAAAAAATCGGAAATTTCTCTAACTGAAAGTGTAATTATTGTGCTCATTTATAAACATTGTGGTAAAAGGTGGAATTGCTCATTATGGACAATTTCACCTCTTGCAACAATGTTTACAAGTCATTTGCTGCAGGTGCCTCAATCCGACCACATCGGATGAGCGCTTGAATCGAATTTATACAAAATACCAGACATGTGAAACATTCAAGATTGCTGACTGGTCTACGTTGTTCGCTAAGTGATTTTTCTGATTCACATGATATAATTTAAGACTGAAAATAAGACGCCGTCGATTTAATTTGCAAGATAGTCTAGAAAATGCATGAATTCTGTTAACTATTTTGTACGACATGTTAGGCCGAGAGTCCACAAACTGTGGGTTAATGAAAACAGATCTGAGAACATGCTTAGCCTTTCAGCACATGTAGAAGCATTTACACGCATATGAAACGGTATTTGAAAATTTTGTGACAAACGGAGAAATTATTCAAAACGAGCAATTCCTCTTTTTGCCACAATAGTGATAAGTCATGGAGGGATCAAAGAAAAGTCTTAACCTTTCAGTACATTTTGACGCATATGAAGCGATATTTGAAAAATGTGTGATAAAACGCATAAATTGTTCAAAACAATCAATTCCTCCACATGAAGATAAAATGTGACGTACATGAATATCAAGCACACCTGCACACAGAGCAACCAGTGTTGTTTTAGATCAATGTGAGAATCCGCATATATCTGTATCTGGATCGACACTGGTCGATCGATAATCACAGACGGTTCTAAGAAACGCATTAAACCTTTTCCTCGTGTAGACGCATTTTGATGCATTTGAAGCAGTCGACTTTTGAAAACATTGTGACAAAAGTAGAAATAGCTCAAAACGAGCAGTTTTTCCTTTTGTCACATGTCATAAAGGGTTCAAACAAACTTCTCCTTCCTTTCCCACATGTTGAAGCATTTCGACGTATATGAAGT
This sequence comes from Serripes groenlandicus, assembly GCA_031761405.1. NCBI lineage: Eukaryota > Metazoa > Mollusca > Bivalvia > Cardiida > Cardiidae > Serripes > Serripes groenlandicus. The sequence continues at coordinate 69,926,298 of JASEVX010000010.1, forward strand.
GACTTTTGAACAATTGATGACAAACGGAAATTTGGTCTTAATGAGTAATTACTCCTTTTGTCACAATGGTGATAAGTGTTAAATTATTAGCCTTTCAGCACATGTAGACGCATTTGACGTCACCATGTTTTCTACTCCTTTCTGCAATAATACTTTCATTTATAAAGAGTTTGCATACTTTTGTCTTTATGTTTTCAAAGTACTCTATTGCACGTTTGGTGTACGTGAGAAAAGGGGTAACCTTACGTATATATAAATTCCCCCCTGTATTTTCCCGGTAAATGGGTTCCAACTAGACGAATCAGGCACATCATAAAGTGCACCAATCCTCAAAATCCCCAAACCAACAGAAGTATATTATGCTTGGATCTCATTATCAATTGTATGTAGCAGACGTATTTCAAAAGGACAGATAAAAGCATTCCAATGTTTCAAGTATAATCATTTGTGTACAGACCCAGACGACGATGTTACCGCAGTGTTGTTCAAATCGAATTGTCCGGGGGACCCTCCCATGATAAAGATGAATGTTGACGCCTCTGCTAAAGACGACATTTTCAAGAAATCTTGGAAAATAGCGAATTTGCCATTAAGATCTTTTTTGTTCAGATATATATCAAATTTATACTTTTAAGTCTCCAGACAGTAATGCAAATATTTATATTAGTAAATTAAATTTACCGCCTCGGTGGTGAAATTTGTAGAGCGTCCGTCTCATGTGTGGGAGGTCCCAGTCGGGACACACTGAAACCTTTAACCCTTTTCCTCATATAGACGCTTTCTGACACATCTGCAGCAGACGGTTTTTTGAAAACATAGTGACAAAAGAAGAAATTGCACAAAACGTGCAATTTCTCCTTTTGTCACTTTTCCACTTTTTGTCATAGGTTATCCATTCAACTATGGAGATTTTCTATGTTTTGACAAAATATGTTCAAAGTCGTCTGCTGCAAAATTGTCGTATGAGGGAAAGGGTTAAACATGGGAGTAATGGACTACCTCCCTTTGTTATTACGGCTCCTACAGTCAAACAATATACAACAATCGTATAACGTTATCCAACGCCAATATGTGGTAACTTAATTTGACGTTACGTGTGTAACGAAAACGTTCGGTATACGTTGCATTTGATATGCAAATTAACATCACCGTTTCGAAGTGATGTAGTTTAGGGTTAGATATATAAGACAAGTGGACCCCTTCAGGGTTGAGTATACTTTTCGCTGAAGGGATCTTCTGCGTCTTTAGCCCGGCACGTTACATTGGTGGCAGCGGTGGGATGAAGACAACTGCCATACCGGAGTTGCCTTACCCATGGGTTTCCCAGGCCAAGACTCGGGTCGAGTCTTCTCGGAGTGGGAAGTAGTGTAACGAAAACGTTCGGTATACGTTGCATTTGATATGCAAATTAACATCACCGTTTTGAAGTGATGTAGTTTAGGGTTAGATATATAAGACAAGTGGACCCCTTCAGGGTCGAGTATACTTTTCGCTGAAGGGATCTTCTGCGTCTTTAGCCCGGCACGTTACATTGGTGGCAGCGGGGGGATGAAGACAACTGCCATACCGGAGTTGCCTTACCCATGGGTTTCCCAGGCCAAGACTCGGGTCGAGTCTTCTCGGAGTGGGAAGTAGTGTAACGAAAACGTTCGGTATACGTTGCATTTGATATGCAAATTAACATCACCGTTTCGAAGTGATGTAGTTTAGGGTTAGATATATAAGACAAGTGGACCCCTTCAGGGTTGAGTATACTATTCGCTGAAGGGATCTTATGCGTCTCTAGCCCGGCACGTTACACGTGTACGTGCCGGGTTAGCGCGCGCGACGTCAGAACCATCCCATGTATTAAAGGCGTATGCTACAGTTATTTATCAAAAAAATTCCCAATCATAGAATTTCTTTTTTCTTTGTATTTTGTTAGTTCATACAAATAACTAGTTGAAATAAGAAAAAAAAAATATGTTATCGATCTAAAAAAATAAATATTCGTCTGTAAATGACATGACCAATTTCATCAAAGGCACAAATATAGGCATTTTGGCCGATAAACTAAAACACACAAAAAACAATAAATGAAAAGTACAAATCATATTTAAGTTCATATATAACTTTATATATATAATTTAAATCAATATGAAAAGAGAATTTGTGAGAAAAATATGAAAAAAAATATATTAAGCTGTTTTTCAAGGTCGAAATGGTGTCACATTCTTTAATATATTCTTTTTCCATTTTTACTCAAAAAATCCTTTTTCATATTGATTAACATTCTATATATAAAGTTATTTTTGAACTTTAATATGATTTGTAGTTTTCATTTTAATTTTTTTGTGTGTTTTAGGATTTCGGCCAAAATGCCTATATTTGTGCCTTTGATGAAATTGGTCATGTCATTGAAAGGCCAATATATTTTTTTTAGATCGATTATTAACATTTTTTTTTTTCTTATTTCAACCAGTTATTGTATGTTCTAATAAAATACAACGAATAAAGAAATTCTATGATTGGGATTTTTTTTGTGAAAAAAACAGTAGCATACGCCTTTAAGAATGTCCTGCATATTTGTTAGGAAAACAAAAATTTGAGTTTGCATTATAAAAGCAAAATAATGACATAGCAATGACATTAATGAGTTGTTGCTTAAGAAAGTAGCAACTCTTCCATTAAAATAGACATATTGTTTTGTCATTTACACCTCTAGAATAGTTTTAATGCGTTTCCAAGCCTTTTTTTCTACTGAAGGGTGACATTGTTTGAAAATATTATATTTTTAAATCGTCTTGATTTACTCGCTGAACTATCAATTTAACACTTTCCCAAAAACAGACGCATTTTAACATCTTTTTCAGAAGACGCCTTTTGATAATACTGTGGCAAAATGAGGAACTACTTAACCCTTTCCCTCATATAGACGCGTTATGAAGCCTCTGCAGCAGACAGCTTTTTGAAAACATTGTGACAAAATGAGAAATTGCTCAAAACGAGCAATTTCTCCTTTTGCCACAAAGTTTTCCAACTTCTTTCAGTAACTACCTACAATAATGGAGATTTTCCATATTTTTAGTAGACATTTTTGAAGTCGTCTGCGGCAGATATGTTGTATGTGGGAAAGGGTTAAAACGAGCAGTCTCTCCGTTTGTAACAATGTCTTCAACTCGTTCACTTATAGAGATGTTTCACATTTATACCTAGATATCTTCAAAGTCGTCTGCTGCAGACGTGCTTCAAAATATGCGCCTGCGAGTAAGAAATAGTTAAATCATCTTAGATAAGCATGTATAAGACTACTAGAACATTGATACGCGCATGTTACAAGACTGTCCATAAGTTTAAGCCATAGGTTTTTAGTCCTATTATAATCTCATTTTCCTCCATTATTTGTAATGTTCATAAATATTAAAGTTGCTATTGATTTATTTATTTTCGTTTGTGTTACCTTACATTTGTTTAAATTGTGTATGTGTTTTCCCTTCTAAATATACAATGACAAAAAGTACACCATATTTTACTTAACTCTTTCAGCGCCGAATTGTTTAAAGTAGACTATTCTATGTTCAAAATAGGGCGTGTCCATTCCCCATTTAATAAGTGTTTTGGAATATTTTAATAACTAAAATGCAAACAATGCTGATTTCAGGTGAGACAGCTCGTAACGAGCTGACTCACCTGAATCTGTATTGTTTGCAAAAAACCTCGATATTGCCTTTGGCGCTGAAAGAGTTAACTAATAATATTTCATAAGTAATGTAGAAACATAATTTTACACATGTATACCGGTTTATTTAAATGTAGCTAAAATTTCTTTTCAATATATTTTACTTTTATTTGTATTCATTTGTTTGCACATCATTGATATCATACATATCTTCTATCTTACATGAACAAGCGGAGAAACTCTGGCATAATTTTATCTCGATATAGTTGCTAGAGTTAACTCGCATTGAAACAAATATTTATTTCAACAATTTAGATCCAATTCGCCCGAGCTACGTAATATCTGCAGCAGATGATTTTGGTAACATCTAGCCAATAACATGGAAAATCTCTATAAATGAAGGTGCAAAGATAAATTTTCTCATTTTGAGCAATTATTCCTTTGTCTGCTAGAGTCGTGATAAAGTTCGCGCAAATTGATAGAATTTTGGCAATGTTTTCGAAAGTAGTTAGCTGCATATGCGCCCAAGTTATTTCTGTATTTCTTCCTAGCCTTCCAACCCGAAAAACAATCCCTTCTATTGCATTAAACCTTTTCCCTTTCCAACAAGAAGACGGATTTGAAAAAATATGACAATTCACTGGAAGGAACGTTTAATTATTTAAAAGAGTAGAAAACATCCTGACAAAAGAGAAAATTGCTCGTAGCGAGCTTATTTTCCCTTTTACCATATGTTTTGTCAAGAGTCGTCAGTCTGCTGCAGCTGATGTTTCTGCGTATGAGAAAGGTTTAGTGTCAACATGGCCAGATAATGGAACTCGTCTAAAGGGGATTGAGTTATAGGTAATGGGCGGATCGCTTCGGTGGTGTAAAGGTAGAGAGTCCGCCTCGGGTGCGGGAGGTCATGGGTTTCGATCACCGGCCACGTCATGACAAATGCATTAAAAATGGTAGTAATGGCTGCTCTCCATTGCGATCATGGTTGCGTGCTAATCATTACGACTGACTAGCTGGTGTCCGGTGTAGTGGAACAGTAGTACTGGTACCTTGCTCAGGAAACGCAGTGGTATAACGGACTGACTGGTGTCAGGTGTAGTGGACCAGTAGTACTGGTACCTTACTCAGAAAACGCAGAAGTATAACTGACTGACTGGTGTCAGGTGTAGTGGACCAGTAGTACTGGTACCTTACTCAGAAAACGCAGAAGTATAACTGACTGACTGGTGTCAGGTGTAGTGGACCTGTAGTACTGGTACCTTACTCAGAAAACGCAGAAGTATAACTGACTGACTGGTGTCAGGTGTAGTGGACCAGTAGTACTGGTACCTTACTCAGAAAACGCAGAAGTATAACTGACTGGCTGGTGTCAGGTGTAGTGGACCAGTAGTACTGGTACCTTACTCTGAAAACGCAGAAGTATAACTGACTGGCTGATGTCAGGTGTAGTGGACCAGTAGTACTGGTACCTTACTCTGAAAACGCAGAAGTATAACTGACTGACTGGTGTCAGGTGTAGTGGACCAGTAGTACTGGTACCTTACTCAGAAAACGCAGAAGTATAACTGACTGGCTGGTGTCAGGTGTAGTGGACCAGTAGTATTGGTACCTTACTCTGAAAACGCAGAAGTATAACGGACTGACTGGTGTCAGGTGTAATGGACCAGTAGTACTGGTACCTTACTCAGAAAACGCAGAAGTATAACTGACTGACTGGTGTCAGGTGTAGTGGACCAGTAGTACTGGTACCTTACTCTGAAAACGCAGAAGTATAACTGACTGGCTGATGTCAGGTGTAGTGGACCAGTAGTACTGGTACCTTACTCTGAAAACGCAGAAGTATAACTGACTGACTGGTGTCAGGTGTAGTGGACCAGTAGTATTGGTACCTTACTCTGAAAACGCAGAAGTATAACGGACTGACTGGTGTCAGGTGTAATGGACCAGTAGTACTGGTACCTTACTCAGAAAACGCAGAAGTATAACTGACTGGCTGGTGTCAGGTGTAGTGGACCAGTAGTACTGGTACCTTACTCAGAAAACGCAGAAGTATAACTGACTGGCTGGTGTCAGGTGTAGTGGACCAGTAGTACTGGTACCTTACTCAGAAAACGCAAAAGTATAACTGACTAGCTGGTGTCAGGTGTAGTGGACCAGTAGTACTGGTACCTTACTCAGAAAACGCAGAAGTATAACTGACTGACTGGTGTCAGGTGTAGCGGACCAGTAGTACTGGTACCTTACTCAGAAAACGCAGAAGTATAACTGACTGGCTGGTGTCAGGTGTAGTGGACCTGTAGTACTGGTACATTACTCGGGAAACGCAGATGTATAACTGACTGGCTTGTGTCAGGTGTAGTGGACCAGAAGTATTGGTACCTTACCCAGGAAACGAGGAGGTATAACTGAATGTCAGGTCTAGTGGATCTGTAGTACTGGTACCTTACTCGTGAAACGCAGTGGTATAACTGACTGGCTGGTGTCAGGTGTAATGGACCAGTAGTACTGGTACCTTACTCGGAAAACGCAGTGGTATAACTGACTGGCTGGTGTCAGGTGTAATGGACCAGTAGTACTGGTACATTACTCGGGAAACGCAGATGTATAACTGATTGGCTTGTGTCAGGTGTAATGGACCAGTAGTACTGGTACCTTACTCGTGAAACGCAGTGGTATAACTGACTGGCTGGTGTCAGGAGTAGTGGACCAGTAGTACTGGTACCTTACTCGGGAAACGCAGAGGTATAACTGACTGGCTGGTGTCAGTTGTAGTGGACCAGTAGTACTGGTACCTTACTTGGGAAACGCAGTGGTTTAATTGACTGACCGGTGTCAAGTGTAGTAGACCAGTTGTATTGGTACCTTACTCAGGAAACGCAGAAGTATAACTGACTGGCTGGTGTCAGGTGTAGTGGACCAGAAGTACTGGCATCTTACTCAGGAAACGCAGAAGTATAACTGACTGGCTGGTGTCAGGTGTAGTGGACCTGTAGTACTGGTACCTTACTCGGAAAACGCAGTGGTATAACTGACTGGCTGGTGTCAGGTGTAATGGACCAGTAGTACTGGTACATTACTCGGGAAACGCAGATGTATAACTGATTGGCTTGTGTCAGGTGTAATGGACCAGTAGTACTGGTACCTTACTCGTGAAACGCAGTGGTATAACTGACTGGCTGGTGTCAGGAGTAGTGGACCAGTAGTACTGGTACCTTACTCGGGAAACGCAGAGGTATAACTGACTGGCTGGTGTCAGTTGTAGTGGACCAGTAGTACTGGTACCTTACTCAGAAAACGCAGAAGTATAACTGACTGACTGGTGTCAGGTGTAGCGGACCAGTAGTACTGGTACCTTACTCAGAAAACGCAGAAGTATAACTGACTGGCTGGTGTCAGGTGTAGTGGACCTGTAGTACTGGTACATTACTCGGGAAACGCAGATGTATAACTGACTGGCTTGTGTCAGGTGTAGTGGACCAGAAGTATTGGTACCTTACCCAGGAAACGAGGAGGTATAACTGAATGTCAGGTCTAGTGGATCTGTAGTACTGGTACCTTACTCGTGAAACGCAGTGGTATAACTGACTGGCTGGTGTCAGGTGTAATGGACCAGTAGTACTGGTACCTTACTCGGAAAACGCAGTGGTATAACTGACTGGCTGGTGTCAGGTGTAATGGACCAGTAGTACTGGTACATTACTCGGGAAACGCAGATGTATAACTGATTGGCTTGTGTCAGGTGTAATGGACCAGTAGTACTGGTACCTTACTCGTGAAACGCAGTGGTATAACTGACTGGCTGGTGTCAGGAGTAGTGGACCAGTAGTACTGGTACCTTACTCGGGAAACGCAGAGGTATAACTGACTGGCTGGTGTCAGTTGTAGTGGACCAGTAGTACTGGTACCTTACTTGGGAAACGCAGTGGTTTAATTGACTGACCGGTGTCAAGTGTAGTAGACCAGTTGTATTGGTACCTTACTCAGGAAACGCAGAAGTATAACTGACTGGCTGGTGTCAGGTGTAGTGGACCAGAAGTACTGGCATCTTACTCAGGAAACGCAGAAGTATAACTGACTGGCTGGTGTCAGGTGTAGTGGACCAGTAGTACTGGTACCTTACTCGGAAAACGCAGTGGTATAACTGACTGGCTTGTGTCAGGTGTAATGGACCAGTAGTACTGGTACATTACTCGGGAAACGCAGATGTATAACTGATTGGCTTGTGTCAGGTGTAATGGACCAGTAGTACTGGTACCTTACTCGTGAAACGCAGTGGTATAACTGACTGGCTGGTGTCAGGAGTAGTGGACCAGTAGTACTGGTACCTTACTCGGGAAACGCAGAGGTATAACTGACTGGCTGGTGTCAGTTGTAGTGGACCAGTAGTACTGGTACCTTACTTGGGAAACGCAGTGGTTTAATTGACTGACCGGTGTCAAGTGTAGTAGACCAGTTGTATTGGTACCTTACTCAGGAAACGCAGAAGTATAACTGACTGGCTGGTGTCAGGTGTAGTGGACCAGAAGTACTGGCATCTTACTCAGGAAACGCAGAAGTATAACTGACTGGCTGGTGTCAGGTGTAATGGACCAGTAGTACTGGTATCTTAATCAGGAAACGCAGATGTATAACTGACTGGCTGATGTCAGGTATAGCGGACCAGTATTATTGGTACCTTACTCAGGAAACGCAGATGTATAACTGATTGGCTTGTGTCAGGTGTAGTGGACCAGTAGTATTGGTACCTTACTCAGGAAATGCAGAGATATAACTGACTGGCTGATGTCAGGTGTAGTGGACCTGTAGTACTGGTACATTACTCGGGAAACGCAGATGTATAACTGACTGACTGGTGTCAGGTGTAGTGGACCAGTAGTATTGGTACCTTACTCAGGAAACGCAGTGGTATAACTGACTGGCTGATGTCAGGTGTAGTGGACCTGTAGTACTGGTACCTTACTCAGGAAACGCAGATGTATAACTGATTGGCTTGTGTCAGGTGTAGTGGACCAGTAGTATTGGTACCTTACTCAGGAAACGCAGAGATATAACTGACTGGCTGATGTCAGGTGTAGTGGACCTGTAGTACTGGTACATTACTCGGGAAACGCAGATGTATAACTGACTGGCTGATGTCAGGTGTAGTGGACCTGTAGTACTGGTACATTAATCAGGAAACGCAGATGTATAACTGATTGGCTGGTGTCAGGTGTAGTGGACCAGTAGTATTGGTACCTTACTCAGGAAACGCAGATGTATCAAAGTTTATTAGCAAGCAAAAGACAGAACTGTCCATCATGCAAATACAAACTAAACAAGTAACATATATACATCAGTATGTTAAAAATATAAATCTGTCCGGTTCCTTAGTCAGACTGCTATGTATTAGATATGGAGAAAAACGATTAAGAATGATTTCATTTTCGTGCATTTAGTGTCTCCATTATGCATAGAGATGAGAGTTCTGAATATATATCATTATGTTTGAAATGCACTATTCCGTTTTCTAATTCATTTTAAAGGTGTATATCTATGCATTCATTACTATATTTATATTGTTGTATATACATATCTACAATTATCATTTTATTTTTGTGCGTGGGGTGTGCGTGCGTGTGCGTGCATGTGTTTGAACTTTCGCGCGTTTGCGTTGGTGAGTGTACGTGCATGCGTCTGTTTGTGTAAATGAAATACTCAACAATTAACTTTATAAAAGTGCAAAATAGTCATCACTGTACATGTACAAATATATACAATTCACATAAATATCAACGTACATGTAATTCACATTTAAAGAGAGGAGAAAACAGAACATAACTATCAGCAATATATTGTATTTAAGATATAGAATTTAAGATTAACTTTAATAATATCATGTGTAAAGAGTATTTATTCTTTTGTTGAAGCTCTTTTGGATGAATATGCCTAATTTATTAATTGTTTTAGGGTTCGTTGTTTTTAATAATTCTATAAATTTGGGGATATTAGGCATTGACCAGTAATACTTACTTATATATGATATTCGAAATTCTTGATATAAAGGACATTCAATTACGAAATGAAATTCATCTTCTAAAGTATGACAAAGCTTACATACTCTCTCTGTTCTTGGAGTTTTTACTGGTTTTGTCCATCTTCCTGATTCAATTTCAAGTTTATGGCTAGAAACTCTAAGTTTGGTTAGTGAAATTCTATATTTTTTTATTAATATTTTGTTAAGATATTCCTGAAATTCAAAAGATTTAAAGAGATTGTATGTAGTTGCTCTTGACATATTACTTAGGTCATTTTCCCAATTTTGAATAAATATGTCTTGAATCCTTTGTCTGAAAATATTCATGAACATGTGTTCATTTTCTACACCATGGTTTAACCATACATAACCAAAGCCCATAGTGTTAAAGAGATTTTTAATTTTAGATGTCCAATTTGTAGTTTCATCATTTGTGTTTATATCGTTTAACATTTGTTTATACACTAATTTTATATACTTACGATCATCTGTTCTTGTTATTTTAATCCAATACTTTATGATACATGGTAAACGCTGTAATTTAAGAGGTAGTCTTCCAAGTTCGCCATAAATAAAATTGTTTGGTGTTTGTATTTTAACGTTTAGTATTTGTTTGCAAAATCTAGTGTGTATTCTTTCGAGTCGTTCACACTCAACGAAACCCCAAACCGGAGCCCCGTAATTAAGAATGGGAAAAATTAACTTATCGAATAAATCGAGAGTATGTTTTATTGAGATATCTGGAAAATTTGTAATATATTGCTTTAAGGCAAAGATAGCTTTCATTGCTTGACCTTCAAATCTCTCAAACGTATATTTAAAAGAACCACCCGTTGAAAAGGTAATGCCTAAATATGAGAATGTTTTCACTTTTTCTAAAAGATTCCCGTCATATTTAAATTCAACTTTATTAGATATGCGCCCACCCTTTCTAAATACCATTACTTTCGTTTTGCCTACATTAATTGTTAATTTCCATTTTTTACAATAGTCTAGCATTATATCAAGTCCTTTTTGTAAACCAGCATTAGTTTCTGAAAACAAAACAATATCGTCTGCGTATAACAGTAAAAGTAATTGTAACATTTCTAGATTGACACCTTGAAAATTATTTACAGACAGGTATTCCTCCTAATCGTTTACGTACATAGCAAACATAAATGGTGACATACAATCGCATTGCGGCGCCCCTAAGAAACAACTGAAGCTGTCGCTTAGTTTATTGTCAAATTTAACTCTTGATTTAATATTTAAATAAAGAGATTTAATAAGTTGTAGAATTTTGCCTGATACACCATATTTCATTAGTTTATAAAATATATTCTCTTTAACAAGTAAATCAAAGGCCTTTGTAAAATCGATGAAACAGACATATAATTTCTTATTTTCATTGATGAATTTGTTAATTAGCCCGTGGAGGACGAAAATATTATCGTTTGTACCCATATTCTTTCGAAAACCTGCTTGAGCCTCAATATATATGTGATAATCCTCCGCCCACTTGCTTAGTCTATTATTAAGGATTCGTGTAAATAACTTTCCGAAGGTACTGAGTAGTGTTATTCCCCTGTAATTTTAACTGACTGGCTTGTGTCAGGTGTAATGGACCTGTAGTACTGGTACCTTACTCGGGAAACTGAACTGACCGACGGGCAATCCCCTTCCATTCCCCCAACGTTTTCACATATATAGGGATGATTTGTTAACCCTTGTCATGTATAATTCACAATTTGGTAAGTAAGTAAACATAACATATAAGTGCATTATCGGACTACACTTTTTAAAAAGCACTCAGATTTGGGGGTTGATATGATAGGAGATTTTATTTGAACAGAACAGAAGTTTATTGATATGATCTTAAATACAGATCATCATCGTACAAACATATTAACATAACATACGTGAATGTGTACAAAAAAGAAAATTACAAAAGACAAAAAGTAATTATTTATCTCTTGAATAATCCGCTCTAAGATCTTAAATGCTATTGAATGTGTGGTTTTTTTTCTGCCGCGGCCCAATAACTAAAATGTTTGAAGTAGCCGACTGGTGCAATTACGCAATAGTGTAAGTAATTGTGATTACAGTTGACACCCCCATCTCATCATTAACACATTATTTTTTGTAACAGTTAATGATGAGTAGGCCTACAACCGTGTTAAATTAGCACCTTGTTCATTAACTGTTTAAAACATACGACGCTTTGATCTTTAATTAGGAAGGTAATTAATCTTAGGACTGGTAAGGGGAATATCTACTCAAATGTTTGAGAACTTTGTGATAGATATATAAAGTTGTTTTCCTCCAAATGTATCATACTAAACAATAGTTTTGTTCTTTCATATATACCAGTATAGTGCTTTTGTGTTGTATGAACGTTTTCATCATTGAACTGTCAAAGTTGAAGTCATTTTATAAAAAAAAGGGTAAGTCGTAATTATTTCAGAATTGTCTTTTTTTTCTCATATGTGTATGTCGAAAAATAGTGAAACTACAAATCGTACTGTACTCATACCTCACACTACCGAAACAATAAGATTTGATCTATACTTTCAATATAAAAGTTAAATTTCGTAACTTAGGCCCTTTATAATTTTTTTCCGTTCGACATTAAATTAAAGCACATGTTTCAAGTCATACCATTAGATTCAAATGTCAGCTCATTTCACTAGGAGGCGCATACAATCACTAAACGTTTCTGTTTTTTTTCAGGTCACAATACACCACATAAATCTATCTTTGGTAAATCAACTAGTTTCAACCCTCAATTGTCACATTTTTGAAGCGTTTCCCAAGAATAGCCCCATATATACTATATATAATATACCTTTATAAGCATTATAATAATCCAAAGAAAATGGGGAACATGTTTTGTGCAAGAAACAAATCACCCCGCGAAGATGATTACCGTCGTTATGGACGGTATCGAGCTGGGAATGCCATACTTTACTTTCACTTTCAAACACGGTTAACATACTTAAATTTATTAAAATAATATTTTTTATGGCATCTTTTACATATTTACAATGAATATAAACCTCTACGCCAACAACTTCTTTTTCAATGTTCAAAATGTTTGTGAAATACAAGGATACACCTACTGTAAGTTGCGCCTCATGTTACTGTATAAGTTATATCTAACTCTGCTAACTTGAAACTAAGGGACACGCATGAACCAGGTTAACAGAAGTAAGCTGATGTTGACTGACCTTCATTTCCTCCAAAGTACCGTCTATCATCAATTCTAACACTATTGACACTTTCTCTTCTATACACAAAGAACGATTTGAGCGTGATCTAAATGCAGTATATCACTCTAAATTTCCGGAACTATTTTTGGCTGTTGGAATTCCCTCCCGAGTATTTTTCATACAACGTTTCTCAGAGCGCATGCGTTACAACGTTGGGCTTGACATTTTATGAATGAAGTCACGAGATTTTGTTGTAAATGCCGTTTGGAAATTTGAATTGTAACGGTGACGTAACTTCAAATGACGTCAATCACGTGATTTACCAATATTTTTGACGCGGTAGAAAACGTTGTATTAGAAAGAGACGGAAACAAAATGCCCATGGTGAGTTTAAGTACAATTGCAAAAGGTATTATAAAAATAAAATTTTCAAATGTCAATAAAACTTATTTCAAAATGTTTTGTTGGTTGAAAAATATCGAATATTTCCAAAACAAATACAATGGGGAGTAAAGATAGAATAGCCTACACGTAATTTTATCAAGGAAAACAACGTCATGTCAAAACCTAGTTCCCTCTTAATTTGTATCCATTTACGTTATAAACAAGTGCTAGAATTGAAATAGATCTCATTTTGAGTGATATACCGGCTCTTATATCACGATTTGTCGTTCAGGTGTGTATAAATTAATCACCCAGGCCATTCGGCCTTCGTGATTAATTACTACACACCTGAACTCCCAATCGTGATATACGAGACGGTATATCACTCAAAATGAGATCTATTTCCTAAATCTATCAGATAACCTAGTCCAAAGACGTTCGCTTGATCGTTTTATCATCCGTTATTTACTTGGGAACCGATGCAGAATACATGTACATACATCTACTTATTTATGGTAACCTTTCCTGGACAGCTGACGTAATGACCGGACCACTCTTTGCGGTCCGGGAGCATAATACAAATGTTTCAATCCAATAAACGTGAAATAGTAAGCATTCGTAGTATATTTATCGTAAATTATCGACCCGGATCAGCCTAAGCATGTCGCGCAGGTTAATAAGGCCATACTAAATTTGCCTTCTGTTTACTTTCTGTTTTAGGAATCATTACTCTATACCTAACTCCCCTGTGACGGAATGTGCCGGCCCGGATTGCGCAGTCTGATCTGAGTCGATATATTAAGCAAAGTTCGTAATGTTGGTTTTCTCGTGGAACGGCTCGTTTGTTTGAGTCAATATGTGTTACGAAATAAATAACAAGTTTTGTGTTGAATTTCCCGATGATGGCTCGTTTGTTTGAGTCAATATGTGTTACGAAATAAATAACAAGTTTTGTGTTGAATTTCCCGATGATTATTTGAATGTCAAAGAAATATAAAATCAGATGAGACATAAGACTGCAGTTTTTCTATAGAATTATATTACAATCTAAGACTGAAGTATACCATGGTATGCTCCTGTCGGACAGTAAGCCAATAAACTGGCTTAATATGGCTTAATATGGATAAAGCCAAAACATCTGTAAATTAATATTATTTATTGACAAACGTTCCATATTAACAAATGTATACTAATAATATACATATACGTAAACAAAAGTATGGAAAATCGCCACAGCTAAGTAAATCAATTAAATAAAGTGGAGCACATTCATTAATTTGTTTGACGAGTGATTTTATACAAGCCATGAACGGTTGACGCGTCAAAATGCGTATTGTTAATGTTTAATGCCAATAAATATTATGTTATGATAAAGGATTGATATTTGTAAGTTTTGGTCAATAAAGTTGATTGCATTGCGTTGTATTGTATAGTTTTTAATTCACAGCATATTAAGCTGGATTGTATCTAACATAACATATCTTTATTTAGCATCAAATAGTACATACATAAAGCCAATCAACAATATGTATAATATCAGTAAATGTTTTCCGAGAAGATGAGGTTGGAATATATGGAATGCAAAAAGTATTTTATGAAATCAAATTAATTTCAGTTTTGAAATGTTTCGAAAGCATTGGGTAAAAAGAGCAATATTTTGGTGCAAATCTCGACACTTAGCTTTTTCAATTGTATACAAGAGAAAGTTGATGCAACGCATAATCCATACTGCAGTTATGCATAACACTTACATTAATTTATAGTAGTTGAAAAAAAAACAGTTATCAAATGCATGATATCAGATAAACAGTTAAATTTCATTGAAATTGTTGTATGATTTCAAAATTAATTTCGAACATAAACGGAACCCTACAACATATTAATTTATTGTTATTCTTTCCTTTCTTTTTTATAATGAAAAATAGAAACTACTCAAGTTTTAAAATTGTATTATGATGAGCGCCCTTAAGCCAATGATGCATAACAATATGCAGAACGCAAGAAAAATGCCCGAAAATTCGTCTTCGCAGAGTTGTCGTTCTTTACACTCTCTTTATAGGAAGAGAGTGTTCATTCAAAGTAATTTCAAAGTAATTTCTATTAAAACCAGTTTAATTTCAGTTTGTTCTTTTCTCCATTTGTTTAGAACCAAATAAACATCTTAACTCACCTATAATTAACTAATTTAGGGCGTGTATAATTTAGTTTTTGAACAACGTTGGAAGTTTTCCCATTTTCCCAAGTCATTTTTTTTAGAGTAGAAACAGTCTATATACATTTTACAATTTCTGACATAAATTCAGAAATATTGTATGAAATCTGCACAAATCAGGATATTTGTTTAACCTTCAAAGAACGTTCAGTAATGAAGAATTATTGTTAAAAAGTCAAATCGACGTTATTTTATGGTAATATTATTTTGATACTTGGTTGTAAAAAATGACATGTGCCAAACCAGCTTTTCATTGTTTATCTGGTTTGTTCCCGGAACGCCTACTCGATTTAATCTCTACCTGGTCAAAATTAAGGATTAGGGGGCCCTTTAAAGGGTAGTTATAAGTGATCAATTTATGCGGACTTAATTGATTATCATTATGACAATATAATTGAACATGGTCAGATTGTTACTTTCATAAAAGTAATAATATTATTTGTATGTATTACGCTTCAAGCCTGAATTTTAACATTTCCAAAATTATACAGTTGAAAAAAATGTTTTTTGGATGAAAAGTGATTACAACATTGTTGAAAAAGGGCCAATGCATGTTAAAAGCAAACGTTTTTCCCCCACAACAATTTCAAGTGGTACACTATCTAAAAAGGCAACAGGTTAGGGTGTTTATTCTGTGGGCATGAGTGCGATTCTCGTCTGCACTTGAAAGCGGTTTAAATATATTATAACTACATAAACAACTACAAAAAATAATACAATTTAAACCATTTTTATTTTTTATCATATTAATCAACATAATATTATTATTATTTCCATCTGTAAGATATTAATACAGAATTTTATTTGTTATAAGTAGATACATTACTTTTAACAATTTTACATAAATAGAGAGGCAACGAAGAACAAATACATATAAAATACATTACAATTTGATTGAGAAATGGTTACTTTGCTGTTCTGCGTGTATTCGCACGAAAAATAAATTGCATTAAATTAAATATTGTTTTCTTGTTACCTGATATCATCAGATTTTCAAATTTATTTAAATTTGGCCATGTATAATAGTAGGGTTTTAGATATTCTTTGCGTAAGTCTGTGAAATAAGGACAAATAAGTAGGAAATGATATTCACTTTCGATAGTTTTCATATTACAAAAAG
Organism: Serripes groenlandicus; assembly: GCA_031761405.1. Lineage (NCBI taxonomy): Eukaryota > Metazoa > Mollusca > Bivalvia > Cardiida > Cardiidae > Serripes > Serripes groenlandicus. The sequence continues at coordinate 69,942,873 of JASEVX010000010.1, forward strand.
TGCATAATCTATTTATTTGCGGGATATTGAAGTGTCTCCCTTTTTCAATTTCCAGGTCATGTGAGGATAGTCGGAATCTAGTTAAACATATTTTTAATTTTTTGTCTACTTTGTAATCTAGATAATTTTCAAATTTAAATTCATGTTTAAACATGCTGTAATAAGTTAACCTATGAGAGTTATTTATATTAGAATACCATGATTGAAAGTATTGATCAAATAATCTTTGTTTAATTAGAGGCAACTCGATTATTTGTTGATCTTGGTTTAGCCAATAGTTAGTCAAACCGAGATCATTCAGAATCGTTTTTATATGAAACGCCCAGTTTAAGCCATCATATTTTATATTTTTGTTTGCGTCTGTCTTTAACATTTCATAAATTCTTTTTATTATTGAATCATCATTTAAATTCAAAATTTTAATCCAATATTTAAATATGTTATATTTTCTTAAAATTGAAAGCGGAATACGCCCTAACTCGCCGTACATTGCCTGTAGATTTGTGGATTTTTTTACAGATAATACTTTTCGACAGAATTTATTAAGAATAAGATCAACGTCTGGTCCTGCATGTATGCCCCAGATTTCTGATGCGTAGTGCATTACAGGAAGCACTAAGTTATCAAATAATTCACATTTCTTTTGTGTTGAAAATTCATATTGAGCAAGTAGTGAGTATAAGCCAAATAGAGATTTTGATCCCTTATCGGAAAAATTATTTTGTGTCCTAAACCAACAACCGTTTTTGTACAAATTAACACCAAGAAAGTTGAATTCTTCAACTTCTTCAATTTTTTCATTATAAATAAAGAATTCGTGTTTAAGTCTACTTTTTCTTTTTTCAAATACCATGATTTTTGTTTTCTTTGTGTTAATCTTTAATTTATTTGTTTGGCAATAGTTAACCAAATTTTCTAACATGATTTTGATTGAGTCTGGTGAAGTAGAGAATAGAGTTTGATCATCTGCATATAAGGTTGAAAGCAATTTAATTTCATCTAGAGTAAAGATTCCTTCTAAATTTGTATCCATATTTTCAATGATATCATTAATGAACATCATGAGTAAAAGAGATGAACTGGGGTCACCCTGTTTGACGCCTTCGTGTGATATAATTGTTTCTGAGGTATTCATATTTACTTTTACAGCCGATTTAACTGATTTATACATTGACTTAATTGCGTTTATCATTTTAGTACTAACATTTTCCTTTATTAATTTGTTCCAAAGAAGAGTTCTATTTACTTTGTCAAAAGCTTTTTCATAGTCAATGAATATGCAATATAATTTTTTTCCCTTACTAAGTGTTTTAGCAACTATCGAATGTAAAATAAAAATACAATCTATTGTACTTTTACCCTTTTGAAAGCCGAACTGACAGTCTGTTATCTTACTATTTGTTTGTGTCCAGATCGATAATCTATTAAATAATAATTGAGAATATATTTTGGCTAAGATGTTATTTAAGGTTATACCTCTATAGTTGGATGCTTGGGCTCGATCCCCACCCTTAAATATTGGTACTATGTAACCAAGGGACCAATTGTCAGGGTATATGCTGTTTGAAAATAGATAATTAAATAAATTTAAGAGGTGTTCTTTGATAATATTATAAGATGTTTTTATTATTTCAGCCGAGATATTGTCAGGTCCACATGCTTTATTATTCTTTTGATGAAAGACAGCTTAGATATAGAAAATGAGTATTTGTAGAAATTTTTGCTTAGGCATAGCACAGAATAGAAAATATACATATATACAATAGCACATGATATACATGAGATAGATGCTATTTTCACATAGCTAAGCTCCCAACTGTATGAGTTGGGATGCTGAGTCCACATATGTCATTAAATCAATAACTCCAGTTTGGTATCTCTCTTTGAGAACTATCAGGCGACGATCAATGTTCAGTACCGTTTGGTTCAACATTATTGGTGGTTCGGGGTCTATCTCCCTCTACCCACTGTTCTGTAACATAATCGGTGAATTGTTCCGTTGGGTTATATTGGCATCATCTCTGTCTTCTAGGGCCTGGAACCAGACATCTTCAATAACATCTAGAGGAACCAAAGGAAGAATTGCCGCCCGTCTTACAAATAACTTTACATCTTCATTGTCTTTATATGGAATCTGAAGACCTGTCGCCTGTGCTCTCCGCCAAATTCATTGGGTATAATGGAAGAAACATCCTTTGGTGATGATTCCTGGAAACGTCTCGTTGACAGCATTGTGGGCGGCTGTCTCAAATTTAAGTAGGGCACTGGTTGGGGTAAATCTGCAACCAATGTCTGTCATCTTTTCTTGAATAAGAGCTCTTTCCTGGTTAGAAGGCGTGGATCATTGGGGTAATTTTGTCTCCAATCTGAATGTGTAGCCTATATATCTGGTGGAAGAGGCTTGGGCATGTGTAAAATGTTCCATCGCAGAAGAATGAGTTTGAATTTGATAGGTTTTGGAGGTTTTCAGTAGTGGCGAAGGCTATCATACGGCTGTTCTCGAAGTTGTCGTCGAACAATAGAAGCCTATCTCCAGTAGCTGTTTCTGTCCATTTTCCTTCTAGTAGAATGGCTGTCTTTGTCTTTGGAAGTGGAGGTGTCTGTTTTCTACGAGCTCTTTACATTGCAGATTTGGCGGAATTAAATGTCGGCAGTTTTCGCACTTCTTCTACGCAGCGCTTAGAGACCTTATTCATTATCTGCCTAGCGACAACATTGACAAGGTCTGCTGGGTGGTTATGGTTGTGTCTTCCAAAGCCTGTTGGTATGTTATTTAAGGTTGACAAAGAAGCAGAGCAACCGGGTTTGATACATCTCCAGAATACTTTGTCTTCTCCTCTACGATGTACTCTGTAGATGAATCCATCTAGTGCCAAGTTATGGCCTCCCTTTCTATTGTTGATGAGTTTAACATTAAGCTGTGTGCATTGGCAATGGTTGAACATGAGAAATGATTTCCACATCTTGATCATTGCCCTTAAAACCAGAAGATTCTGACAGTTTGAATTTGATCAATAGCTATTAATTTTTTAAAACAGTATGCTTTAACTTAAAGAAAGACAAATATTATGACAGTTTGAATTTAATTAATTAATAGCTATTAAACTGATAATTTTATTTACAAAACTTACTCTCTAAAATTGTAATAAAGCTATTTAATACTTTTTTTAATCAATATCAAAAGTTTGTAATAAAGAGTTCCAAAGTCATCTACAAAATAAATGTATAGTTTACGCTTTACAAGGCCCCCTAATTCCCTTAAGTCGAGTAGGCGTTCCGGGAACACACCGTTTATCTCACACCCAGTGAGACCAGTTGTAATTATCGCAGTGTGCAAAATTACAAATCTACGCGGTCGGTATTCGCTGGTCACGTGATCAACAGTTTTAGCTTAGAAACAGTTCATATATTATATATTAAAGATGCAGACCAGCCCTGTGTTCCATAGTAAACACAATGTAAACACGTTTTGTCTATGGAGCGGAACGAAACCTACCTGTATTATGCATGTACTCCCGTCAAACAGGTTTGGTTTACCGACTAATGCATGGATTATCGACGAAACCTATATAGGTTTCGCAAAACAGGTTTTTGGTTTGGTGACTATGGAACAAAGGGCTGAATTATAGTATTGGACCTGGTTCGAACATTTTCGCACAAACAAACGCATTCTGACGCCTCTGCAGCAGTTTTTGAAAAAACATTGTGGCATACACCCCTTTTCCACCAGCAAGGTCTTTGTATATCGATTCGGCAAAGATCAACACATACGACGGGTGATCACTCGCATGCAAGCAAACACTCATAAACACACAATATCGGCGCCGTCTGTAAGAGATCCTTAAGCTTAAACAAGGATCGCCCACAGACGGTATTATTACACACATGCACGCACTCACACATTTTCACGCGACAGCTAACACGCGTGCTCACACATAGGGGAATGTGGTTGATCATATATGTATAAATTATGTTTATTTTAGTATATGTATATAAATATATATGTATATATGGATATGTCCATGTGTGCGTTGCATTGCATGTCGGGGTAGATGGCACAGTATGCGCGTGTGCATGGTATTTGCTGTGTTATCTTTGTGTCCATATGCACGCGTATACTTTGCATCGTGTGTCACTGGGGATGCCCGGGTCAACTACGAAGGACATCCTCACTGACATGCTCTGTTCTGTGTGCGCGTGTGCATGGTATGTGTTAATAAGCACGCGTATACTTGCTTTGCGTGTCAATGCGGCTCAGTTACGAAGGATACTATTACGGACATGCTCTGTTGTGTGTGCGCGCGTGTGTTTTGCTATATTTTTGGAAATTAAAGGATACCGAACACCTAAACACAACCAATATATGCGCTGGTGCTGATGCATCTGCGCAATAGCATCAGCACAATAAAACTCGAGATTATATAACGAGAATCGGAGTGTTAGTAAAATAAGTCTGCGGGAACTTAAGACAATAAGACAGCTTCGTTCTTAAATATCTTATTATTTCGATAATTTTGAATACAATAGAATATCTCTATACTTTTCACAATACATTGCTCCTGACATAGGGCCCAATATTTGTTGTTGATTCTTCCATAAGCTTTTTTGTGGCGATTGGTTTGACAATCGCCACAATGCTAACAGAAACAACAACAACGAACAATATTTACATAGTCGGTTTTGAAAAATCGGTTGATATTTATTTTCCTTACTGCAAACTAATTTACTCACATCCGTTATAGTTCCATCATTGATGCAGATACGCGATTAATAATAATTATGTCAGTGCTACTTTGGTACCGGATTGTTACTAATATTTGAGTTTTATCGAGACATTATCTACATTGAGTTAAAATATGTAAATATTATCTTCGTCATGATTTGGCAGATAATAAATATCATTGCGCGTTCTGCCTGGCAAATAAAGGCAAATAACTAAAATCTGGAAATTCCAAAAGGTTCTATAAATAGCTCGCGAGTTCTTAAATCTCAATATTATAAACGCTTCATTTTGTAGTTGTTTAAATATATGAAAGCGTCTAGATGATAAGACTGGTTTACAAAGGTTTAAAGGACACACGATGTCAGTGTGTACACACGTTATGTATACACGTCTGCACGTTCTAGAGTCAATTAGCAATCAATGCTGAAAGTGTAGCCTTATTTAGTTTGGAGATCGAGCATTATAAAATATGCATATATTTTTATAAATTGAACAGTTTGGCAAATAGTGAAATTGTGTTTTTTGTGCATGTTTTGTGTTTGTTATTGCACTCACATTTTTCGAAGCAATTTAACAACCTCAGAGACATATAAATACACTGTGTTTATATGTCTCTGACAACCCTCAATCATGCAATGTGAAGGGACTAAATTAAACAGACCTGTTTAATATCGGACATCATTGAAACAAACACCAAACTAATGGATACTGTTTTCTCTCCTTTCTTGATAATTTTGTCATTTCTAAAGCTTACACAATATTTTATCTTAATATGGCCTAGCGACCTGTTGATGAACATGTAATTACCCGAACAATTTAGATTACAAATAGCCATTCTAATGAGCTAAAACGGTAGCTAGGCTATCGAGTACCAACTAGATTTTTCATAAATTTGGAATGGCCTAATTTTGAACTCATCATGACCAGTTTCAGAACGTAACTAAACAATCACAAAGACAACATTCTGGCAAACTAACATTATTATACTGTCAAAAGATGCAGGGTTGATACATTCTCAAATTGATCCGCATAAGAGTGCACTTTTATTGAAAAGTGCAAGCCCTACACCGATATACTGCTTGTTACTTTGCAGGATTTTCCATACAATCGCCACTACAGTGCCATTGGCGCTTTTATTACTCTTTGAAAAAGAAAGCACGAATTTACAAATTAGATCTATCAGTACTAGTAAGTGGTAAGTATACAGTATTTATCAATAATGGGTGAATTACATTTACTGACAGTGAAAAACAGCGCAGGAGAGTTCCGATTGCTCGTCACTATCAATATATTCTTGCACTGTTTGCAAATGCCTTATCTGCAGGATCCGGGAAATACGTAAATATATAGAAAAAGTTGTCAACGTCCCGTTATCGCAAAATCGGAAAATGAGACTTATATAAATAATCAAAGCACTGAAAGTACCAATGGTATAGGGGCATATGTGAGGTGAAAAGATAATGCATAGTTTATATAGACAAACATTATTGAAACAATGTATCATCGACCTTTAAACAATCCAAACCAAACATGTTTGAAACAACACAGATTGCCTGCAAATAACCAATACCTAAGTTATCAAAGTTTTACGCTTATCTTGTATAAACAAAATAAATCTCGAAAGACAATATTGACAAACACGTATACTATTTCCAGTTCAGTGAACAGTAAAGATCCACACTGTATATTAAAATAATGCAGATAAATGACAGACAAGAGAAAGCATGCTAGGTATTGTTTCATGTGCACTGCATATATCGGTCGGTCATAAGTTTCCTATATATACACCAAGTCTGAAATTGATACATTGAAACTTTATTGAGACAATTCCCGAAGAAAATAATATGATTTTTGTTCGAAATATTGTATCAGTCTCCTCATCCCATTGTATAAGTGTGACCACTTTGAAATGAATCTGCCAAACAAAAATGTTTTGACCCATTAATTCAATCCGCAACGGCAGACGGACGGATGGATGAACAAAAAGTCGCACACACAGTCAATCGCTCCGGACACAGTACAACGCTTGGGGAAGTACTCATTAACGAACAAGAGCACTTCACGGAATGTGTTGCATACAAAAGTCGTATAATAAGTGAGAACAGGGAAGGACAAACAAATACACACTCCAAAAATAGTATGCTTAGGTAATGTTAATTGTGCATTGGCCATCTGTAGGTTACCTAAAAACCAAGTCTAAAATGGATACAAAGGAAGTTAATTGAGACAATGGCTGGACTAAATAAGGAAACATCGAGATAACTAAAATAAGCAGACCAGAGTTATGTACCTAATGTTTTGCCGTTCTCCTGATCATACGGTATAATTGTGACCACTTTGAAAAGAAACTGCCAAAACAGAAACAACGGTGTGACCAATAAATGCAAACCGCGACTGACGGACTATTCAGACAGACAGCTGGCCGGGCGCCGGATAATGCCTCCTAGCTTTGAAGACATAAAACAATAAGGCATTGATAACAGAAGACTGGTTTCGATATGTCAAAACACGTCTGTTTTTATGAAACGGTTAACATGTTATGGTATTTGTTAGCACATGTAAGCCGGATCTAGCGATGTTGCAGTTTAATTGAATCTCCGAAACGGGACAGTACAAGGTAAATTGACAATAACATATTTAGATTGCAAAGACATTAAAAGTCAAACAATCGCTAAAAGCGCCTGACATATAAAATAAATCTTGACCTTGCGGTTATACCTCGAATATATGTTGAAAATAATCCCTAATTTGAAGATTGACTTTTCCTAGTTTGGTCGACATACTGAAAGACAGACAAACGGAATGATGGAAAAATATATTTTCAAGCGACATATGAGAACAATCGACACAAAACGCGCCCCGTTTTACCCTCCATTCTAGCTGCGAGACCGTTAGTACTATTCTTTCATGGCACGTATACACAGTAGGACGCTCTCTCTTTGGAAGAGTAGATAGTGCTTATGTAATAACACGTGTACATGGTATGGGTTTGTTCCCGGAACGCCTACTCGATTTAATCTCTACCTGGTCAAAATTGAGGATTAGGGGGCCTTTTAAAGGGAAGTTATGAGTGATATATTTATGTAGACTTAATTGATAAGATAATTGAACATGGTCGGATTATTTCTTTTATTAACAAAAAATATTATTTTGTATGTATTACGCTTCAATCTGAATTTAAACACTTCAAAACTTTTACAGTTGAAAAAAAAAGGTATTTGGATGAAATGTGATTGAAACGTATTGTTGAAATGGGCCAATGCATGTTAAATGCGAAGGCTACTTCCCCCACAACAATTTCAAGTGGTACACTTTCTTAAAAGGCAACAGTTAATTTAAGGGTGCTTATTTTGTTGGCATAAGTTTGATTCTCGTCTGCACTTGTGATCGGTTTAAATATATTTAAACTACATAAACAACTACATAAAATAATACAATTTAAACTATTTTTATTTGTTATCATATTAATCAACATAATATAGAAAATGAGTATTTGTAAGAATTCTTGTGTATGCATAGCACAGATAAAACATATACATATATACAAAGACCTAATAACACAAAGATATGCATCGATCCCAAATCTCGCTAAGCAACGTGACAGAAAAACAGGTGCGTGAGATTTGAGCGAGATCTCGCAGAGACGCTTTAAATATTTTAATCTCGCTGTGATGCTTAACAGGCGCTTTATTAAACATCACTTGTTAAATAAGCGATCAACTCGAGAAGAAAGAAATTATAGAAATGTGGTTGAAAACCAAATACCTAGTTATAATTGTACTATTAAGACTTTGTTGAAAATTATTAATAATTTATATGAACAATAAAAATTATTTAACTTATATATAATAGTTTGTTTTAATTACATTTCGACTTCGAGAAATTCAAATTACATTGTAACTTGTATCGGCAGAGGACAAAGACCTATATCTTTGGCAAAGACTAATGATATCTGACACTATTATTTGATAATTCACGTCATCTAAGTAAAATAAGCTTTGCCCGGACTATTTGCGATCCAAATTTAAATGACTATTTATACTTCGTTCATAGAGTTTCACTCGATATTCTTTCGTTTTCAATTCACTTAATTGGTCATGTATTTTCGTTAATTACATAAATCAGGACTATAAGATGAAACATAATCTAGATTTCTGGCTGTAAATACAAGGGGCTGTCCATCAATTTAAGAAATATTTGTGGAACGCTTTTGTATTTGTTGAATTTAAGAATTTCCCCATAGTGTATATGCATGTTCCTAGGTGAAATCAGTTTGTCTGTCCGTCTTTCATTAAATCTTTTCGAATCAATCCCCTAGATAAAAGAAATAAAAAATATGAGACCATTCATAACTATGTTGTTTGTCTCTGATTCGTTATAACACCTCAATGTAATTTACCAGCAACTGTATATAACATCAAAGTACATAATAACAATACTTCTATGTATTTTTGTCTTTAATAGCACTTTGGAAACTTATTATTTTAATAAACGGATCAATTCAATGGATATTAAATGTACTTAAATGGCCCGGCAGTACATGGTTAAGTACCCAGGTAACAGTGGTATAACTGAAAAATTGTTGAAAGCGGTGTGAAATACCAAATAATTAATCAATGGTAATCATTGATCAATACATGTGCATAGGTGATATGATATCAGGAGACATCCAACAAAACAAATTTAAAGTAGTCAATTTTTTAATTACAAACATTTAATCTAATTACAAAGATGCAGACAAACACATGTATGGTATGAACGTTGTAAATACAACTGTATAATCATATTATGCACTTAAAAAAATGAAAACAATTTCTAGATGAATGAAGTCACTAATTTTCCTACAATTTTCCCCTTTCTCACAATGTATTTAAAATGGCTGTTTCAGTTACCCTTTCCCACATACAGACACTTTCTAACACCTCTGTAGCAGATAACAATTTGAAAAAAGGATAAATTGCATTTAACTAGCAAATTATCGCATGTTGTCACATTGTTTCAATTTTATTCAATAATTGTTCTTTCAGTTGTAAAGAGTTTTCATAGTTTGGAGTAAAGGTTTTCAAAGTCATCTCCATTTGATCTGTTTCATTACACCCAAAGTGGAACAATTCTGGCCATTTCTTTACAGTCCTTCCTTTTGTTAAATGCCTGACATACAAGTTATGGTCTTTGCCTGATTTCTTTATACTATCATTTAAATGATTAAATTTAGAACAAACATTAATCTATGTGTTACTGCTATACATTTTGTTCATAATTGAATGAAGAGAATAACAATATATTTTATTATTAATACACAGAACAAAAACTACTAAAATGTGTAAATTTCCCATTTCCACTTTCACTACTATGAAAGGAATAAAGGAATGAGAAAAGGGGTAAAGCCAGTTATAAAACAAAGCAGTTGACTGTGGTATATCTCTAAGTAAACACGACAGTATGACACGGAGGTTTGTACACATTGTGCTTATTGGGGATTAACACTAGCAGGCCACTGATTGACCATATGTAATTTGACATCAAAGGCTTTCAAACGAAATTGCAACATCATAATTGCACTGTTTTAATGGCAAACAGAACTATTTTTAATACATAACCCTTTGTCTCATTGCTAAATAAAACAATTATATCCAAAAGATGAAAAGTTTACCATATCAAGGTAAATCTCTTTTCAAACAACTGACATCATACATTTTATTTGGGTATATAGTTTGCAATCTTTGATAGTTGATTGTCTCACATAATGCATCGTTTATTAAGTTTGATATTAAACAACACGAAACAAAAATCATCAATTATAAATAAGATTTGATAATGGTATTTATGTAAAATATATTTAACATTGTTAATCCTTTCCCACATATAGACTCTTTCTAAAAACTTTGCGGTAGTTGACGTTAGAAAACATTGTTGCAAAAGAAGAAATTGCTCAAGGGAACCAATTCCCTCTTTTGTCACAACCTTTTCAACTCTATTGATTGATTATACTTTCAATTATATACATTCTAGATGTTTTCAAAGTTGTCTGCTGTGTTTTTGATGTATGTGGGATACGTGTAAATCCTTCCCACATACAACACATATACAGCTGAAAAATTTGAAAACAAGGTGTTAAACATCTTAAAAATCTCCATAAAAGATAGCTTTATTGTTGAATAAAGTTGAAAACATTGTGGTCAAAGGAGAAATATTAACCTAAGGAAGATAGCTTTATTGTTGAATAAAGTTGAAAACATTGTGGTCAAAGGAGAAATATTAACCTAAGGATTGATAGATTGGCAGTTAAGTGCATGGTCAACATGAAAAGTCAATTGATTATTATTATCTTTATTTCCTCCATATTTGAAGATTTCACAAACAATACAACAGCTAAGCTCCCAACTGGATGAGTTGGGATGCTGATTCCACATAAGTCATTAAATCAATCACTACAGTTTGGTATCTCTCTTTGAGAACTATCAGGCGACGATCAATGTTCAGGCACCGTTGGGTTTGTGGTCTTGTAGTTCCACCTGCAGCTCTCTGAATTCTGTTGATATCGTTGCAGTTCTGATCGAACGTCTTTAAACATCTGTATGGCCGTGAATATATTAGGGTGGGCATGTTGGGTTTTTAGTTTACTGTGACATCCTTCAACATTAATAGCTATCAAACTGTAAGAACATAAAGCTTTAATTTAAAGGGCAAATATTTTGTGTGTTTGAATGATAATTTGTTTGTGCTACATGTTAAAACCAAATTAAATACAAATTAATAATGGATTAAATTTAAGTTAATTATTAATTAATTAATAGCTATCAAACTGTAAGAACGTAAAACATGATAATTATATTTACAAAATTTACTATTTAAGTTTATAAAAAAGAGTTCCAAAGTCATCTACAAAATAAATCTATGATTTACCCTTTACAAGGCCCCCTAATTCCCCGATACACTTTAAGTCGAGTAGGCGTTCCGGGAACACACCCATGGTATGATATGTTAATAGGCTTCCTAACCATTTACCACATAGACTAAATCTACAGCAAACATCATTGAACATGGTTTGGCTAAAATAGTGACTAAAGCATTGTGGGAAAAAACTAACTTGCTGATTATCTTTTATCTATTAAGGTAAGTCAAAATGTGTCTTAAAGGGGAACAGTTTAAAAGAATAAGTGTAGGGAAATGTTTTTTGTTAAATAGATTATAGAACAAAATAACTTGATTCATGTTTCAAAGGAGGCATTGCTCATTGTCATTAATTTCCAAAAATATTTTCAATATTCGTATGTGACTAAATAGTTTTAACGAAAACTGTTCAACTCTTTCCCGCTTACAGTCGCCTTTTGAAGCATATGCAGCAGACGGCATTTGAATACATCGTGACAAGAGGAGAAATTGATTATCATGACCTATTTCCTCTTTCTCCACAAAGGTTTCAACTTCTTTCAATAATTACTTTCCATGTTTTCCCTTAGATGTAAGGCAGAATTCCTCGTTATCATTCATCTGTTGCATGTTATTCAAAATGTGTCTGAAAAGGGGAAAGAATAAACGAATGTCTGTAGTAAAACGTTTAAATATATTAATCATATTTTTTTTTAATGTGAAACGGGTTTGAAAACATTGTGTGAAAAGGAGGAATTGCTCATTGTCAGCAATAGCTCCATTTCCCATAATATTTTCAATATTTGATCACGGAAAGGGTTCAGCTATCATGTAAACGATGTAACCCTTTCCCGCTCACTGACGCTTTTAACTTTCGGGGATGTATACAATTGTGTGAAGCTTGGTTGCAGCCCTAAGTCGACTTTTCGAAAAGCATGCTAAGAATGGGATAGGGGCAAAAAGCCCCTATCCCAAAATGTATATAGGGTAAACAACTAGGCATATATATACTTATATATGTTTTATTATGAACTATATTTCGTTCAGATTCCTACACAGCCTTCTTTATTGAGTGCGGGGAATGCCTATTTTCATTTACTTATTGCCAGTCATTATTTTCGTGCACTTGATGAGTTCGATGATTTTATATTATTTGCGCAATGTGGTAGATATTCATAGTTATACTGCATTAGAAAGGATTTGAAACTTCAATTAAGTATGATCCCATCTTCATTGAATTAAATGGTTAGTTAATTAAGACTTGGAAAACATTCTTAAATTCATCTTAATTTATTACAGGGGTAAACATTTTTTAAATAGAGCGTTTACGTCAATCTTTAGCATATGATGATATGTAAATTGCCATCTTTTAACACATTCAAAGGCATTTTGAATAATTTGCAGCAACATACTTTTTGGATGTCGAATAAGGGTTTCTATGAAACATACAATCTAATGCTCCACTTGCACGACTGTGTATATATTTGCAACTCATTCCTGCAGTTTCCCGGAAGATCCCATTAAATTCATCTGAGCAAAGTATTATAAACCTATTTGAAATGATATGTGATCGTAATTTCCTTCCATAAATGGCAATCGAAAGCTGTTTAAACCCTATTTGATATACAGCAACTCTACATCAGACCACTTTTAAACTATTTTGACAAAAGATGGAACATTTCTAAATATAAATGTGAGCAATTTCTCCTTTTGCAGCTATGTTTTCTAAAGCCTTATTCTGTATAAACATTCAAAATTAATCTGCAAGTACTCACTGTAGGAAAGGGTTAATATATGTATATGTTTCCTCTCTAATTCCAGAGAAAGAACCATGACAGATAGTCAAGTGCTGGCAATGGGGATTGGAAGGAGAGCCCCAAGATCCATGAAACTTGTGAAACCAGCCCCGCTTAAAAGAAGCGTCTCGCCTACTATTAAAGAAGGAAAAGTTAACACATTTCAAGGTGTTAGAGCCCCACGCAGATCCAACCTAAAGAAACCTATCCCAAGAAGTAAGTTATTTATCACCTAAAAAAACCTATCCCAAGAAGTAAGTTATTTATCACCTAAAAACAAACCTATCCCAAGAAGTAAGTTATTTATCACCTAAAAAAACCTATCCCAAGAAGTAAGTTATTTATTACCTAAAAAACCTATCCCAAGAAGTAAGTTATTTATCATTATGAAGTATAAAAATGAGCAGATGATTTTGAGAACATTTAGATTTAAATAAGAATGTTCAAGTGTAATTATTGAGATTAATGTGGCAACAGAAGAAATAACTTATTATAAGCAACTTCTCCTTTTGTCGCAATGTTTTCAAAAGTTATCTACTGCAGAGGCTTCAAAATGTGTCTATTAAGGGAAGGGTTTACAGCTATTATTGAAAAGAATTGTAGCAAAGGGTGAATTTGATCATTATGAACATTTTATTCTTTTGTCACAAGTTGTCTGCAGCAGAGGCGTCAAAATTCATCTATGTTTTAAAGACTTAATGGCTAATGTTAATGATTGACTCATTTTAGGTAAATCCACTTCAGAAGAAGGTACTGTTCGGGATGCAGTGATCCATGAAGACAATTATATTCAGCGTGCTGGGATGACTCCAAACAAAGCCAAGAGAACCATGACAGTTAGTCAAGTCCTAGCAATGGGGGTTGGAAGGAGAGCCACACGATCCACGAAACTTGAGAAACCAGCTCCGCTTAAAAGAAGTGTCTCACCTACTATAAAAGACATTTCAATGTGTAAGAGCCCAGCGCAGAACCAACCTAAAAACTCAGAAAATGATATTCAGAGAGCTGGGGTGACTCCAAACACAGCCAAGAGAACTGCTGATAATCTGATTACCAGCACATTGGCAGACCTCAAGGACACCGAGACATCAAATGCAGCTGCTGTAAAACCCGGATTAAAGTCCCAAGTGGAGAGAATCAGAATGTTGTATGATAGGCAGTTTGAACATTTCAATCTTTTGGCTGATCCCTTGTTAGATCTGTATGAAACAAAATTACAGCGGACAAAAGAATACAATTGGAAATGGTGTGACAAATAAAGAAATAACTTTTTCATTTTGCAACACTGTTTAAAAGGCATGATGCAGAGGCTTCATAAAGAGTTTGTGGGAAAGTGTTTTGAACAATTGTTTTGCTATAAAAGTGTCTGCATATAGGAAAGAGATAATGTTATGCTTGGGATTCCACTCTGTCAAAGACTACATTTGCTATAGGATAAGAGTTGTTCTTGTTCATAAGGTTTGAAACAGAACTTTAGGGTTTATGTTGCAGAGGTCCAGATAAGGAGGAGCATACAGCTCTTTTTCTGCAAAATTAGTTATTGTCATGACTATGTGATTGGCTGATGTCAAGTGAGCTATCCATGGACACCGTGTCCCTCTTGTTTTGTATTTTGTCTACATTAGGTATAACAAAAGGACAATTGTGCTGAAGTTGAGAGACATGCCTCGTAATTCAATACTAGTCCATGTTTCACAAACATAATATTCTCTATGTGGTGAAACGGTTACAGTACATAGTACACACACTTGCATGATGTATTATCGATATATGTTGTAAATTTTTAGACTTAAGAAAATATTTTCTAGTATAAAATACATCAGAATTATTTGAAGATCAAAGCGTTTTGTCCTTTTATTGAAATCAGTAAATAGTATAATATGTATTTGTTTTGTGCCATGCTTCTTATAATCCTCTTCCCACATTTAGCTGCATTTTGACGCGTCCGCTAGACAGCATACTCAACTATTTGATACTATAGTCAACAGTTTTTACTGAGATAGTGGCTATAGAGTATAGTACTATAAATCAAATTGGAAGTATTGTTTGAATAGCATCTGCTGTTTGTGAGAAAAGGCCTTGCATGCACAACTTTAACCCAAATTTCTAACTTCAACAAGGGCCATAATTTATAATAAATTATGTGAGGAGTTACTTTACCTGATTGTTTAATACCTTTACAGATTATATTGAAGTTTTAAATCAATCTGTGTTACTGAGAAATGTGCATGATATGTCCATGCATGCAAAACTTTTACCACATTTTTAAAGTCAAACAAGGGCAATAATTTGTATTCAATTCTTACAATAGTTACCTAACTTGACTGTCTGACATCCCATAAGATATGAATGAAGTTTCAAGTCAATTTCATTAGTGGTTACTGTGAACATATCAGTAAAATGGCCTGAAATAATCTCCACTGATTCTATCAAGTATTCATTAAGCAAATTATCGCTCGGGCTAAGAGCCTTGTTTTGACTTTATAGCCATTTCCACTTCCGACACCGTAAATGTTGTATTGAGTTCGTGAAATGTGTTTTCGCTTGCTTCAAAACCGTAGTTTTAAGCAAAGTTTTCTACTTCCTGTATGTGCCCCTTTGTGATAGAATAGACTACTCTAGATACCCAGAGACATATCTAAGATGTTAATATGTTTACTAAATATACAGACACGACGGCATTTGAAATCTGGCCACTCAATTGTTATTTATAAAATAGAAGTGGGAAAATGAGGGTGTAATTTATTTAGTTGCTGCTTTCTTCTGCGGGTGTCTATTAGTGTCCACAAAATAATTAACTTTCGAGATAAGGGGAGGTTGTGGTGGTCTCTGGTAAGCCACGCCGCCGAAACATCTATCGAGGGGGCAGATGTGATACATTTCGCTAATGTCGCCAAAAAGTTAATTCTACATGCCAAACACATTAACTGACCGACGGGCAATCCCCCTTCCTTCCCCCAACGTTTTCAACATCAATTGTGATACGTACGTTTATCCTATGTTATCAATTCAGGTGATTCATTATCCGACTACACTTTTTTAAAAGCAGTCTAATTTGGGGGATACGGGGCCCAACTATACTCATATCTTACACGATCGAAAAAATAAGACATGACCTATAATTTCAATGTAAATGTTGTTCAAATATGTAACTTAGATCCTAAATAATTGATTGTCTTCCATTCGATACTAGTTTATGGATACTTTTCATTTCTGAATATCCTAAGATTCAAATGGCATCCCACTTTCCTAGGGAACGCATACACTCGCTACACTAGTTGCTTTAGAGCTCAAATCAACCTGTTTCAACCATCAATATTGATACGGGTAGCGCAGCAGTAGTTCTTCCTTTGAACGATTTCAAAGAGCCTAACCTGAATTGCCCCCTTGGAACCCCCCCTCTGACCGACTTACATCCTACTTAGAAAACGCGCTTCCTGTCAAAAGAGTGGTCAAATTGACTTTGAAATACAAAAGGAAGGTCACGGAAACACTCTTATATTGAAGATAGCCCTGCCAATCCTCTCATAAAAGCAAGGGAAAGTGGACTAGACCCTATAAATTCTAGTTTAGAATACAGAAACTCTCCTCTAGCTAGTGGTGGTACTCACCATCACAATTGCTAATGGGGAAAAGAACAAAATCTATTTTCCCTGCAAACATTTAGCGCCCCAACATGTAAACAGTAAGATTGTGCACAAAGTTAAACAACACCAAAAGGATAAACAAAAGGCTCATTATGACAGAACGTCAAAGTCGCTTTCACCCCTTCAGATGGCCCTGTATATATGTGCAAGTAGGAAAGACGTGAAAACAAGCAAAAGGGATTAATATTTATGATATTTACAACAACAGATCATATAAATTGTTCAAAGGTGTAGAGTATCGTCGTAATAGAAAATTACTAAATCCAGGAACAATCTTGGAAAATAATCAAAATCCTCCCGATGAATTACAAAATGATCCCACAACTAACGAAAAGGGTGACATTTCCCCTCAGGAACCCCAAGGGTTTCTATGAAACATACAATCTAATGCTCCACTTGCACGACTGTGTATATATTTGCAACTCATTCCTGCAGTTTCCCGGAAGATCCCATTAAATTCATCTGAGCAAAGTATTATAAACCTATTTGAAATGATATGTGATCGTAATTTCCTTCCATAAATGGCAATCGAAAGCTGTTTAAACCCTATTTGATATACAGCAACTCTACATCAGACCACTTTTAAACTATTTTGACAAAAGATGGAACATTTCTAAATATAAATGTGAGCAATTTCTCCTTTTGCAGCTATGTTTTCTAAAGCCTTATTCTGTATAAACATTCAAAATTAATCTGCAAGTACTCACTGTAGGAAAGGGTTAATATATGTATATGTTTCCTCTCTAATTCCAGAGAAAGAACCATGACAGATAGTCAAGTGCTGGCAATGGGGATTGGAAGGAGAGCCCCAAGATCCATGAAACTTGTGAAACCAGCCCCGCTTAAAAGAAGCGTCTCGCCTACTATTAAAGAAGGAAAAGTTAACACATTTCAAGGTGTTAGAGCCCCACGCAGATCCAACCTAAAGAAACCTAGCTATCCCAAGAAGTAAGTTATTTATCACCTAAAAAAACCTATCCCAAGAAGTAAGTTATTTATCACCTAAAAAAACCTATCCCAAGAAGTAAGTTATTTATCACCTAAAAAAAAACCTATCCCAAGAAGTAAGTTATTTATCACCTAAAAAAACCTATCCCAAGAAGTAAGTTATTTATTACCTAAAAAACCTATCCCAAGAAGTAAGTTATTTATCATTATGAAGTATAAAAATGAGCAGATGATTTTGAGAACATTTAGATTTAAATAAGAATGTTCAAGTGTAATTATTGAGATTAATGTGGCAACAGAAGAAATAACTTATTATAAGCAACTTCTCCTTTTGTCGCAATGTTTTCAAAAGTTATCTACTGCAGAGGCTTCAAAATGTGTCTATTAAGGGAAGGGTTTACAGCTATTATTGAAAAGAATTGTAGCAAAGGGTGAATTTGATCATTATGAACATTTTATTCTTTTGTCACAAGTTGTCTGCAGCATAGGCGTCAAAATTCATCTATGTTTTAAAGACTTAATGGCTAATGTTAATGATTGACTCATTTTAGGTAAATCCACTTCAGAAGAAGGTACTGTTCGGGATACAGTGATCCATGAAGACAATTATATTCAGCGTGCTGGGATGACTCCAAACAAAGCCAAGAGAACCATGACAGATAGTCAAGTCCTAGCAATGGGGGTTGGAAGGAGAGCCACACGATCCACGAAACTTGAGAAACCAGCTCCGCTTAAAAGAAGTGTCTCACCTACTATAAAAGACATTTCAATGTGTAAGAGCCCAGCGCAGAACCATCCTAAAAACTCAGAAAATGATATTCAGAGAGCTGGGGTGACTCCAAACACAGCCAAGAGAACTGCTGATAATCTGATTACCAGCACATTGGCAGACCTCAAGGACACCGAGACATCAAATGCAGCTGCTGTAAAACCCGGATTAAAGTCCCAAGTGGAGAGAATCAGAATGTTGTATGATAGGCAGTTTGAACATTTCAATCTTTTGGCTGATCCCTTGTTAGATCTGTATGAAACAAAATTACAGCGGACAAAAGAATACAATTGGAAATGGTGTGACAAATAAAGAAATAACTTTTTCATTTTGCAACACTGTTTAAAAGGCATGATGCAGAGGCTTCATAAAGAGTTTGTGGGAAAGTGTTTTGAACAATTGTTTTGCTATAAAAGTGTCTGCATATAGGAAAGAGATAATGTTATGCTTGGGATTCCACTCTGTCAAAGACTACATTTGCTATAGGATAAGAGTTGTTCTTGTTCATAAGGTTTGAAACAGAACTTTAGGGTTTATGTTGCAGAGGTCCAGATAAGGAGGAGCATACAGCTCTTTTTCTGCAAAATTAGTTATTGTCATGACTATGTGATTGGCTGAAGTCAAGTGAGCTATCCATGGACACCGTGTCCCTCTTGTTTTGTATTTTGTCTACATTAGGTATAACAAAAGGACAATTGTGCTGAAGTTGAGAGACATGCCTCGTAATTCAATACTAGTCCATGTTTCACAAACATAATATTCTCTATGTGGTGAAACGGTTACAGTACATAGTACACACACTTGCATGATGTATTATCGATATATGTTGTAAATTTTTAGACTTAAGAAAATATTTTCTAGTATAAAATACATCAGAATTATTTGAAGATCAAAGCGTTTTGTCCTTTTATTGAAATCAGTAAATAGTATAATATGTATTTGTTTTGTGCCATGCTTCTTATAATCCTCTTCCCACATTTAGCTGCATTTTGACGCGTCCGCAAGACAGCATACTCAACTATTTGATACTATAGTCAACAGTTTTTACTGAGATAGTGGCTATAGAGTATAGTACTATAAATCAAATTGGAAGTATTGTTTGAATAGCATCTGCTGTTTGTGAGAAAAGGCCTTGCATGCACAACTTTAACCCAAATTTCTAACTTCAACAAGGGCCATAATTTATAATAAATTATGTGAGGAGTTACTTTACCTGATTGTTTAATACCTTTACAGATTATATTGAAGTTTTAAATCAATCTGTGTTACTGAGAAATGTGCATGATATGTCCATGCATGCAAAACTTTTACCACATTTTTAAAGTCAAACAAGGGCAATAATTTGTATTCAATTCTTACAATAGTTACCTAACTTGACTGTCTGACATCCCATAAGATATGAATGAAGTTTCAAGTCAATTTCATTAGTGGTTACTGTGAACATATCAGTAAAATGGCCTGAAATAATCTCCACTGATTCTATCAAGTATTCATTAAGCAAATTATCGCTCGGGCTAAGAGCCTTGTTTTGACTTTATAGCCATTTCCACTTCCGACACCGTAAATGTTGTATTGAGTTCGTGAAATGTGTTTTCGCTTGCTTCAAAACCGTAGTTTTAAGCAAAGTTTTCTACTTCCTGTATGTGCCCCTTTGTGATAGAATAGACTACTCTAGATACCCAGAGACATATCTAAGATGTTAATATGTTTACTAAATATACAGACACGACGGCATTTGAAATCTGGCCACTCAATTGTTATTTATAAAATAGAAGTGGGAAAATGAGGGTGTAATTTATTTAGTTGCTGCTTTCTTCTGCGGGTGTCTATTAGTGTCCACAAAATAATTAACTTTCGAGATAAGGGGATGTTGTGGTGGTCTCTGGTAAGCCACGCCGCCGAAACATCTATCGAAGGGGCAGATGTGATACATTTCGCTAATGTCGCCAAAAAGTTAATTCTACATGCCAAACACATTAACTGACCGACGGGCAATCCCCCTTCCTTCCCCCAACGTTTTCAACATCAATTGTGATACGTACGTTTATCCTATGTTATCAATTCAGGTGATTCATTATCCGACTACACTTTTTTAAAAGCAGTCTAATTTGGGGGATACGGGGCCCAACTATACTCATATCTTACACGATCGAAAAAATAAGACATGACCTATAATTTCAATGTAAATGTTGTTCAAATATGTAACTTAGATCCTAAATAATTGATTGTCTTCCATTCGATACTAGTTTATGGATACTTTTCATTTCTGAATATCCTAAGATTCAAATGTCATCCCACTTTCCTAGGGAACGCATACACTCGCTACACTAGTTGCTTTAGAGCTCAAATCAACCTGTTTCAACCATCAATATTGATACGGGTAGCGCAGCAGTAGTTCTTCCTTTGAACGATTTCAAAGAGCCTAACCTGAATTGCCCCCTTGGAACCCCCCTCTGACCGACTTACATCCTACTTAGAAAACGCGCTTCCTGTCAAAAGAGTGGTCAAATTGACTTTGAAATACAAAAGGAAGGTCACGGAAACACTCTTATATTGAAGATAGCCCTGCCCATCCTCTCATAAAAGCAAGGGAAAGTGGACTAGACCCTATAAATTCTATTTTAGAATACAGAAACTCTCCTCTAGCTAGTGGTGGTACTCACCATCACAATTGCTAATGGGGAAAAGAACAAAATCTATTTTCCCTGCAAACATTTAGCGCCCCAACATGTAAACAGTAAGATTGTGCACAAAGTTAAACAACACCAAAAGGATAAACAAAAGGCTCATTATGACAGAACGTCAAAGTCGCTTTCACCCCTTCAGATGGCCCTGTATATATGTGCAAGTAGGAAAGACGTGAAAACAAGCAAAAGGGATTAATATTTATGATATTTACAACAACAGATCATATAAATTGTTCAAAGGTGTAGAGTATCGTCGTAATAGAAAATTACTAAATCCAGGAACAATCTTGGAAAATAATCAAAGTCCTTATGATTTACAAAAAATGATCCCACAACTAACGAAAAGGGTGACATTTCCCCTCAGGAACCCCAAAGAAAACGAGGGAGATGTAACATATTGTCAGCCAACTGACCACTGTCACTATTTTTAGATGCATGCAGAACCCTGCAGTATATTTCCACTGCCTGACAGTCTTTGTGTCCTTATTTATTTACTCCATGCACATGTGTGATTTACACAAGAACAAACATTACAAACACGGCTAGAGAATGGAATATGCTTAACCCTTTCCCTCATACGACAATTTTGCAGCAGACGACTTTGAACGTATTTCGTCAAAACATAGAAAATCTCCAGAATTGAATGGATAACCTATGACAAAAAGTGGAAAACATTGTGGCAAAAGGAGAAATTGCACGTTTTGTCACTATGTTTTCAAAAAGCCATCTGCTGCAGAGGCGTCAGAAAGCGTCTATATGAGGTATGAGGGAAAGGGTTAATGGGGATCCAGTTATAGGTAATCGGCGGACCGCTTCGGTGGTGTAAAGGTAGAGAGACCGCCTCGGTTCAATGCGGAAGGTCACGGGTTTCGATCACCGGCCACGTCATAAACAGAATACTCTAAATAGCCAGAGACATATATCTGAGATAGCATAAGTGTCGACATGTCTGCTAAAGATATAAGTGCGGAAGTTGGGGCCTTCAATCTGCAGCATATCATCAAAGGGGATCTTATAGCCTGTGAAAAACGCTTAAAAAACCGTGAAAACTACTCTTTTTAAATCAACGCAGTGATCAAGTCTTAGACTGGGTTTTTTACGCGTTATGGTATTACCCAATCCTTTGATTTCAACACTAAATCGAAGATATTTCAAACAAACAGAAGATGATATTATGAGATACGGAAAAGATGTTCACGAACTGTTTTCTCGATACTGTTGTAAGACAATATGTTAATATGTTTACCAAATATTCAGAATCGACGGCATTTGAAATCTGGCCACTCATGCAATTGTTATTTGTAAAATATAAGTGGGGAAAAATAAAGGTTATTATTATCTTTATTTCCTCCATATTTGAAGATTTCACAAACAATACAAACAGATCACAAATTAACTATTGCAGAAACAAGCAACTACAAAGAAAATGAGAACGAGAGAGATTGAGAAAAGGAGAAAAAAAATGCATATTTATATTTTATATATATATATACAAGTCAATTGCCAGAAAAAGATACAGGCAATCATAAGTTAATATCATAATACAGATGAGTAACATTTTGTGTATCCGATTATTTCTTGACACTTGACAGAGATAACTGCTCATACGAAAACGAAAGTAGAGTTGAATACGCCACGCTACTGCTTTATATATATGGAAACTTGTGTAAACATATAAGTCAATCTAAGCCCATGCGTCGCCGGACCACTGACATCTTCCAACGCACAGAAACCAGGCGAGAACTCCACCCGATCAAGGGAATATGATAAAGTCATGACGCTCAAGATAGGAGTGTATGTCAAAATCCCCTCAGTCAAAATCCCCTCACTCTGAAAATGACATAGTAGTCAAAATCCCCTCGACCAAAATGATAGGGTAGTCAAAATCCCCTCGACCAAAATGATAGAGTAGTCAAAATCCCCTCGATGGGTATTCATAATCCGCTCAATCTAAGATCATATATTTTAATTACCATTTTATTACAGTTGATGAAAATGTTTGTGTCAAAACCCATACGGTCCATTTTTGTCATAGTTGTCAAAACCAATATGATTGAAAACAAATGGGTAGTCAAAACTCGTTGAAAATGCATAGTATTCAAAACCCATATGATTGAAAATGCAGGGTATCCAAACCCATATGACTGAACATGTAGAGTAGACAAAATCCTTCTTTGAAAATGCAGAGTAGACAAAACCGTACTGATTAAAAATGAAGAGTAAACAAAACGCCAATGATTGGTGATAATTCAGTCACATGTTATAAATGAATTAAGGTGATAACTGCTTTAATCCTGTTTGTCACAACCATTGATTGTGTTAATCATTATTAATATGATGTTAATATGAACAGAACAGAACATACTTAATAACTTAAGAAGCCTTTGTCTTTTTGTCTTTTTAGTGCAATCTTATTTTAGCCTTAGACACCTTGGATGTCTCCTAATGTCATACATTATGATTAATCCCATCGAGGGGATTTTGACTACCCTAACATTTTGGTCGAGGGGATTTTGACTACCCTAACATTTCGGTCGAGGGGATTTTGACTACCCTAACATTTTGGTCGAGGGGATTTTGACTACCCTAACATTTTGGTCGAGGGGATTTTGACTACCCTAACATTTTGGTCGAGGGGATTTTGACTACCCTATCATTTTCAGGGTGAGGGGATTTTGACTGAGGGGATTTTGAGTGTCTCCCTCAAGATAGAGCGACGATGGCCCTCATATACGCTAATAATATATTTTACGATTTATAGATTGATCAGACATGATAAAGAAATCTATATGAAAGTTTAACAAAGGCATCATATCTTTCACCTAGCAAAATGAATAATTGATTGACAGGCATGCCAAGCAAACTGTTCACATTTTCAATGCAGTTAGAGTCCTAAAAAATGTTAACACCAAAGTGTTTCAAGACAAATCTATTGAATTTCATTCTTGCTCTTTGTACAACGCCACAATCTACTACAACATGTAGTGTGAAATTAGCTGCCAGGTTGCTTGCATTGCATTTAGGACAACCGGGCTTGACATATCCAAGGTAGGCAATAAATTGAGCAACACTGAAGCAATATTGTAAAATATCCGGGTATTTCTTGGCAAACAGCCACACCGGAGACTCTTGTAAACAAAGCTGTATTTGTCTGTATTGTATAAAGTCTTCATGATTTGTTTCACATTCCCACAGCCGTTCGTATTGCTCGTTTACTTTGAATAAGTATATCTTTTTCCACGAATATTTCGAAGGAAATGTACAACTTTTATAATATCCAACTATAAAATCATATAAATTATACCTTTGCAAAATGGAGACTATTTCAGAAATAAAACCTGAAGTCGATGTCCCTGTCATATACGAGCAAAGACGAGCTAAAAACTTCTTTTGCAGACGACTCATTATGCGATTTACAAAATTGTCCAAAGAGATTTAGCTTCCTCTTTTCTATTTCTGATTCAATCGGCAAACTTCCAATTAATCCAAGTGCAATGTTTGTCCTAGATCTATGCTTTAGGCCTTGTATATGTTTCATACACAATCGATGAGCTCTTTCTAATAGACTTAAGTCATTACTAGAAGAAATGGAGAGTAATTCAGTTCCAAATAGCGCTTTCGGAAGTATATTGTATAATGT
The DNA here is from genome assembly GCA_031761405.1 of Serripes groenlandicus. Taxonomy (NCBI): domain Eukaryota; kingdom Metazoa; phylum Mollusca; class Bivalvia; order Cardiida; family Cardiidae; genus Serripes; species Serripes groenlandicus. The sequence goes on from JASEVX010000010.1 coordinate 69,967,956, forward strand.
ATATTGTTTTACTAGTGAGTGGATTCAAACCTTTAGAATGAAGGGACTTTCGAGATAAGGGGAGTAGGGGGTCTCTGGTAAGCAACGCCGCTGAAACATCTATCGAAGGGGCAGATGTGATACATTTCGCTAGGGTCGCCAAAAAGTTAATTCTACATGACTAAAGCATTAACAGAAGGGCAATCTCCCTCCCTTCACCCAACGTTTTCAACATCAATAGTGATATATGTTTATCCTATGCTATCATAGCAGGTGATTCTATTTCATAATATAAATTTCCAAAACAAAATACAATTCATGTATTTACAAAGAATACATATCTAGGGATTTTTTTTTCATTATTATTTAACCCTTTCATGTATAATTAATAATTTGGTAAGCAAGTAAACCCAACATATTTATAAGCGAAAAGCGGACTACACTTTTTAAAAAGCACTCAGTTTTGGAGGACACAGATATGATAGGAGATTTTAGTGAATGCGTGTTTTTTTCTGCCGCGGCCCAATAACTAAAATGTTTGAAGTAGCCGACTGGTGCAATTATTAAATAATCTAAGTAGTTGTGCTTAAAGTTGAAACACCCATCTCATCATTAACACATTACAGTTAATGAAGAGTACAACCTTGTTAAATTAGCACCTAGTTCATTAATTGTTTTAAAAAACCCGACGCTTTTAGTCAATTGATCTTTAACTGGGAAGGTAACGCCTTACAAACCTTAGGACTGAGAAAAGGGGAACATCTACTCAAATGCTTGAGATCTTTGTGATAGATATATAAAAGTTGTTTTCCTCCAGAAGTATCTTACATATCAATAGTGCTGTTCTTTCATCTATTCCAGTGCAAAATTTAGGGATATAAGTAATTTTTGTGTTGTATAAATTGTGCTCTTAGAAAGGATTTAGAGTTGATGTTTGCGTCAGTGAACTTTAAAAGGTGAAGTCATTTTATAATACGGGTAAGTCATAATTGTTTCAGAATTGTCTTTTTTGTTCTCACATGTGTTACGTGTGTATGTCTGAAATGAGAAGTACTAGATTAAAGCATATTTGTTTTCATTTCTGAATGTCTTGTCTAGGGTCTTGACATTTCTGAATGTCTTGTCTATTGCATACACCCACTAACAATATTTGCTTTTGAGCTCACAATAGACCAAAACAATTATATTTTTTTAAATGAACCTGTTTCAACCCTCAATAGTGACAGTCATACTTTCTAAGCTATATCATTGAACAAAATTACCTAAGCCTTCAAATAATCCAATGAATTATGCACCCGCGGACAGGAACCGTAGTCTTGGACGTTATCAGGCTGAGAAGGACATAATCGAGCCACAAGGAAAACAGACTAAAATTGAATTATTAATAATTTCTAGAGCATCCTATACATACTTACAATGAATATAGACTCAATGTCAAATATGCAATTCATTCTGGTATATATATACTAATTTCTACGCCAATAATTGTTTTTTGTGGACTTTTGAATGACCGCGGAGGTATTTGGCGACCTCACGATATTTGTCAATCATACGATACACCTGCTGTAACTTCGGGAACGGTTGCGCGCGGGCTGCAGGTTATAAGTTATATAACGCTGGTAACTTGAAACTACTTGAAACACACATGAACCAGGAGAACAGAAGTAAGCTTGAAATATTTTTAGTAGAATTGCAACATGCGCTGGTGTTGACTTACTTGATGGCAGTGCTGTTCATTTTCTCCATTTCATCGGAATAAAGTCTAACTTCAGTGCCCTAGTCATTTCTCATTTTGACCTAATTATTTTGGTAATTTCGTACCCTAGTGTCAGTTATTTCGTCCGTCCACCATTTGGAAAGTTAATCATTTATTATGCATTAACCATAAGTAGACCTTAGTTAGTTTATGAAACATGGCATTTTCTGCCTTCATTAACCCTTTCCCTCATATAGACGCTTTCTGACGCCTCTGCAGCAGACGGCTTTTTGAAAAAAAATTCAATTTCTCCTTTTGTCACAATGTTTTCCACTTTTAGTCATAGGTTATCCATTCAATTATAGAGATTTTCCATTATTTGACAAAATATGTTCAAAGTTGTCTGCTGCAGAATTGTTGTATGAGGGAAAGGGTTAACCACAATTTCAACTCAACCTATGGTCAAATACATGTGCAAGTTTTCTGAGTCAAAAATGTGATCAAAGTTTAAAGGCAGTCACAATAAATAAGTAAGCGCCTCTGCAGCAGACGGCTTTTTGAAAAAAAATTCAATTTCTCCTTTTGTCACAATGTTTTCCACTTTTAGTCATAGGTTATCCATTCAATTATAGAGATTTTCCATTATTTGACAAAATATGTTCAAAGTTGTCTGCTGCAGAATTGTTGTATGAGGGAAAGGGTTAACCACAATTTCAACTCAACCTATGGTCAAATACATGTGCAAGTTTTCTGAGTCAAAAATGTGATCAAAGTTTAAAGGCAGTCACAATAAATAAGTAAGCATTCGTAAGATATTTGTATTAAATAATCTTACTATTGAAATAAATAAATATTTTTTTGTTGAATTTCCTTTATTTAGGTGGGACATAAGACTTTGTTTTATTGGAGTTTTACGCCGTTCCAACATTAATTCAGTTTGATAAATTAACTCGATGCTAGAGATGAAACAAATAAGTTTTTCAACTACATGTACTTAGATCCAACTTGCTTGGTTTATTACATCTTTTACCAACAAAATAATGTAGGTCAGATGAGAACCTTCAAGTTCTGGTATAAACAAAAGAAGTATTTACAGGTTGTGTCAAACATTATCTGTAAATGTAAGAATACTTATTGAAAAGAAAAGGAGAAATTTATCATCATGATAAATTTTAGTCTTTTTCACAATTCTTTAAAATTAACGTTTAATGTTGAAATGTGTTTATATGTGGGAAAAAGATAATACAGTTATAATTAACCCTTTTCCACATGCAACAAATCTGCAGCAGACAACTTTGAAAATATCTTATCAAAAATATTTCTACTTTTGTCAAAATGTTTTTGAAACTGACTGCGTCAGAAAGCTTCTATATGTGGGAAATGGTTAAACATGTCCAGATACAAATGATTACATCATGGGATTATAAAAAAAATATCTAGTGTCACCCATGGTTTAAATAAACAATAATTCAATGGTTGATTGACAATTTGGAATTTTTGTTTTTAACCTACCCAAATAAAGAAACTCTGTTGAAGAAGATTCTTAAACCCTAGTCCACAAATCTAAAACTGACACATGAAAGATATTTGGAGACGACTATGAAAACTCTCTTTATATCATAAATGACGTCGCCGGGAGTGTAATAAAGCCATTGTATAAATTGCATATTCAACTAGTGTAATAACAATGCTACGTAACGTCATAATGAAAAGCATTGAAAATGACCGGCGCCCGCGCTATATACCGACGTTATATATATTTCGCCTAATAATCATCAAATTGGAATTTATGATATAAATGGAATATAACATTCGTGGTCATTCAATACAAAATTTTATTAAACTTGTTTTCTAAAATTGCTAAAAACTTGCCAAGGTTTGTTTTTATCAATTTTAGAAAACTCGTTGTCGTATTGAATGACAGGGCTGGCTCTGGCCTAGACAAAATAATAGCCATTATTTTTTCATGAACAAAATTAATAGCCAAAGCCAAAGCTAACGTGTGAAGCGCGTGAATGTGGTACAATAAAATAAACGCATGATAATGCTTTGTCAGCATTTTTATTTCATATATATTTATTACCCCTTTTCATATGACATTATCAGTTAGTCAAAATAGCAATAAGGTACATACACTTGTTTAATTGCTTAGTTAAATCTGACACACCTTCCAAAATGTTTAGTCATTATTGGTGAATCCTGTTCAGATTTGCAAAAGTTGAACGAAAAAGTGTCAGACAATTGGTTCTGACAAAACATAAAGATCTGTAAGACCGAAACATATGTAACAAGAAAAAAGTAAAACAATTATTTTTTTATAAATATGATTCACAGGGATACTTTTAATCTCAACTATACATTATAAGGCTATTGAAATTCATAAGTTCATCTTGGAAATCTAAACACTCAGTCCCTATCATGATCACTGTCTTTGTCCAAGTCAATTTATTTCTGTTACGAAACGTAAAGGGTACGAAACGGAAAGGGTACGAAACAGTCTGCATATAATTACCAAAGTGAAAGTTAATTTCCAAAGTCTGTGTTTAAATAGTTCAAATCATTTAGAGAAGTATTTGCTCGTATTTGTTTTGCTACCGACGTCTAAAAACCACTTCAATGATACATGAAAATCGAAACCACATTGATCAGCAATAAATTTTAATCGTCCGCCATTTTGTTTGCAAGGTAAACAAATCTGTTAGATTTAATAAACATGTCCGTCTTTTTTAAAAATTGGATGCATCGAAAATGATATCGGCATTGAATTAATTTAAGGTGTTATCATTCTAAATTGGGGCGATTAAAATGTACAATGAAAGGTGATAAGTTGCACAGTCTTCGAAGTGTATTACATACACTCAAGGATTAACTGATAAGGCGATGACCCGCGGCCAATCAATCTTGTAATTAACACCGGGTTATGACACTTGAGATAAACAAGGTCGTTCACGCTTCATTGACACATGTTTTCATGCTCTCATACGCAATTAGCAGACAATTTTTTTTATCCAGTTGCAAAATAGAATAATCGCCATTTTCCGTTGCCAAATTAACAAAATAATCGCCGTCTTCATTAAATAATCGCCATTTGGCGACAATGGCGACCTACAGCGCGAGCCCTGGAATGACCACTCATGTAATATCCTCTATTTATAAAAGCTTAGTTTTGATTTGAGTTCATTGATTTCACCATGATCAATTTCTCCGTTTGTCACAATGTTTTCAAAATATATCAGCAGATGCTTGAAATATGATTGCAGGAGGGTTAAACGAAAACAATAATTGAATGCAGTTCAAAACATTGACAAAATTTAGAAATGTTCAAAAGATGTCTGCTACAGAGGCATCGCAAAATATCTGATTTTTAGCTGGACTATTCGAAGAATATGAGAGCTATACTACTCACTCTGGCGTCGGCGTCCATGTCACACCAATGTAGATTATCAAGTTAGATAACTCTATCCTGCATTTTATGCAAGTTATGGCCCTTTTTTCCTTAGAAATTCTGGTTAAAATTGTGCGTGCAACTAAAGTAAGAGTCCATATCTCAGTATTTAATTGATGCATTGCATTGAAACTTTATACAGCACTACCCAACTTCCACACCTATGTAGATTATCAAGTTAGATAACTCTATCCTGCATTTTATGCAAGTTATGGCCCTTTTTTACATCACCGAGAGCCAAAGGCTCAAGGTGAGCTATTCTGATCACTTTTTGTCCGTCTTCCTTAGTCCGTCGTCTCAGACTCTGCGTTAACATTTAGACATTTAGATCATCTCCTCCTTAACCACTTGACCAATTTCAACCAAACTTCACAGGAATGTTCCTCCTTTGGTGGACCTCTTTCAAAATTGTTCAAAGATTTAAATTCCATCGACAACAGAAAAGGGGAAAATTGCCAAATCTTAAAAAATCTTCTGATTTGAAAATTATTTTGCACAAATGTTCCTTGGGGTACCCTCTACCAAGAATGTTTAAATATTTCCGATCCGTTGAAAAACATGGCCGCCAGGGGACGGAGCTTATTTTCCTTATATGTGCATTGTTAAAACTTTAAAAATCTTCTTGTCCAAAAGTACTGGCCCGATTTGAAAATTATTTTGCACAAATGTTCATTGGGGCACCATTTACCAAGATTGCTCAAATATTTCCGATCTGTTGAAAAACATGGCTGCCAAGGGGCGGAGCTTGTTTTCCTTATATGTGCATTGTTAACATTTTAAAAATCTTCTTGTCCAAAAGTACTGGCCTGATTTGAAAATTATTTTGCACAAATGTTCCTTGGGGCACCCTTTACCAAGATTGTTCAAATATTTCCGATCCATTGAAAAACATGGCTGCCAGGGGGCGGAGCTTGTTTTCCTTATATGTGCATTGTTAAAACTTTAAAAATCTTCATGGCCAAAAGTACTGGCCCGATTTGAAAATTATTTTGCACAAATGTTCCTTGGGGCACCCTTTACCAAGATTGTTCAAATATTTCCGATCCGTTGAAAAAACATGGTCTCCAGGGGGCGAAGCTTGTTTTCCTTATATGTGCATTGTAAAAACTTTAAAAATCTTCTTGTCCAAAAGTATTAGCCCGATTTGAAAATTATTTTTCACAAATGTTCCTTGGGGCAACCTCTAACCAAGATTGTTCATATATGTCCGATCCGTTGAAAAACATGGCCGCCAGGGTTGCTGCGGGGGGCAAAATGTCCAAACTTTAAAAAAATTCTCCTCTGAATCTGCATGTCAGATTCCAATATAGTTTGGTAGAAATGTTCCTTAGGTGAGCCTCTACAAAGATTGTTCAAGGCATACTGTTTGGTTGAAAAACATGGCAGTCAGGAGGCATCAGAAAAGGGGCAAAAAGACAATATTTGGAAATTCCATTTTTAGCTCCACTGGCAGTCAGGCTTATGTCATGGCGAATTGTCCGTCGTGCGTGTGTCTGTGCGTGCGTTAACTTTTTCCTTTAAACCACTTCTTTTCCCTAACCACTTGGCCAATTTGGTTGAAACTTCATAGGAAGCATCCTGTCAATGTCCTCTCTTAAATTCCTTCAATTTATTTTTTATCCAACCATAATTCTGGTTTCCATGGCAACCAAAAGAAAAAAATAGTGAAAACTTAAAAAATCTTCTTCTCCGAAAGTGTGAGGTCGATTTTCAAATAATTTTGTAGAAATGTTCCTTAGGTGACCCTTTATTAGATTCCTTCAAGAAATGTTGATTGGGCGAAAAAAATGATCTCCAGGGGGGCGGGGCTATTTTGCCTTATATAGCTATAGTGAAAACTTTAAAAATCTTCTTCTCCAAAAGTGTTCAGCAGATTTTCAAATAATTTTGTAGAAATGTTCCATTGGTGACCCTCTATCAGATTCCTTCAAGGCATGTTGATTGTTAAAAAAACATGGCCGTCACAGGGCGGGGCTATTTTGCCTATATGGCTAAAGAGAAAACTTAAAAAATCTTCTCCTCCAAAAGTGTCAGGCTGATTTTCAAATAATTTTGTAGAAATGTTCCTTGGGTGACCCTTTATTAGATTCCTTCAAGAAATGTTGATTGGTTAAAAAACATGGCCGCCAGGCAGGGCCTTTTTTCCAGAAATTGGGAAGAGGCCTTAGCCTTTCATTTTGGGAAATTTTAGCGCGATTTTTTGCCAAATTGGGAAAAATTAGACATAACATGTGGCTATATAAATAGTCCTTTTTACAATAACTTAAGACTTTTGGTTTATATAATGCAATTAAACAATCATATTACCTTAAACAAGACAAATATATCTGTTAATAGTTTATTAATACACTTCACTTCACTTAAAACAAATTTTTTTTTTTTTTTTTTTTTTTTTAGATTTTGGGAAATATTTTTTTCCAATTGGGAAAAAAAAACAATGTTTTTCCAATTGGGAAGACACCGTTTAACGGCGTCACTTATATAAGGTAAAAAGGCCCTGCCAGGGGGTGGGGCTATTTTGCCTTATATAGCTATAGTGAAAACTTAAAAAATCTTCTTCTCCGAAAGTGTTTGGCTGATATTCAAATAATTTTGTAGAAATCTTCCTAGGCTTACCCTCTATCAGATTCCTTCAAGCCATGTTGATTGGTTGAAAAATATGGCTGCCAGGGGTAGGGGCTATTTTGCCTTATATGGCTATATGAAAACTTAAAATATCCTCTCCGACGAAAGTGTTAGGCCGATTTTCAAATAATTTTGCAGAAACATTCCTTTGGTGACACTCTACAAGATTCCTTTAAGCCATGGTGGTTGGTTAAAAATAGCCACCAGGGGTAGGGCTGTTTGGAGATTTGATTTTTGCCTTATGGCCGTGGAGCGATACTGGCCCTCTTGGGCCTCTTGTTTTAAGTTCTTGTCTGATATTAAGGAAATTGAATAGGAATCCTACTTCAGTGATCCTCTACTTAATTTGTTCAAGCCGTTTTGATTGGTTACAAAATCATAGCAACCTTGCGTCATCACAAAAGGGGTAAATTGAAGTTTAGCTACAAATGACAACTCCTACCATTCCACTCGACCAATTTCAACGTTACTTCACAGGAATGTTCCATTGATGGTCCTCTTTCAAAATTGCTCAAAGACTTGCATTCTTTGTAGAACCTTTGTTGCTGCGACATCAGAAATTGAGAAAAATATCCAAACTTTAAAAACCTCCATCTCCATAATCCATTTGTCAGATTCCAAGATAATTTGGCAGAAATGTTCTTTGGGTGACTCTACAAAAACTGTTCAAGCCATATTGATTTTGTTGACAAACAGGGCAGCAAAGCGGCATCAGGAAAGGTGCAAAATGACAAAACTTTATAATTCCATTCTTATTAAAGTTCTTGTTAGATTTCAAGATACAAATGGCTTTTACTGATAAACTATTTCTTTAACTGAGTGTCCACTCCTTGCAGTTTCATTTAACTCCTGATCAAATTTTCACAGATATTTGCAGTTAAATATTTGCTTCTAATTTACTATCATTCAGGTGATCGATTTAGGGCCATCTTGGCCCTCTTGTTTACTTAGAAATTCTGGTTAAAGTTTTGTGTGCAACTAAATTAAGAGTCCATATCTCAGTATATACTTGATGCATTGCATTGAAACTTTCTACAACCCTACCCAACTATCACACCTGTGTAGATTATCAAGTAAGATAACTCGATCCTGACTTTTATGCAAGTTATGGCACTTATTTTACTTAGAAATTCTGGTTAAAGTTTTGCGTGCAACTAAATTAAGAGTCCATATCTCAGCATATACTTGATGCATTGCATTGAACCGTTATACAACCATACCCAGCTATCACACCTATGTAGATTATCAAGTTAGATAACTCTATCCTGAATTTTATGCAAGTTATGGCACTTTTTTTACTTAGAAATTCTGGTTAAAGTTTTGCGTGCAACTAAATTAAGAGTCCATATCTCAGTATTTACTTGACGCCATTGCATTGAAACTTTCTACAACCCTACCCAACTATCACACCTGTGTAGATTATCAAGTATGATTTATCTCTATCCTGCATTTTATGCAAGTTATGGCCTTTTTGGACCTATAAGTTTTGCATGCAACTACATAAAGAGAACATCTCTTAGTAACTACTTGATACATTGCATTGAAACTTTATACAGCCCTTACCAACCATCACACCTATGTAAACAATCGAGTACGATTACTCTATCCAGCATTTTATGCAAGTTATGGACCTTTTTAGACTTAGAAATTCTGGTTAAAGTTTTGCAACTACATGAAAAATTGTATTGAAACTTTATACAACCTTTCCCAATTTCACAACTATAAACACAACCAATTAAGATAACTCTATCCTGCATATGGTGCAAATTGTTGCACTTTTTATGCCCCCAGAATCTCCGATTCGTTGGGCATCTAGTTTTTGGCCTGTCTGCACGCACGTCTGCACGTCTGTCTGTCTGCTCGAAAAAAACTTTAACCTTGACCACTACTTTTGAACCATAACAGGTACGGCTTCCATATTTCACATGTGTATTCCTTGTGACATGACCTTTCTGTCAGTACCAACATTTTTGACCTTGCGACCTTGACCTTTGACCTAGATGTTGCCATTCTCGAAAAAAACATTAACCTTGGCCATTACTTTTGAACCATAACAGGTACGGCTACCATATTTCACATGTGTATTCCTTGTGATATGACCTTTCTGTCAGTACCAACATTTTTGACCTTGCGACCTTGACCTTTGACCTAGATGTTGCCATTCTCGAAAAAAACTTTAACCTTGGCCATTACTTTTGAACCATAACAGGTACGGCTACCATATTTCACATGTGTATTCCTTGTGACATGACCTTTCTGTCAGTACCAACATTTTTTACCTTGCAACCTTGACCTTTGACCTAGATGTTGCCATTTTCAAAAAAAACTTTAACCTTCACCACTACTTTTGAACCATAACAAGTAAGGCTACCATATTTCACATGTGTATACCTTGTGACATGACCTTTCTGTCAGTACCAAAAAATTTAACCTTGCGACCTTGACCTTTGACCTAGATGTTGCCATTCTCGATAAAAACTTAAACCTTGACGACTACTTTTGAACCATAACAGGTACGACTACCATATTTCACATTTGTATACCTTGTGACATGACCTTTCTGTCAGTACCAAAATGTTCACCTTGCGACCTTGACCTTTGACCTAGATGTTGCCATTCTCGAAAAAAAAACTTTAACCTTGACCACTACTGTTGAACCATAACAGGTACGGCTACCATATTTCACATGTGTATATCTTGTGACATGACCTTTCTGTCAGTACCAAAATTTTTCACCTTGCGACCTTGACCTTTGACCTAGATGTTGCCATTCTCGAAAAAAAACTTTAACCTTGACCACTACTTTTGAACCATAACAGGTACGGCTACCATATTTCACATGTGTATTCCTTGTGACATGACCTTTCTGTCTGTACCAACATTTTTGACCTGGCGACCTTGACCGTTGACCTAGATGTTGCTATTCGGGGGCATCAGTGTTTCACAAACATATCTTGTTTTACTTAGAAATTATGGTTAAAGGTTTGCTTGCAACTACATTAAGAGTCCATATCTTAGTAACTACTTGATGCATTCAATTGAAACGTTATACAACCCTTTCTAACCATCACACCTATGGAAATAATCATGTTAAATAACACTATCCTGCATATAATGCAAATTAGCACCCACTAAGAAATTGTGGTTAATGTTTTGCATGCAACTACATTAGAGTCCATTATCTCAGTAACTTAAATAAGCGGTGAAATATTCGAGCGCGCTGTTCTCCGACAGCTCTTGTTTTTAATTTACTGAAAAATCCAGTGACATGGTATTCATCAAAATGTAACAGTTACAGTATATGACCTGATCATGTATCGCATACATGTACAAGCTGTAATTTCTGAAAAGTGTTGAAAACAGTGTCAAAATGAGAATTTGCTTGTATTGTACAATTTCTTTATTTCCCACAATGTTTATAAATATTGTCACATGCAGATACAGCACAAAAAGTTTTTACACTACTAAACTAAACAGCTAAATTATTTCTACTCATCCTTTGTGTATTATTTCCCGGTTGTGGCGAACATTCTTTCGGGCGATTTTTCCATTGCCTCTCACCTCTGATTTATGTGAGAAAGTAGTCAGTGGCTTCGAAAGAATGTTGTGTAAGTACTGGTGTGGGAAAGCCAGGAAAACATGGGTAGGTGCACTGACCGCCGTGATATGACCAAAGCTGTTGAAAGCGGCGTTAAACTCCAAACAAACAAAATTTGTGTATTATTTAATACAAATACTGTTTTTAAAACATTTGGTGAATAAGATTTATATCCAGTAATAATTAATATTGGAATTTAATGATTTAATCCTTTCCCACTTGCAGATGCAATTTAGGGCATTTGCAGGAGATAACTTTTGATTTCTTAACACATGATAAGCAATTTCGTTTGCCATACTGTTTTTTAACCTTATCCCACATGCATATACATTCTGACACCTATGAAGCAGATTTATAAGTATTTCTCTTTTTCGCAACAATTATTTAAACACTATAGCACAAAGTGCTCAAGGTGAGTGTTTGTGATCGCCCTTTGTCCATCATCCGTCGTTCGTCGTCAACATTTGCTTGTTAACATGCCAGAGGCTACAATCTTCATGAAAGTTTATCAGAACGTACATCTCCATCAAATCTAGGCCAAGTTGGAAACTAGGTCACTAGATCAAATTAAATGAAAATCTTGTTAAAGTTGCACTCTTATAGAAATTAATAAAAAAAATAAGTAAAATAACAATTTTTTTCCCTTATAAACCTTTATGAGGACATGTTTGATTCTAATTAGACTATAGTATGAGAAAGCTTTCATATTTTAATTATTTAAATAAAGTTGTTTTTCCCTGCTCGGTAGGTACCTCTTTAAAGGTTGGTGTCTAATACAAACATTCGGTGGGGGCGGGGGGGGGGGGGGGAAATAAAGTGTACACAAGTCAACTGTTATAAAAATAACTCAGTTCATTGAAGCACAGATACACAATAAGTGTGTGTATCTAGTGTTAAAGCATTATACAATTATGCTGTGTATGGGATATAGATGATTTCAGGTATGTCACAGAAAACTAACATTCTCTTATTTCCTTGTAACATATCTAATAAACAGCATAATTATACCCCCAAAAAACAAAGTTTTGCGGGGGTATATAGGAGTCACTGTGTCGGTCGGTCGGTCGGTCGGAAGCCATATTTTGTCTGGCCCATATCTTAACCATGCATCATAGGATTTGAACGAAACTTCATAGGATGATACAACACATTGAGAGGAAGTGCGGTGTACAGGAACCATAACTCTATTTTATCTAAATACAGAGTTATTGCCCTTTGTTACTTTTTCTTGTCCGGAGAATTACTTAATAACTAATAGATGGAATCTAATAAAACTACATATAATGGTAGAGCATAATCAGAGGAAGTGCAGTGTACAAGAAACATAACTCTACTTTACATAATTACAGAGTTATTGCCCTTTGTTACTTTTTCTTATTTGTAGAGTCTTGTCCGGAGCATAACTTTAAAACAAATTGTTGGAATTTAATAAAACTTAATAGGATGATACAACACATTGAGAGGAAGTGCGGTATACAGGAACCATAACTCTATTTTATCTAAATACAGAGTTATTGCCCTTTGTTACTTTTTCTTGTCCGGAGAATAACTTAATAACTAACAGATGGAATCTAATAAAGCTGCATACAATGGTAGAGCATAATCAGAGGAAGTGCAGTGTACAAGAACCATAACTCTAATTTACATAATTACAGAGTTATTGCCCTTTGTTACTTTTTCTTGTTTGTAGAGTCTTGTCTGGAGCATAACTTTAAAACTAATTGTTGGAATTTAATAAAACATCATAGGATGATACAACACATTGAGAGGAAGTGCGGTGTACAGAAACCATAACTCTATTTTACCTAAATACAGAGTCATTGCCCTTTGTTACTTTTTCTTGTCCGGAGAATTACTTAATAACTAACAGATGGAATCTAATAAAACTACATACAACGGTAGAGCAAAATCAGAGGAAGTGCAGTGTACAAGAACCATAACTCTAATTTACATAATTACAGAGTTATTGCCCTTTGTTATCCAAAAATGAACAAAACAAGAATAACCCGATCCATAACATTGTCCTTTTAAGGTGGGGTTTCTAAATATTTCACAACCTTTCCTATCAGGGCGGCGTTTGGGGGTATTAATCACATTCAGTGATAGTTCTAGTTAGTTTAGCACTAGATAAACATTTACTTGACCACCTCGATGATGTTGTGGTAGAGCGTCCTCCTCGGATGGGGGCGGTCACAGGTTTGATCCCTTGCCGGGTCATACCACATTAAAATTGATAGTAAAGCTGCCTTCCGTGGCGCTGAGGGTCGTTGGGTTAGCATTACGACTGACTGGCTGATGTCAGGATAAATAGACCAGTAGCACTGGTAACTTACCGAGGAAACTACGTGATATAACATAAAACATGTTGAAAGCGGAGTTAATTTCAGGTATGTCACAGAAAACTATGGAAACAAGATAATGTTAGTTGTCTGTGACTTTCCATAAACAGCATTTATATTACTTTAAAAGCACTAGATACACATACTTATTGTGTATACAATGTATATGCCTCATTGAACTGAGTGTGTTTTTATAACAGTTATGGGCTCAGCTCTTGGGTAACATGTTTGTGGTTAATCCCAAACCCATTCAGCTTCTTACTTCTAAAAAAATCGATTTGAACTTTTTTTACACGAGTTTTCTTCCCTTTGGATAGAAATGCCTCTTTAACATATTGAAAGCCGCATTTTGAACTTTGTCAGAATGTTTGTCTTAGTGATATCTAAGCCAAGTTAGAATACAGGTCATGTACGTTAAAAAAAATAGGTCACAAGGCCAAATTGAAGCAAAATCTTGTTAACACGCTGGAAGCTGTGTTTTTAACGTAAACATGTTGAAACTTTACTAGAATGTTGTTCTTGATGATGTCTTGGCCTTTTTCAAATATTGGTCACGTCCACTCAACAACTAGGTCACTAGGCCAAATTTGAGAAAAATCTTGTTAACACTGGAGACTGCTTTTTTATCTTGATAAGCTTGAAACTTTGTCAGAAAGTTTGTCTTGATGATATCTAGGTCATGATGGGTCAAAAACTAGGCCAAATTAAAGGATAATCTTGTTAACACTCTGGAAGTCACATTTTTGGCTTGAGTATGTTGAAACTTTGTCAGAATATTTGTCTTGGTGATATCTAGGCCAACTTCGAATATGGGTCATATCAGGTAATTAAAGTACATGGTCACGAGGCCAGATTGAAGAACAATCTTATTAACACTCTGGAAGCCGCAATTTTGGTGGGGTGATCATGTTGAAATTTCGTCAGAATATCTGTCTAGATGATATCTAAGCTAAGTTTGATTATGTGTCAGGTCAGGTCGAAACTAGGTCACAAGGCCAAATTGTAGAACAATCTTGTTAACACTAGGCATCGCATTTTTGAATCGAGCAGTTTGAAATTTCGTCAGAAAGTTTGTCTTGATGATATCAGGGTTTTCCCTAAGCTTTTAAACTTGAGGGTCATTGTGACCCCCTTGTCATCAAAGTTGAGGGTCATCTTATAAATGTTGGGGGTCAAAATTAGAACTTTATTATCAAGTGATTGATATAAAATACATTAAAAAACAAGACTTAGTGTGTTGTTCTTTGTTTTTATTATCCCTTTAATATTAATAAATTATAATGTCAATTTGTGAAAACATATTAAGATTATGATTTGGATGTAACTCAATTCAGTTCACTAATTTCTGTTCACTTGTATGCATGCAAATTGCAGCATTATAACTATGCTATAAATAATAAAATTATTTTATAGTATACAGTAAATAATGCACGGCAGTCTAATTTTAGTTACTTACGAAGTTTAAGAGCACTAAAGGCTCTAGCTGCAGACAAAAGGTTATGTTATCGATAAAGCGTAAACCAGTCATTCAGAGTTAAATATAGTCCAAATAATTTAGACTTTCGGTTTCTCGTTTATTGGTCAACAGAAGTCTAAATCCATGGCATGTTTGCATGTTTCAGACAGACTCGATTCACGTTATTATGCCGTTTATATCCTTGACAGCTATCGCAACGATACAAAAAACCATATCTGTAATTATTATTATATTAATTTGAGCCTAAAATGTATGCAGCTTACCTCTTTACCACTTTAATCTATCAAATTCAATTCACAACGGCGAAAAATTTGAAATCTGTAACAAATTTGTTTTCGGTTAAATAAATTAGACGAAATCGGTAAAAAATAAATAAACGAAATATCGCCCAAACTTGTTTGAATAAGATATATAACTATTCCGTTTAATATCCATTTTAAAACCATATCTGTAATTATTATTATATTAATTTGAGCCTAAAATGTATGCCCCTACCTCTTTACCACTTTAATCTATCAAATTCAATTCACAACGGCGAAAAATTTGAAATCTGTAACAAATTCGTTTTCGGATAAATTAGACGAAATCGGTAAAAAATAAATAAACGAAATATCGCCCAAACTTGTTTGAATAAGATATATAACTATTCCGTTTAATATCCATTTTGGTGTACTTTAACAACAATACCCACAATACCGTATTTCGGTTATCCTCGGTTCAAATCGACCACATTGTGAGTTATTAAACGTCAGGCCTCTATGAGGTGGATTAAAAGGATAAGGACTAAGTTAAATATAGATTTTTGGAAAACCGAGATTATAGAATGGACTTCGATTTACCGACATTGCGTCCATAGGGACGCACAGATATTATTTCTGGGGGTCATTTGAATTGAAAATGCGTCAATGACGCAGGATTTGTGCGTCATGGAAAACCCTGTGATATCTAGTTTAAGTTTGAATATGGGTCATGTGGGTAAAAGAAAATAGGTCACTAGGTCAAATTGAAGGAAAATCTGGTTAACACTATGGAAGGTGCATTTTGGGCTTGATCATGTTGAACATTTGTCAGAATGTTTGTCTTGATAATACATGTACCTAGGCATAATTGTTCATTTACAGTTTTGTTGAGAAGTATTAACACTTTTTTGTAACAAACTGTTAAAAATCAATAAGCTTTGTCAGAAAATGCTTCCATTCAACAAACAATCTAAAAGTCTTCAATAGCCCATTCTCAGGTGAGCTATCCAGGGCCTCTTGGCCCTCTGTTTCATTAATAATTACTTTGTTCATTTGTTTCATTAATAATTTCTTCGTTCATTGGTATTTTTCCAAGTTTTTCTCTAGAAGTCTTCTGCTTTAAATTTGTTGTATGTGGGAAAGGGTTAAAACATGCCTGGGTGAATGAGGGATCCCCAAATATATAGATTTGCCAACAATTAGAATTATAGTTAAGTACATTGAAATAGTGTGAGAAAAGGCGACTTTTCTCATTACAGTATGTCTTCCTTTGCCACGTCATACAAAAAAGCAATTTGAAAAAAAAGATGGTAAAATTATCCCTGTTTAAAATTAAATCAATTTTAAAAAAAAAAGCAATTGTCTCAACAACAATGGGGTAAATACCCAACTTACTACAAAAGATATATGTAGCCCTGTGTATCTCTTCTTCATCATTAAATTAATAAAATGAATTACATGTTAAGTTACGGATTGGAAAACATTCTTAACTTTGAAATAGAGCGTTTTATGTCAATCTTCATTACATGATGATAACATGATGATATTTATATAGCCATTTTATTAACACATTCAAATGCATTTTGAATCATTTGCAGCAGAATATAAATATTCATATATTTTATTGTTTAAAACATACTTGTTTTATAGCAACTACAAACATATTAACATAACTAAAGCTCAACTTGTACGACTTTGTATTTATTTGCAGCTCATTCCTGCAGTTTCCCGGTTAAGATCCATTTAAAATCATCTGAGAAAATGATTATGAACCTTTTGAAATGATATGTCTGTGCAATTCTCCTTCCATAAATGGCCATTGAAAGCTGTTTAAACCCTGCCTAATGACAATTTCTTAAAATCAATTGTTAGCAATTTCTTAAAATCAATTGTTAGCAATTTCTCCTTTTGCAGCTATGTTTTCTAAAGCATAGCATACACATTCAAAATGTGTCTGCAAGGGTTCATATCTTTATATAATTGATTAATTCCAGAACAAGAACCATGACAGATAGTCAAATCCTAGCAATGGGGGGAAGGAGAGCACCAAGATCCATGAAACTTGAGAAACCAGCCCCACTTAAAAGAAGTGTCTCGCCAACTATAGTAGAAGAAAAAACATTCCAAGGTGTAAGAGCCCCGCGCAGAACCAACCTAAAAAAACCTATCCCAAGAAGTAAGTGTTTTAATCATTGTAAAGTATAATCAAAGCACTGAAAGTGCTGTGGGACGGTACCCATTGTATGAGCGGAAAAAAGATGGTCAACTGTTCTATTTTTTGGAAAGTTACAACACAAGTCACATAATTTCAAAAAATGTAAACAAAAAAGCAGAAATGCATACAGTTCAAATATTTATTTAAGACAGGGTTAACCTTATTTCCAGAGATCTATAATTAAACTCTTGAACTGTAGACGGTAGATACAGTTCGATAAACAAACACATTTGTGATAGGTAATTTATCACATGAATAAACTCTACAGCAGATGATTTGAAAATGTTTAACTAAAGATATTGGTAAATCTGTATTGATGAAACTAAAAGTATTGATGTGTGAGGAAAACATTGAGAAAACTGTAGAAATTTCTCATACCATCCATCTGTTGAAGATTAGACAACATGTGTCTGTAGTGTAGAAAGGGTAAAATAGTACCTGTAGCAAAGCTATTTATTATCTATAGTATCTAAAGATTCAACTTGATTTTAACACTCTTAGTAAAGAGTCACCCAAGGAACATTTGAGAGAAATGTGGTGACTAGAGTGTTTACAAGATATTTCTCAATATTGGCCTAGTGACCTAGTTTTTAACCAGACCATATTCGAACTTGGCCTAGATATCATCAAGATAAACATTCTGGTAAAGTTTCATCATGCTAGAGTTAAAAACATGGCTTCCAGAGCATTAACAAGATTTTTCTTAAATTTGATCAAGGGACCTAGTTTTTGACTCAAAATGACCAATGTCTAAATTGGCCTGTATATCGTCAAGAAAAATTGTCTGACACAGTTTCAAGCCACTCAAGTCAAAATTGTGGTCTCTTAAGAATTAAATCAAGATTGTCCTACAACTTGGCAGTGACCCAATTTTTTAACAAACATTACCCATATTCAAACTAAATATAATAAAAACAATAATTCTGACAAAGTTTCAGCATGCTCAAGCTAAAAGTGCAGCTTCCAGAGTCTTAACAAGATTTTCCTCCAACTTGGTTAGTGCCCTAATGTTTTATCCAAAATAACCAATATTTGAAATTGGCCTATCATCAAGACAAACTTTCTGACAAGGTTTCAAACTGCTCAATACAAAAATGCAGTGTCTATAGTGTTAACAACTAAACAAGATCTTTCTACAGTGTTTGGCTAAGTAACCTAGTTCTTTACTGGATCTGACACATATTCGAACTTAGGCTAGATATCATACAAGCAAATATTCTGAGGAAGTTTCAACATGCTCAAGTAAAACATGCGGCTTCCAGAGTGTTAACCCTTTCCCTCATATAGACGCTTTCTGACGCCTCTGCAGCAGACCGCTTTTTGAAAACATAGTGACAAAAGAATAAATTGCTCAAAACGAGCAATTTCTCCTTTTGCCATAATGTTTTCCACTTTTAGTCATAGGTTATCCATTCAATTATAGAGATTTTCTATATGTTGACATAATATGTTCAAAGTCATCTGCTGCAGAATTGTCGTATGTGGGAAAGGGTTAACTAGATTTTCCTTTAATTTGAGCAGTCCTGCAAGCAAACCAACATTGGACTCTGCGTAAAGTATTGATCCGGATCAGCCTAGGAATGCCACACAGGCTTACAAGGATAGACACATTTTACCTGTGGATTTTCTGTCAAATTGACCTGTAACTTAACCAACAATGTCCAATTCTCTAATACAACCAAAATACATCAAAATTTATACTTTTTACCCCAAAAAATAGGCTACACTCAGCATATTTAGTATACAATGAGAAGAAGGGTATTAGATGAACAAGTTTTCCAAGTCTCAAAGTATTAGGTAATCAAATAGTTTGATTGATTAATTGGAGTTTAACACCATTTTCATCAATCTTTCAGTCATATCCCTGCGTCGGGGATTTCGAAACCGGGTGTCCCAGGTTCGATCCCCAGTCGCGGCACTACGGTCATGGTGGAGTGCCCTTGGGCAAGGCACATTTTCTAGCCTAGTACTGGTTTGTTTACCCAGGGATCATGAATAATTAAATTTAATTGCGTGCTAAATGACCTTAGCTGTCAATGCGCCATAAAACAATATACATTCATTCATTCATATCCCGTTAGCCAGTTCAACTACTCATATGTTTCTTGGCTTTCTCATACCAGTTCTTCACACAACATTCTTTTCAAGCAACTGGCTGCTTTTCCACATAGTCTGAATGCCCATTGGTGTTAGTCACGTCAAATGTTGGAAGGAATGTAGGCCAAGCTGGGGTTCGAACTCACAACCCCTGGATTAACAGCCCGTGTCTCTACTGACTGAGCTACGGTAAACTGAGTAATAAAATAGGAAACATGCTGTACCAAAGTGAGCTTGCAAAGCTATTTTCAAAGTTGTCTGCTGTAGATTGGTTAAATTTGGGTAAAGTTTTTTTAAAAAGAGCCTGTGATATTGTTTCCATTCAAATATTTCTTCCAATCCTTGAAGTTTGCAAAAAAAAATCAACAGGTCAAAATGTACAGTTTTGTTAAAAGATTCAAACTTTTCTTCCCATTACTATGTTCAACAATTGAAAAATTGGGGACATATTTTGTGCATGAAAATTTTGTTGCATGATGAGTACATATCAACTTGAATATACATAGAAAAATACAGTAAACCGACCTTTGAATGTATATAGGCTGTAGACAATAATGATGCAACAGAAAATCTTTAAACTTTATGTCAGAAGTTAAATCTCATAAATGTGCTTTTTCCTTTTGTGATCAATAATTTCATTGTGAAATGAATTCTTCTTATGTACATGTACCAGTACTCTCTGGAATCTAGACAGAGAAAGCTTTGATCAGATTTACCTTTGCCAAGAGGGCCAGTATCGCTCCACGGCCATTAGGCAAAAATTAAATCTCCAAACAGCCCCGCCCCCTGATGGCCATCCTAGGAACATTTCTACAAAATTATTTGAAAATCGGCCGGACGCTTTCGGAGGAGAAGATTGTTTAAGTTTTCACTATAGCCATATAAGGCAAAATAGCCCCGTCCCCCTGGCGACCATGTTTTTCGACCAATCAACTTGGCTTGAAGGAATCTGATAGAGGGTCACCCATTGAACATTTCTACAAAATTATTTGAAAATCGACCTGACACTTTCCTCGGAGAAGATTTTTTTAAGTGTTCACTATTTTTAGCTCACCTATGCACGAAGTGCAAGGTGAGCTTTTGTGAACACTGAATGTCCGTTGTCATCATCGTCGTCCGTCCGTCCGTCTGTTAACAATTTCCTACAAATGACTTCTTCTACTAAACCAATGGACAGATTTCAAAATAACCTCACAGGAATGGTCCTTAGGTGGTCCCCTTTCAAAGTTGTTCAAAGAATTTAATTCCAAGTAGAACTTTGGCTGTTGCGGCATCAGAAAAGGGGAAAATTGCCAAATCTTAAAAAATCTTCTTGTCCAAAGAAGCTGGCCCGATTTAAAAATTATTTTGCACAACTGTTCCTTAGGGCAACCCTCTACCAAGAGTGTTCAAATATTTCCGATCCGTTGAAAAACATGGCCGCCAGGGGGCGGAGCTTGTTTTCCTTATATGTGCATTGTTAAAACTTTAAAAATCTTCTTGTCCAAAAGTACTGGCCTGATTTGAAAATTATTTTGCACAAATGTTCCTTGGGGCACCCTTTACCAAGATTGTTCAGATATTTCCGATCTGTTGAAAAACATGGCCGCCAGGGGGAGGAGCTTGTTTTCTTTATATGTGCATTGTTAAAACTTTAAAAATATTCTTGTCCAAAAGTACTGGCCTGATTTGAAAATTATTTTGCACAAATGTTCCTTGGGGCACCTTTTACCAAGATTGTTCAAATATTTCCGATCTGTTGTAAAACATGGCCGCCAAGGGGCAGAGCTTCTTACCTTATAATTATTATGTGCATTGTTAAAACTTTAAAAATGTTCTTGTCCAAAAGTACTGGCCCGATTTGAAAATTATTTTGCACAAATGTTCATTTGGGGCACCCTTTACCAACATTATTCAAATATTTCCGATACGTTGAAAAACATGGCCGCCAGGGGGCGGAGCTTGTTTTCCTTATATGTGCTTTGTTAAAACTTTAAAAATATTCTTGTCCAAAAGTATTAGCCCGATTTGAAAATTATTTTGCACAAATGTTCCTTGAGGCAGACTTTACCAAGATTGTTCAGATATTTCCGATCCGTTGAAAAACACGGCCGCCAGGGGGTGGAGCTTGTTTTCCTTATATGTGCATTGTTAAAACTTTAAAAATCTTCTTGTCCAAAAGTACTGGCCTGATTTGAAAATTATTTTGCACAAATGTTCCTTGGGGCACCCTTTACCAAGATTGTTCAGATATTTCTGATCTGTTGAAAAACATGGCCGCCAGGGGGCGGAGCTTGTTTTCCTTATATGTGCATTGTTAAAACTTTAAAAATCTTCTTGTCCAAAAGTACTGGCCTGATTTGAAAATTATTTTGCACAAATATTCCTTGGGGCACCTTTTACCAAGATTGTTCAAATATTTCCGATCTGTTGAAAAACATGGCCGCCAAGGGGCAGAGCTTCTTACCTTATATGTGCATTGTTAAAACTTTAAAAATGTTCTTGTCCAAAAGTACTGGCCCGATTTGAAAATTATTTTGCACAAATGTTCATTGGGGCACCCTTTACCAACATTATTCAAATATTTCCGATCCGTTGAAAAACATGGCCGCTAGGAGGCGGAGCTTGTTTTCCTTATATGTGCATTGTTAAAACTTAAAAAATATTCTTGTCCAAAAGTATTTGCCCGATTTGAAAATTATTTTGCACAAATGTTCCCTGGGGGACCTTCTACCAAGATTGTTCAAATAAATCTGATCCATTGAAAAACATGGCCGCCAGGGGCGGGGCTTGTTTTCCTTATATGTGCATTGTAAAATCCTTAAAAATCTACTTGTCCAAAAGCACCTGCCTGATTTGAAGATTATTTGGCACAAATGTTCCTTGGGTGACCTTCTTCCAAGGTTATTCAAATAAATCTGATCTGTTGAAAAACATGGCCACCAGGTGGGTTGCTTGTTTTCCTAATATGTATCTATAGAGTCAAATCTTTGAAAACTATTAAATCAGGTGAGCGATATAGGGCCATCATGGCCCTCTTGTTTTCTTTCGGTTGCCATGGAAACCAGAATTTTGCATAGATCCAAACAATTTGAAGGAATCTAGGAGAGGACATTGAGAGGATGCTTCCTAGGAAGTTTCATTCCAATTGGCCAAGTGGTTAGGGAGAAGAAGTCGTTTGAAGCAATAAGTTAACGCATCACGACGGACAATTCACCATGACATAAGCTCGACTGGCTTTCAGCCAGTGGAGCTAATTATAATATTTCAATCACCCTTTCCCTCAAATAGACACTTTCTGACGCCTCTGCAGCAGACAGCGTTTTGAAAACATGGAAGCAAAGGAAGAAAATGCTCCATACAAGCAATTTCTCCTTTTGTCACAATGCTTTTTACTCATGCCTCTTACTGTTGACAAATGCTAAAACTAAAAACCAAACCGGAAATAACAGTTAATATACCCCAACTTTTCCAATACATATAGGTTCATTTAGGTTGGTTGTAAAAATGTCCCATACACTGACATTATGAATCTTCTTCACAAGTAATGTTGCGTATTGTGCATTATATAATCTGTCAACATTTCCATGATCTGAAACGAAACAAAAATACATACAGTTAGTGATTGCACAATAAAAATAAAATCAAGATGTGTATACATGTCTGTGCAAAACCATTTGTTATCAATATACATACGTATGCTATGATTTGAATAATAAAATAGTCTGTTTATAATAGATACTTTGCAATTATTGATCTGCATTAAGTTATTTGGGGTTATAATGCATCTGTATCCAGTGAAGACTCAGAGGAGCCTATGTATCATATTACTGACCATGTACATGTAATTTAGACCTAGAAACAGTGTAGCCTCACTACTTTTATGTCAATATAACTTTATAAATGACGCCAAGGCAGAGTGTCAGTTAGACATGGATTCACTAGACAAATTATAACATAGCGTACACAAACTTGATACAAATATACATATGTTTTTGTTAGGGGTGACTATTGAGCCCAAAAATCACTATTGCGATAGTATTGATTTTCAGAAAGTACCATTGCAATAGTCAAACTATTGCACAACTAATATTGTGATGCATTGCAATACTATTGCTTTTATTATACCCCCGGTTCCGAAGGAAAGGGGGGGTATACTGTTTTACCCATGTCCGTCCTTCCGTCCGTCCATCCGTCCGTAACACTTTCGTTTCCGGGCTATTTCTCTGCAACCGCTTTTTGGAATTTGATGAAACTTCATAGGAAGGATCACCACCAAGTGTAGATGCGCATATCGTGTTTGCGTTCTGGTTGGATTATTTTTCACGGAGTTATGGCCCTTTACCCCACCATCAGGCTATGTATGACTAAATTCATTTCCGGGCTATTTCTCTGCAACCGCTTTTTGGAATTTTATGAAACTTTATAGGAAGGATCACCACCAAGTGTAGATGCGCATATCGTGTTTGCGTTCCGGTTGGATTATTTTTCACAGAGTTATGGCCCTTTACCCCACCATCAGGCTATGTATGACTAAATTCATTTCCGGGCTATTTCTCTGCAACCGCTTTTTGGAATTTGATGAAACTTCATAGGAAGGATCACCACCAAGTGTAGATGCGTATATCGTGTTTGCGTTCCGGTTGGATTATTTTTCACGGAGTTATGGCCCTTTACCCCTATGTATGACTAAATTCATTTCCGGGCTATTTCTCTGCAACCGCTTTTTGGAATTTGATGAAACTTCATAGGAAGGATCACCACCAAGTGTAGATGCGCATATCGTGTTTGCATTCCGGTTGGATTATTTTTCACGGAGTTATGGCCCTTCACCCCACCATCAGGCTATGTATGACTAAATTCATTTCCGGGCTATTTCTCTGCAACCGCTTTTTGGAATTTTATGAAACTTTATAGGAAGGATCACCACCAAGTGTAGATGCGCATATCGTGTTTGCGTTCCGGTTGGATTATTTTTCACGGAGTTATGGCCCTTTACCCCACCATCAGGCTATGTATGACTAAATTCATTTCCGGGCTATTTCTCTGCAACCGCTTTTTGGAATTTGATGAAACTTCATAGGAAGGATCACCACCAAGTGTAGATGCGCATATCGTGTTTGCGTTCCGGTTGGATTATTTTTCACGGAGTTATGGCCCTTTACCCCTATGTATGATTAAATTCATTTCCGGGCTATTTCTCTGCAACCGCTTTTTGGAATTTGATGAAACTTCATAGGAAGGATCACCACCAAGTGTAGATGCGCATATCGTGTTTGCGTTCCAGTTGGATTATTTTTCACGGAGTTATGGCCCTTTACCCCACCATCAGGCTATGTATGACTAAATTCATTTCCGGGCTATTTCTCTGCAACCGCTTTTTGGAATTTTATGAAACTTTATAGGAAGGATCACCACCAAGTGTAGATGCGCATATCGTGTTTGCGTTCCGGTTGGATTATTTTTCACGGAGTTATGGCCCTTTACCCCACCATCAGGCTATGTATGACTAAATTCATTTCCGGGCTATTTCTCAATATATTCACAAGCAATCATTGTCACAATATTAAGACTGTGGACTCCTTCAAATTATCATAACACACCAACACTTCCTCACTCATTCTAACCTTTCATACTCTTCAATACTTTTACCCCAATGATGCAATTCAACTTTTGATCTGTCTTTCAAAACATGAGCGGGGGTATCACTAGTGAGCAGTAGCTCACATATTTCTTGTTGAACTTTAAAAAAATAACTATTCTGAAATCTAAATACAAGGAATAAAAGTATCAAAAAGAGCCTTTTATTGTTTATCTTTTATTTAAAAACTTAAAAAGAAACCCTTTGCTCTCAAAAAGAACTTAATTTTCCAGCTTACACATAAATAAGAACATTTATCACTTTTCAGGCAACAAAATTTGTTCACAGACAAGTAACATGGTCTTTTCTCTAAGAAATAAAAGCATATCTGCATATTTAGATTCAATGTACTACATGAACCAATACTATCGATAGTTCCAACCACTATTGCGATAGTTATTGATCTTCAGTTTTACAATCGATGCATTACTATTGCCCTTGTCACTATTGCAATATATCGATAGTTTGAACTATCGCTACAGCCCTAGTTTTTGTGCGTTAATTGAATAACATTTTTGGCAAAGCATCATGCATATGCTCCATCTAAGTATAGACAAAATCTGAAATATTCATTTATAAATATGTATTGTATTTCTTCATTCTTTTCAATAATAAAACTTGTATACATAATATCATCAAAACAAATAATTGTACACACTTAAGTTTGAAAGCAGTTTTCACATCACTTTGTCTCCTAAGTCCTTAAATGAGCCTAAATAGTGTATACATACAAGAACGATTAGTCACTTGTACAATATATCAGAGACCTAAATAGAAATATATAATGTATATATATGTCTCTGAATATATGTACGAAGTCTCCGAAGTCCTTCATTTTTAGCTCACCAGAGCACGTAGTGCTCAAGGTGAGTTATTGTGATCGCCTTTTGTCCGTCGTTTGTCGTCAACATTTGCTTGTTACTATTCTAGAGGCAACATTTTGCATCCAATCTTTATGAAAGTTTATCAGAACATATATCTCCATCAAGTTCGAAACTGGGTCATGTGGGGTCAAAAGCTAGGTCACTAGGTCAAATTTAAAGAAAATCTTGTTAACACTCTGGAAGCCAGAATGTTTGTCTAAGTAATATCTAGGCCAAGTTCGAAACTGGGTCATGTCCGGTCAAAAACTAGGTCACTAGGTCAAATTTATGAAAAATCTTGTTAACACTCTGGAAGCCACATTTTTTGCTTGAGCATGTTGAAACTTTGTTAGAATGTTTGTCTTGGTGATATCTAGGCCAAGTTCAGTTATGGGTCATTTTGAATCTTTGTCGGAATATTTGCCTTGAAGATATCTAGGCCAAATCAAATATGGGTTCGGTCAGGTCCAAAACTAGGTCACTAGGCCATATTGTATAAAAATCTTGTTAACACTATAGAGATTGCATTTTTGACTTGGAGCAGCTTGAAATTTTGTCAGAAAGATTGTCCTGATGATATTGCCATTGGCACTGAAAGAGTTTAGTCTTAAAAAGCTCATTCTCAGGTGAGCGATCCAGGGCCTCAGGGTCTTATTTTCCTTCATATGCCACCCTTTTTAAATGATAACAGATGTCAAATGATAAAACGGACAAGCGAATGTCTACAGGAATTGGGCTACATACGCGTACATGAAATACATGTGAGCTTATTTTCATATCCGGTTACGATACAGCACAGGGCGAAAATAAAAATAAAAAAGTTTTCCACTCCAAATTACAGTTTAATTGACAGACCTACCTCGAACGTTTTATGGATTGATGACTATATGAACATTTTAGGAGTGCACACATGTGTCTTTTCTCCCCAAAAACAATAACAATCTATCGTCAGGGCAGCTTGTCAGATTTCTACTTTCATTTTGAACGGAAGTTGCAAGTTCTCCTTCGCAGAGTTGGCGTTCCTTACCATCTTCTTTAGTAAACTGAATCAATTGGCTAGATAATTAGTTGGAAGATAGTTTTTCATCGAAGCGTTTATGGTTAGGGGAGTTAGGCATTATGTTAATACTACCAAACATCCACGAAACCACTTCTGATCAACAATGAAAATTGAAAATGTCACGTGATATCATCAAAATTGCCGTACTACGATTTTATATTAAACGGAATTTTAAGAAACATAATAACATCTGAATTCTAATAGTGTCAATATTATTTTGTTTCTAAAGATTAAATTCTTTAAATTCTTTATGATTGAAACATGTAAAAAATTGGTATATATTCATACATTGTTTATGAATATATTAATTCAAACTTCAACGCAAAATTGTAAACGTAATACTTCAACCACTAATGCTGCCTTTTTACAGTCCTTTTTCAAAATTCAGATATCTTGATTCACCAATGTTTTCGAAAATGCAGTTATATTGCCTGATAATTGACACTACTTTTTTGTTGAAGGTTAAAAAAAGCCATTTCGATTTTTGGTTCCAAGCTTTACTCTGTCATACTGTTTATAATCAGGGAGCCAATTGTTGTACGATTTCTCAAAATGCACATGGCTATAGACAGTACCCTTAGGGGTACCGTCCAAAAATGAGCAGATTATACCAAATCTGCAGCAGATCACTTAGAGAACATCTTTATCTTCAAGTGTAATTATTGAGATAGTTGTAAACACATTGTGGCAAAAGGAGAAATAACTCATTATAAGCAACTTCATTTGTCACAAGTTGTCTGCCACAGAGGCGTCAACATGCATTATATTTGTGGGAAAGGGGTTAAATGGCTGATTTTAATGATTGTGTCATTTTAGGTAAATCCACGTCAGAAGAAGGTACTGTTAAGGACACAGTGATCAATGAAGAAAATTATATTCAGAGAGCTGGGATGACTCCAAACACAGCCAAGAGAACTGCTGACAGTCTGATTACCAGCACATTGGCAGACCTCAAGGACACCGAGACATCTAATGCAGCTGGCGTAAAACCCAGATTAAAGTCTCAAGTGGTGAGGAGAAGTAACGATGTATTGTATGATAGGAAATTTGAACATTTCAAGCTTTTGGCTGGTTCATTGCCAGAAGAGTTGTTGGATCTTTATGAAAATCCAACGAAACGCAGTAGACTTGAGTCTGTTGTAGTTGTTGTGAACCAGACTGACTGCCGCCCCTGATCAATTTTGTAATGTAATATACCCCCTTATCAGTTGTATCTTAACCCTTTCCCACATTCAACAAATTTACAGCAGACAACTTTGAAGACATCTTTAGTCAATATATGGAAAACATCAGTTAAT
Source organism: Serripes groenlandicus (assembly GCA_031761405.1). Classification (NCBI taxonomy): domain Eukaryota; kingdom Metazoa; phylum Mollusca; class Bivalvia; order Cardiida; family Cardiidae; genus Serripes; species Serripes groenlandicus. Next base: position 69,996,507 of record JASEVX010000010.1, read on the forward strand.
GAAGCATTACTAAAAAAAACTAATATTGAAATTGGTGTGACAAAAGGGGAAATAACTTTTTCATTAAACAGTTATCATTTTGCAACAATGATTTCAAAAGTCATCTGATGCAGAGGCTTCATAAAGAGTTTGTGGGAAAGTGTTTTGAACAATTGTTTTGTTACAAAAGTGTCTGCATATAGGAAAGAGATAATGTAATGCTTTGGATTCCACTTTGTCAAAGACTATATTTGAACAAGCGCAATAGCCTACTTTTCCCTATATATATACAGTACTCATACTTGCATACTGTTTTATCAATATATTTTTGTAAATTTGTATTACATCTTTTCTAGTATAAAATACATCATATTTATTTGAAGATCTATTCTAAGCGTTTTGTCCTTTTTTGAAATAAGTAAATATTATTATATTTATTATATCCCCCCGCAAACAAAGTTTTGGGGGGTATATAGGAATAACCCTGTCTGTCTGTCCGTCTGTCAGTATGTTCACATTTCTTGTAAGCACTACTCCTCCTTAACGGCTCAATGGATTTGGTTCAAACTTTACATGAAGGTTACACATCATATGTAGATATGCATGAAGGAAGATCAAATGCCTCAGATTCTTCCAAGGGGAGATAATTCAACTTAGAGGTTACCTGTGAGGGACTCCTGTGCACATACCTCCACATTTCTTGTAAGCACTACTCCTCCTAAACGGCTCAATGGATTTGGTTCAAACTTTACATGAAGGTTACACATCATATGTAGATACCATTGTGACATGATATTTTTCTATTTGAGTGTCTGGATTTGAATTTTAAACACAAATGGTAAACAAACATGTCTAACCAAGAACACAATTAAAAATTTAATCAATATTATGTAACATTCGATATTTATTTGATCAGAAAGACATTTGGAATATCAACAGCAAAGTAGAAACTCTACCATTGTATCCGATGCTTTGGGAGGGGAGCGGGGGGTATTCTTCAGAGAGCTTTGCTCACATTATTTCTAGTTTGTTTTGTGCCGTGCTTCTAATTATCCCCTTCCCACATTAACCCTTTCCCTCATACGACAATTCTGCAGCAGACGACTTTGAACATATTTTGCCAAAATATAGAAAATCTCTATAATTGAATGATCTATAATTGATAACCTATGACTAAAAGTGGAAAACATTGTGACAAAAGGAGAAATTGCACGTTTTATGCAATTTCTTCTTTTGTTACTATGTTTTCAAAAAGCCGTCTGCTGCAGAGGCGTCAGAAAGCGTCTATATGAGGAAAGGGTTAAGCTGCATTTGTAGCAGACGATTTATGAAACCATCATGTCAAAAGGAGACAATGGAAAATGCTCTTCAGCTACCGGTACATTCAATGATCATTATAGAGATTTTCCATGTGTTTGTCAAATGTCATTAAAGTCGTCTGCTACAGGCTTGTAGTATATGGCATATGGTCAAATCACTCTAGACACAACGTTAAACATGGAACAAGAGATGTTAATTCTGATTTCAGAGTGTTGACTCTGGTGTAGGCGACTGTAACAACAACAGAACAAGCAGGTATTTAAGAATTGTTACAATATTGTCTGCTGTTTGATTAGTAGTTGACTTGTCTTGGCATTAACCCTTTCACACTTAAAGAGACTTTCAAACTTTGAAAATGTTGTGGCAAAACGACAAATTACTCATTTTGAGCGTTTTCTCCTTTTGCTACAATATTTTTAACTGGATTTAATATTTAAACTTTCACTGAAAGAGAATTTCCATGTTTTTTGCCTAGATGATTCTGAAGTCTTCTGCTCCAAATTTATTGTGATAAAGGATTAGCAGACTGCTATAATTGATTGGGTTAAAATGCCGTTTCAACACATTTCCAGTCATAACATTGCAGCTAGTTCACATATCAATGTGTTTCTTGGTTTTCTGATGCAAGTCTTTAAAGCAACTGGCTGCTTTTTCCCATTGCCCATTACTGGAAGACGCTTGTCAAATTGACTTTTGTCAAATGGGGGAAAGATGGCCTTTCTGGGGTTGAAACTCACAGCCCCTATAATATTAACAGCCTTCATCTGTCCTGTGGCTTTGAAAACATTCGGAAAATCATATAACATTGGGATTAAATGATGTATGATTTTGACCAGATTTTTAGCTAACTATTGTGATCACATTTTATCCGTCCGTCGTGTGTCTACTCTACTAGTAACCTTTTGCATCCAATATTCATGAAAGTTTATATCTTCATCAAATCTTGGACAAGTAAATAGAACTGCAAACATTGTGGCAAACAGATAAATTAATCTGTTTTTCATAATTATTTCTATGGACATCTGTTTCAGAGGCATCAGAAAGCTTCTATAGTGGGTAAGGTTTAAATAATGGGGGGGGAAAAACAGACGTCTTATTTATATACTTTAACAGCTTCACCTGTATAGGCAGACATAACTCTCTCCATGAAGTAATGCTCGACGAGGGTTTCAACGAATATCCAGAGGATATACTTGCCATTGAAGAAGAACTATCATCATTTGATTATTCCGAACAACCTTCAAATAGACACTCTAAAGCTGATGGACAGATGAAAGAACAGTTCATACAAAGACCCGCATATCATTCCAGCAGCAGGCAGTGTCTACTAGAACGAGAGCCAATATCACCTAACTCGTTCTGCAGAGCTGAAGATATTGGTGTGATACTGTCACCCAGTGGTCAGTCTTATTTGGAACGGAGAGGTAAATGTTCATTATCATAATCTACAATTTAAAAACATGCAGCAGAAGACTATTTAAGCTGGGATCTTTTGTTCAACATTTAACCCTTTCCCTCATATAGACGCTTTCTGACGCCTCTGCGCAGCAGACAGCTTTTTGAAAACATAGTGACAAAAGAAGAAATTGCACAAAACGTGCAATTTCTCCTTTTGCCACAATGTTTTCCACTTTTTGTCATAGGTTATCCATTCAATTATGGAGATTTTCTATTTTTTGACAAAATACGTCTGCTGCAGAATTGCCGTACGAGGGAAAGGGTTAAGTGATTATGCTGCGTCTAGCAATAATAATGTCTGAACGAAAGTTTCAGCTTTAAAACCAGTCCACAGAAAAATATCTTAAATACACTATTTGTATAATTACTTATTTTATCCCATTAGTTCTTGAGATACTTGGCATTGAATTAACACATTTTACGGTTTTCCCTGGATGACTTGGATTAAAACATGCTTAGCCACCGGTATAGATTAACCCTTTCCCTCATATAGATGCTTTCTTACGCCTCTGCAGCAGTCGGCTTTTTGAAAACATAGTGACAAAAGCAGAAATTGCTCAAAACGAGCAATTTCTCCTTTTGCCACAAGGTTTTCCACTGTTAGTCATAGGTTATCCATTCATTTATAGAGATTTTCTTTGACAAAGTGTTTAAAGTTGTCTGCTGCAGATTTGTTGTATGAGGGAGAGGGTAAAGGCAGCAGGCTCACCCATTCCTTCTGATCATACCCTTTACTGTTAACTGCTCAACTCAATTAGTTTATATTGATATTCCTAGAATTGGCTATGGAGCTTAACCCTTTTGAAAATTCAGCGTTGAAAGGGTTAAAGAGGTTTACCCTTTTCCTCGCACAGAATGTGTCTGACACATCTACAGCAGATGTCTTTTGAAAATATTCAAGAAATTTCTCATTTTGCAACAATGTTTTCCACTTTTCAATATAAATTACTCTATCATTAGTACTTTTGCTTTGATGTTTTCAATGCTGTTTTCTGAAAGGGGGTTAAATAGTAAGTTGATGGGGAATGTAATGCAACATTTGGTACTTTAGAAACAAGTAATGTGTGTATCCAGTACACAGCTGATGAGTTGTTGGCAATAGGGATGAAGCCACTTAGTCAGAAAACACCGGAGTCTTGGACATACCTTGTACACGTCTTTCCTGGTGTATGTTTATCAAAGGTAAGACTTTTAATTTAGAGTCTTTCAAAAGCATCTGCAGATTTTGTCTATGTTTTGAAAGGTCAGCCTTTCTCCACTTGCAGATGCATCTGAAGCAAACTTTTGAAAACATATTTCTCATAGACATTTTCAAGAAATTTCTGTTTAACCCTTTCCCACCTGCTGAAGCATTTTAACCCTTTCCCTCATACGACAATTCTGCAACAGACGACTTTGAACGTATTTTGTCAAAACATCTCCATTTTCAAAAAGCCGTCTGCAGCAGAGGCGTCAGAAAGCGTCTATATGAGGGAAAGGGTTCATGCAAAAGCAGCAGACGACTTTTGAAAACAATGTGGTCAAAGATGAATTTGCACAAGATGAGCAATTTTCCTTTGGCCACAATGTTTTCAACTTTATTTAACAATTAAGCTATCTATGGAGATTTTCAGGTTTTTGTCTCTATTTTTTGAAAGTCGTATGCTGCAGATTTTTTGTATGTGCTATTTGCTAAAAGTTAATTGCTTCAAAAGTAGTCAGCTACCGATGTTTCAAAGGTTTTTATTTCTCACAAGTGCCATTTTGATGCCTCTGCAGCAGACATATTTTGAAAACATTTTGAAAACATTGTGTCAAAAGGAGAAATTGCCTTACAATAATCATATCTTATTAGTAGTTACAAATTCATTTTGAGCCCAGATGTTTTCAAAGTCATATGCTGCAGTTGTAGTTGGAAAAGGGTAAATGTTGTTAATCCGTCAATGACTTTTTAGATCACCTGTGAGCCAAAGGCTCAAGGTGAGCTTTTCTGATCACTCTCTGTCCGTCTTCTGTCGCTTTAGCTTTAAACATCACCTCCTCCTTAAACACAGGACCACTTTCAACCAAACTTCACAGGAATGTTCCTTTGGAGGCCCTCTTTCAAAATTGTTCAAAGATTTAAATTCCATTGAGAACTCTGGTTGCCACGGCAACAAAAAAGGGAAAATTAACCAAAACTTAAAAAATCTTCTTGACTAAAAGTAGAAGGCCCCGGCCTTTGATATTTGGTATGTAGCTTCATCTAGTGGACCTCCACCAAGTTTATTCAAATTATTTTACATTCACTGATTGGTTTCTATGTACATGTATAATTTGAAATGCTGCCTGCTCTTAATATTTGAAAATTATTTATGTGCATGTTCCTGCATGTTCCTGCAACAATAACAAGCTGTCAACTGTTTTAAAATTAACTTTATATCATGAAAATTGGAAGTAAGGTTCAGTGAATTCAAAACAGGGAAAAATAGAACTGAGCTATTTCACCATTTCATTATTGACTGCTGCAGAGTGAGAGATAGCTGTAAAAATATAGAGTAAACTCTGGCGGCATTGTTCTTTAAAAGATTAATGTACTAATTGTACAATGAAAGAACTAAATTCTCAGCAGCATTCTATAACAATTGTTTTTGATGAATATTAGACTGTTAAAGACTGTTCTATGCCTTAATTTGTGTCTTGAAGATTGCATTTGCATGATCAGTAATTTGCATGGTCACTAATCTTCAGGACATCTTCTAAACAATCTGCACATTACAGACAGAATCTGATAAGTCTTGATGCGACGCCATTCTTTTCCCACTTACAAACTCATTCTGACCTGATTGACTTTTGTGGCAAAAGAAGAAGTTGCTCATGATGAGCAATTTATACTTTTATGCCACAATTATTTCAACTCTATTCAATAATTAATACTTTAATTAATAGAAATTTATCATATTTTCACCTAGATGATTTCAACGTCTTATAGAAAGGGATACTAGATTCTATATGTAGATCATAACTATATATTTACAATGACAGGTGGACAGGTTTAATGCCTCTATTTACAAAGAAGAAAGAGGGTATGTGTTGGAGAATTTTTATGTTAAAGGGTAAGTTTTTAATGGTTGTTAATAAATTAGTGGATAGATTTGTTATATATAAAAGGGGGAAAACAGTAAAGGAACTGTTGGTTACTGACCCTATAAAAATATTTTTTAAATCTTGTTTGTTGAATGTTTCAAGTTTTCAATTTTATTTTATTTTAAGAATTTATTGTTACAAAACATTCCACATCCCTACTGCATAACTGGTTTATTATCCCCCGCCTATGAAATAGGGAGGGGGATATTGAAATGGCGTTGTCCGTCCCTCCGTCCTTCCTTCCTTCCGTCCGTCCGTCCGTCACCTGCATTTTCTCAGTAAATAGCTGGTAGAATTTCATGAAACTTAAAATAAATATGAACCACTATACTGGGATGATGCCCGTCCAATTTTTTTTTTGATTAGTCAATTTTCCTTGGAGTTATTGCCCTTGATTTTTTGAAAAATCTACGTTTTCAGCCATTTCTCAGTAACTAGCGGGTAGAATTTCATGAAACTTAAAATAAATATGAACCACTATACTGGGATGATGCCTGTTCATTTTTCATTTGGATTAGTCAATTTTTCTTAAGAGTTATTTCCCTTGATTTATTAAAAAATAATCGTTCGCAGCCGTTTCTCAGTAACTAGCGGCTAGAATTTGATGAAACTTGAATGTAATATTAACCAACTTCCTGCCATTATTCCCCTCCAACTCTTTTTTGGATTCCTTAATTTTTTTTAGAGTTACTGCCCCTGATTTATTAAAAAATCCACGCCTACAGTTATTTCTCAGTAACTAGCTGCTAGAATTTGATGAAACTTGAATGTGATATGAACCAACATCCTGCAATGAACTTCTGAATAAATATGGTATAAAATCATTTACATTTATTATAACACTGTCTGATACATAACTATCCATGCATTTTTAGCTCCACTTTAAGAAGAGTAAAGATATCTATTGTATTTGTGTCACTGTTGGTTTAAGAAGCAAAACCTAGTATTCACATTTTTCCTGTGTTATTTAAGAAATAACAAATGACACCCCTTTAGTTTTGTAATATTGATTATTAGCCCTTTCACCGCATAAATACTCTGTTGAAAATAGTGCAGTTCCAGATAAGACGCCGCTTTTAAAGGTGGCGTCTTATCTTGGACTGCACTATTTTGCAATAATTGATGTTCCCGAGTAAGCAGTTTCGGAAAATACAGTTTTATTTAATCGTCCCTCTGATTTATTTCGTTAAAATATTTTATCATAAAGTAATCCCAGTCGATATTTTATAATTTGGCGCGGAACGGGATAAACCAGTGTCATAACTTTATTCTTTCCCCTTGATCTTGTGCGAAGAAGTTGAAATTTAAAGGTCAATTGCACATTAAACATAAAGACCTTCATGCACAAACAAGCCATCAATTACAAACAAGCCATCGTTGGCGGGGGATATCTTTTCACTGAAAATGCTTGTTATTTTTGATATGGTGTTTTCAATCCTTTCCCACATTCAACCAAATTTAAGCAGACAGCTTTATAAAAATAAATTGACAAAAAATAAATCTATTATTATAGAAATCATTGTGGCAAAGGCAGAAATTTCTGTTTGATTAGCAATTTTTTGTCACAAAGTTTCAAAAGTCGTCTGCTGCAGATTGCTTCAAAATGTGTCTGCAGGTGTACGGGTGAATGAAGACTAATGGTAATTATATTAAGATATTTTAGAATTTTTAGGGTAAATATATTTGATGGAACTCTATTATTAGGCGCAGTAATATACCTCCAATGATGGAAACAAACTTCAGCCAACCCCGGACTGGTTTTGGTATTCCCCACAAAAGAAACACAGACAACCAGACTAACGAAGTATGGACTTAGTCCAGCATGCAATCTCGTTCCTTGTTAAACCCGTTATAAACAGTTCAAAGTTCTAGTTCATTATAACACAGTTGTAATTAACCTGTTAAGCTATCATGGGCACGAAGTTCTAGTTCATTTTAACACAGTTGTTTGTTATATTAACCTGTTAAGCTATAATGGGCACAAAGTGCTCTAGGTGAGCTAATGTAGTCATTAGGTAAATTTCGCAATTTCGTTTACTGGAATGCTCCTGGCTGCATCAATATGGAGGTAAAATGAGAACAACATTGAAATTCTTCTCCTGAAAGTATGTCAATTTGTCAGAAATATCCTATAAGACCCTCCACATAAATTGTGCAATTCATTTGATTGATTTAAAAAACATTGCTGCCAGGTTGTGTCAGAAATTAGAGGGGAATGACATAAAAGTTTCTTAAATTTGACATCTTTTTTTGCAACAGTAAGTAATCTTGTTGGTTAAAACAGGACTGGTTTCCCTTATGTGCATAAATCCATGTGTTGAAATTCACAGGTACAAAGTTGGTTAAATTATTTTAATAGGTGAACAATCTGCGCCTTGGAGACTGAGGTTGCTCTCATTTATAATCAGAAGATATGCAGTTATGCACATATTGCATAATCTTTCCTTGTACAAAAAGGGTTATATTAGATTTAGCAAATTAATTTAACCATTTTCCTCCCTCATATAGATGCTTTCTAATGCCTCTGCAGCAGACGGCTTTTTGAAAACATAGAGACAAAAGCAGAAATTGCAAGCAATTTCTCCTTTTGCCACAATTTTTCCAATTTTAGTCATAGGTTATCCATTTAATTATAGAGATTTTGTATTTTTTTACAAAATATGTTTAAAGTCACCTGCTGCAGAATTGTCATATGAGGAAAAGGGTTAATGCTGTAGATGATTTTTGAAAACATTGTAACAAATAGAGAAATTGCTTACAATGAGCAATTTCGCCGTTTGCCACAACTCTTTTCAATAATCAAAAGTTTATAGAGACCATATTTTTGTAAGTTTTCTATGATATCTGCTGCAGATTTGTTGTATTTGGAAAAGCAATAATGTCCTGAAAAGTTTGTTGTTTTTTAAAGGGCCACACAATTATATGAGCCATCCGGGGCTTTTTGACCCAGTTGTTAAAATTTACAATGTTTTCAACTCTTCTTAAATTAATTCATTATACATAATGAGGTTTTTGACGCAGAATTGTTTTGTTTATGAAAGGGTTTAATTGCATTTGTCAGCTTTGTTTCCCGAAAAACCAATGACTGGAATTTTAATGTCTACTTTTATACTCCAAACAAGAAAGCATTTTCAACATTAATTTGAAAACATGTTGCTGGAAAAATAGATAAAAGGTATATGTTTAACTGTACAAACTGAACACAAATTATTGTTGTAAAGTGACATTTTTCCCTTGAAAAAATTAGACTTTGTTGTAGATTTGTTTCTGGGGCAATTATATAAATAGAAGGTATAGATTTGTTTTGAGTTCTTAGACTTACAGTTGATGAACTTATAGGGCAAGTAAGAAAGGTGATGGTATGTATATACATAAACTTATTCATATAATTAGTAACATTTAAGAAATATTTAGTGTAGATGCAGTCATTGAAATTACCTTTCAATATTCACTGGCCCTAAAGTCCTTAATCTTTGGTAAGGCTATGTAATATTACATGTTAATTTACACTGGCCAAAGGAAATCTTTCACTGTATCAAAAAGTTACTGACAAGGGACCATAGGACGACTGCTAATTTCCCAGACTGTATATCGAGGGCTTGGCGTGAAACGGTTGTAACTAAAGACCTATTTAAAAGAAACCCGATTTTGGGGCAATTTTGACCCCTTTGATAACAATGCAAATTTAGGTGCCATTGCTCGTTCTAACTTTCCATTGTTCTCCAAGAAAATTTAATTAATGCTTATAAAGACTTTATGGCGAGGTGATTAACCTTGGTAAAAAAATACCAATCTTAGTTACAACTGTTTTATGCCAAGCGTTGTACTTGATATGAACGCTTTCCCCTTATATAGACGCTTTCTGACGCCTCTGCAGCAGACGGTTTTTTTCAATTATAGAGATTTTTTTCATTTGTTGACAAATTATGTTCAAAGTCGTCTGCTGCAGAATTGTCGTGTGAGGGTTGCAAAGTCCCTAAGAACAGTCGATGTTGCCTATTTGGTGGCACAGATCATTGTTAATCAGTTGTTAATGTATTTCGGAAATACGACTGAATGATGTAGTGATCACAGGATTGATCAGTGACTTGGTCATACAAAAGATTTCCTTGGCACTCAGGAGTAATTCGCCTTGCTTGCTGTTGGCAGGATGAATGTAAGAATAATTTTTGTAACTTAACCCTTTCCCTCATATAGACGCTTTCTGACGCCTCTGTAGCAGACGACTTTTTGAAAACAGTGACAAAAGAAGAAATTACTCAAAACCAGTAATTTCTCCTTTTGCCATAATGTTTTCCACTTTAAGTCATAGGTTATCCATTTAATTATAGAGATTTTCTATTATTTGACAAAATTGTTTAAAGTCGTCTGCTGCAGAATTGTTGTATGAGGGAAAGGGTTAACGAGGAAATGCCGCGATATAACTGATATTTTATTTTAAACACCATTTGTTGTATGAAAATCATATACATGTAGATCAGGATAAGGGTTAAATTCAATCTGTTTTTTAAATGGCTGTACAATAAACATTATATTATAGGGCATGTTATGCCTAAAACCCAGATATCTATCATTAGTATTTATTTATAATTTTTTCAAGGAAGTGATTAGTGTTGGGTATTTGAAACTAACCACCCAGAATACATTGTGTCAGTCATGGTGAAGTTCTCTTTGGTAAGGCACATTTCATAGACTAATACTGGTTTTGTTAACCCAGGGATAATGAACTGTCGATGGATATACTACCGAAATAATGTTAAAAATGGCATAAAACCCTCAATAAAACAAAATTAAAATTACAACTTCTTCAGAACAAAAATGATGGAAATGCCTTTCTTAAATGGTGTGTTAAGTATTGAAAGTTAATTATCTTTTACATTGTATCTATTTGTGCAATATGTTCATTTTTTTACGTGACCATTTTTAGCTTGTCTGATTTTTTTAAAACAAAAGAAGAGCTTTTGTGTTCACTTGATTGGCATCGTTGTCATGTTGGTTAAGTTTTGCGTTTAGGTCACTTACAAGGAAACTATCAAAGCTATTACTTTAAAACTTGGAAAACTTTTTTATCTAATACAATTCAATGTATGCTAAGGATGCTGAGTGCGACCTGGGTTTTTTTGGGGGTAAAAAACATGATTTTGATGGATTTTGGTGGATTTTGAGAATAGGTCATAGCTACTTCGATTGATTTCAAATTGTTTACAAACAAGTTATAGATAATGTACTTCAACATATCAAATTGGGGTATGAGTCATACATTTAGGGGGTGAATATTGTTTTGTATTTATTGGATCTTAACCCTTTCCCACATACGACAATTCTGCAGCAGACGACTTTGAACGTATTTTGTCAAAACATGGAAAATCTCTATAATTGAATGGATAACCTATGACTAAAAGTGGAAAACATTGTGGCAAAAGGAGAAATTGCACGTTTTGTGCAATTTCTTCTTTTGTCACTATGTTTTCAAAAAGCCGTCTGCGGCAGAGGCGTCGGAAAGCTTCTATATCAGGGAAAGGGTTAAGCTTACATGTGATCTATCACTTTACAACTTGGAATACCTGTTCACTATGAAATCTATGCAATTTAAATGTTGGCCAGTTTTTTAGATAGAATATTAATTATATTATACATGTTATTGTGTTATAAATATAGCATATGTGATACTGATATAATGTCTTCCATTTGTTCATTGAATTTTAAGCTCACCTGAGCATGAAGTGCAGCGCTAGTTATTGTTATCATCCAAGCTTTGTCTCTCTGTCTGTGTTCGTATTTTCCTACAAACAACAACTCCTAAACCAATGGACTAATTTATAAATATTTGCAGTTGACCTCTTTCAAATTTGTTCAAAGAGTTTAGTTTCATGAAGAACTTTGATTGCTGCGTGGCATTAGAAAAGGGAAAACTACCAAAACATCTTCTTGTCCGAAAGTACTGGCTTGATTTGAAACAATTTGGCAAACTTATTGCTTTCGCGACACAATGCAAAACATTGCGACAAGGGCCGGATGAGCTTTTTCACCCAAAATTTATGCTCGGGTAAACTACAAAGATTTCATTGGGAGAAATTAAATTGTTTTTAACTGTTATACAATTATATACACAAACATTCAATTTTAGAGATTGTTTATCTTTTTATCATCCATGAATATGGACGTGCTACATACTTTATACAAATCATTTTATGTCTTGAAGTTTTCCTGTAAGTTTCAACCCTTTCCCACATACAACAAATCTGCAGCAGACAGCTATGAAAGCATCTGGGCAAAATTATTGTAAATCTCTTGAAATGTAAGTATTTTAATTAAATGAAGTTGAAAATATTGTGGCACAAGAAGAAATTGCTCAGCATGAGTCTTCTGCTGCAGATTTGTCAGAATGCATCTTCTGCAAAATGCAATTTGGAAAGGGGTTAAATTGCAGAAAAAAATTATGTTAGTTTTTGCTTGCTTTACATGACTTGGCCAATATGTGTATAGATGCATTATTATAAGCCAATATGTGTATAGATGCGTTGTTATTGGTCAATATGTCTATAAATGAGTTGTTATTGGCTAATATGTGTATAGATGCGTTGTTATTTTGATTGCCTGTAAGGCAGGGAAATCGTTATCATTGTTGTTTTCCTGTCTGTCTGACCATCGCATTAAAATTATTTGACATGCCAGCAGCACATGTGCTCTTTGGCATACTCTTGTTATTGTTGAAGCAAAACATTATTATTTTTGTTATTATTATTTTTTTCATTATTATTATTATTGATTATTATTATGATGATTATTATTATTATACCCCCTTCGAAGAAGAGGGGGTATATAGGAGTCACTGTGTCGGGCTGTCGGTCGGTCGGAAGCCATATTTTGTCCGGCCTATTTCTTACAAACCACTGGGTGGAATTCAATAAAATTTTACATGGAGCTTCTATACCAAGAGGAGATGTGCATATCCTAAAGGGGTTACAATTGCATGATATTTTATAGAGTTATGGCCCTTTTACTAATTAAGTTATGGTGTAGGTCAAGGTGCTGTTTAGGGGGTATTTATCATCTTCAGTGATAGTTCTAGTTATTATTGTTATTATTATTATGATTGTTATAGTTGGAATCATTTTTGTGACTCCTGCCTGGGCAGAGTAAAACATTGGGATCACTTCTCCAGTGTCTATCCATGCTTCCATCCCTTTGTCTGCCTGTCACATCTTTACTGAATGTCCCTGGGCGGGTGACACATTGTTCTTCAAATGCTTGTTATATTTAGTTTCTCTCAGGGCATACATGCGTAATTTGCCGTTCATATAAAGCATTTAACATTTTACATACCTTATATAAAGGATTAGTTAAACAAAAAATAATAAAAGGTGATATATATTTCTTTTATATTTCTTCTTTCTATTTTCTCCCTTGTGATTTTGGCTAAAAAAGATAAGGATTGGTGATATCACTGGTATATGTGCAATATTGGCTCAAAGGGTCCTTAAAATAAGAATTCTTTTGCTGTCTGAATCAACCCAATGATTCTACAACACCTTTGCTTTGTCTACCGATTAACCCTGTCCCACATAAAAATCATCTACAGCGGATGGCTTTGAAAACATCTGGACAAAAATGTGACAAATTCCTTTAAGTGAAAGTAAAGTTAATGAATAAAGTTGAAAACATTGTAACAAAGGAAGAAATTGCTCATCATGGGTAATTTATCCTTATATCAAAATGTTTTCTTAAGTTGTCTTCTGCAGATGAGTCAAAATGCATTTATTTTGGGATAAGCTTCCTGGAAGAGAGTGTAAAACATCTGAAAACTATGAAAAATCTCATTATTTGAGAACATTGTTGCAACATGGAGAACTTGCTCATTTTGCCATAACATAAAACATCTGAAAACTATGAAAAATCTCATTATTTGAGAACATTGTTGCAACATGGAGAACTTGCTCATTTTGCCATAACATAGTGCTCATAGTCTTAATTCAACATAGTTTTCAAGGTTGAGATGTTGCTATCCTTACTGCATGCTTCAATACTATCAATGCTTAGTTCTCCTTGGTAATACCATGAGTTGACGTCTGCATCAAAGTGCTTCTAATTAACCTCATAGGAAAATTGATTAAAGACCAATTTTTTCCTTTTTCTAAATGTTTGAAAAATGTTTGTATTTTGCAATTATTTAACAGAAGCTTCCTCAAACATTTCCAAAAGGTAAGAATTAAAATGATGATAAATGATTAAATAATCTCATACAGAGTCTTGAAAATTGGTGTTTGTTATTATGGATGATTGGCCATAGATAGACTCTTACGAGAAGTAATTAAGCAATGTAGAGGAAAAGGTTATTGGCATGTCAGTGAAATCATAGGCAATCATAACCCCATGCATGAGCAAAGGCAATCATAACCCCATGCATGAGCAAATGCAATCTTAACCCGATGCATGAGCAAAGGCAATCATAACCCCATGCATGAGCAAATGCAATCATAAACCCATGCATGAGCAAATGCAATCATAACCCCATGCATGAGCAAAGGCAATCATAACCTCATGCATGAGCAAATGTAATCATAACCCCATGCATGAGCAAAGGCAATCATAACCCCATGCATGAGCAAAGGCAATCATAACCCCATGCATGAGCAAAGGCAATCATAACCCCATGCATGAGCAAATGCAATCATAACCCCATGCATGAGCAAATGCAATCATAACCCCATGCATGAGCAAATACAAACATAACCCCATGCATGAGCAAATGCAATCATAACCCCATGCATGAGCAAATGCAATCATAACCCCATGCATGAGCAAAGGCAATCATAACCCCATGCATGAGCAAATGCAATCATAACCCCATACATGAGCAAAGGCAATCATAACCCCATGCATGAGCAAATGCAATCATAACCCGATGCATGAGCAAATGCAATCATAACCCCATGCATGAGCAAATGCAATCATAACCCCATGCATGAGCAAAGGCAATCATAACCCCATGCATGAGCAAAGGCAATCATAACCCCATGCATGAGCAAAGGCAATCATAACCCCATGCATGAGCAAATGCAATCATAACCCCATGCATGAGCAATACTAATGACATTCTCAATATCATCTGCATTGAAAATATACTCATAAAATTAAGGCTTGTGGAACAATTAAAAGCCTGAGATAAAGAAAATTTGCCCATCTTGTAAAAGCTCTGTTTTCCTTAATTACACCATACAACAGGTTTAATCCAGTTAACCCTTTCCCTCAGACGACTTTGAACGTATTTTGTCAAAACATAGAAAATCTCCATAATTGAATGGATAACCTATGACAAAAAGTGGAAAACATTGTGGCAAAAGGAGAAATTGCACGTTTTGTGCAATTTCTTCTTTCGTCACTATGTTTTCAAAAAGCTGTCTGCTGCAGAGGCGTCAGAAAGCGTCTATATGAGGGAAAGGGTTAATCTCTAACAGCTTTCCCTTTTCCACATGTAGATGATTTTTTGATGACTCTACAGTCGATGCCGTTTAAAAACACTGGCAAAATGATGAGCAATTTCTCATATTGCCAGTTGTTTAACTTTTTTCAGTCATTTGTAGTTTTTAGCTCCACTGGCTGAAAGCCAGTCGAGCTTATGTCATGGCGAATTGTCCATCGTGCGTGCGTGCGTGCGTTAACTTTTTCCTTTAAACGACTTCTTCTCCCTAACCACTTGGCCAATTTGGTTGAAACTTCATGGGAAGCATCCTCTCAATGTCCTCTACTAAATTCCTTCAATTTTTTTTGATCCATTCAAAATTCTGGTTTCCATGGCAACCGAAAGAAAAAAATAGTGAGAACTTAAAAAATCTTCTTCTCCGAAAGTGTCAGGCCGATTTTCAAATAATTTTGTAGAAATGTTCCTTGGGTGACCCTTTATTAGATTCCTTCAAGAAATTTTGATTGGGCGAAAAACATGGCCGCCAGGGGGCGGGGCTTTTTTGCCTTATATAGCTATAGTGAAAACTTAAATAATCTTCTTCTCAAAAAGTGTTCAGCAGATTTTCAAATAATTATGTAGAAATGTTCCGTGGGTGACCCTCTATCAGATTCCTTCAAGCCATGTTGATTGGTAAAAAAACATGGCTGTCACAGGGCGGGGCTATTTTGCCTATATGGCTAAAGAGCAAACTTAAAAAATCTTCTCCTCCAAAAGTGTCAGGCCGATTTTCAAATAATTTTGTAGAAATGTTCCTTGTGTGAACCTTAATTAGATTCCTTCAAGAAATGTTGATTGGGCGAAAAACATGGCCGCCAGGGGGCGGGGCTTTTTTGCGTTATATAGCTATAGTGAAAACTTAAAACATCTTCTTCTCCGAAAGTGTTCAGCCGATTTTCAAATAATTTTGTAGAAATGTTCATTGGGTGACCCTCTATCAGATTCCTTCAAGCCATGTTGATTGGTCAAAAAACATGGCCGCCAGAGGGCGGGGCTATTTTGACTTATATGACCATAGTGAAAACTTAAAAAATCTTCTCCTCCGAAAGTGTCAGGCATATTTTCAAATAATTTTGCAGAAACATTCCTTTGGTGACACTCTACAAGATTCCTTTAAGCCATGGTGGTTGGTAAAAAAAATAGCCACCACGGGGCAGGGCTGTTTGGAGATTTTATTTTTGCCTTATGGCCGTGGAGCGATACTGGCCCTCTTGGGCCTCTTGTTTCATAATTATTCTGGATGTTTTCATCTGCTCTCTTTGGGGAATGGTTAAACATCCTTGGACATTGAGACAATATCCTTCATGATATCCTGTTGTAAAAACAACTTAGCAAAAATTGTTAACATTTATATATTATTCAACCTTTCCTGAAGATATTTTCCTCATAAAATTTGCTGAAGATACATCAAAGTGATCGTTCCGAATGAATATAACACTGAATATACAAATTAGACTGTTTGGGCCTTTCAAACCAAAGGAGGTAATTATTGCCTCTTTTTAACAAGATTACAGAAATATGTATGGTAGTGCAATAAGTGGGATCACAATTCGTTCATGAATAAACAACGGATCTGCAGCAGACAACTTGGTTAATGCCAAACCAGGGAAATTAAAAACCTCTTGAAATAAAAAAAAAATTGGCAAAGGTGAAAATGCTGATTATGAGCAATTACTCTTATGCAATTGAGATTTCAAAAATCATCTGTTGCAGGTGCATCAAAATTGGTCTGCATGCAGGAAATGGTTTTATGTTAAAAAGGCAGACTGTGTTGGTAGTGTAGTGAAACTGCATATGTCTCACCTGATATAGCCAACTGCAGCATACAACTTTCGAAAATGTTTTGGCAAATGAACATTTTACCTGAATATGTTTAACCCTTTCCCTCATAAAACAATTCTGCAGCAGACGAATTTGAACAAATTTTGTCAAATAATGGAAAATCTCTATAATTGAATGGATAACCTATGACTAAAAGTGGAAAACATTGTGACAAAAGGAGAAATTGCACGCAATTTCTTCTTTTGTTACTATGTTTTCAAAAAGACGTCTTCTGCAGAGGCATCAGAAAGCGTCTATATGAGATGTTTTCAAAAACGTCTAAAGATTTATTGTTTATGGCAATCAACACAATTCTTTAGTCTTCCAAATTAAATCATCTAATAACAATGTAAAATGTGGATAAAATGTGGCAAGCTTTAGGTAGAACATTAAGACATCAAGAAATCAGTCAATATTATCTCCTTTTAATAATTTATTGTACAGGCATGCAAATTAATCCTTATTAACCAACAACATCTGCAGACGCATTCTACAGCAGAGGTTTTTTTTAAACATCACAACAAAAGGAGAAATTGCTCAAAACGAGCAATTTCTTCTTATGACACAATCTTTTCAACTCTTTTCATTAATTATACCTTCAATTATAGAGATATTCCATATTTTTGAGTAGACATTTTCAAAGTCGTCTGCTGTAGATTTGCTGTATGTGGGAAAGTGTAAACACCCACTAAATGCGCCAAAATTGTGATAAGAATGATTTAATAGATATTCAGTTTTCTGTAACCTGCCTTGGCAGGGTCACACATATATCAACCCTGTCTATCAGGAGACAAATGTAGACCTTCAAACAATCTAAACAAAAATATGTTCTATGTTTCAGAGAAAACCCATTTTGCCTACAGAGTGTGCCTACAGTGCTCTAGAAAGCGATTTTCAAGACCTCACTATAGTTGTTGACCAATACCAGAGAAATGTCCACCTTTTCCAACGACAGGCAGATCACCCAAAACCATGTTTACAACCGAGGATCACAGATGCTCACAGATCACACAGTATAGATCCTTCCATACAGACGAGCCAGAGATCAGGAGTTTCTGTAGATACAGCTAAGAGGGACGTTCCCAAGGTTTACAGTAGACATGTGGACTTGGATTCTAAGTGTGATGTTAGTGTTAGACCAGACCGTGGTTCAATCAAGCTCTTTGCTGCAGCGAAAAATGCTTTAAAGGCCAACACTAGTAGGATGGTCTCCATTCAATTACCAACATTGATTGAAGAGAGTGTGCAGTGTACAGGTACTAGAGCAGGCAGGAGTCGGGACACGAAGATGGCTTCACGACCAAACCAGTATCATGAGGAGAACTTTTACATTAATACTGATCTGCCTGAGAAGTGTTTTTGGTGATATTTAAAAAAGAGTAGGATCTTCATGACATAAAATATTCATAGCGAATACATCTTAGATCTTTTCCATATGCATTCGACCACTGCAACATTGTGACGAAAGGAGGAATTAATGACCAATTTTTACAACAAGATTTTCCAGACTTTTTTCATATTTGTTTTATGTAGGAAAGGTTTTTCTTTATACTTATTTTACCTGCCAAAGGCTGATTGGATATTGGTATTGCATTCCCATTTGTAGTCTTATCTAAGGCATAGATGGAAGATTTGGAAGGAGGGATTTGAT
This sequence comes from Serripes groenlandicus, assembly GCA_031761405.1. NCBI lineage: Eukaryota > Metazoa > Mollusca > Bivalvia > Cardiida > Cardiidae > Serripes > Serripes groenlandicus. The sequence goes on from JASEVX010000010.1 coordinate 70,015,304, forward strand.
TTAACATTTATTGATTTAAACCACAAAAGGGACATACCACACAGGGAATTTCAGAACAACTGCCTTGGAACTTATATTTCATATAGATGATATGTCTTATATATAACAATTGCACCGTGAACACTCTAAAGATCCCATTTTTCGTCATTATGTCCCTATGGTTAGTTCTCTTAACCCTTTCCTTCATACGACAATTCTGCAGCAGACGACTTTGAACGTATTTTGTCAAAACATAGAAAATCTCCATAATTGAATGGATAACCTATGACGAAAAGTGGAAAAACATTGTGGCAAAAGGAGAAATTGCACGTTTTGTGCAATTTCTACTTTTGTCACTATGTTTTCAAAAAGCTGTCTGCTTTAGAGGCGTCAGAAAGCGTCTATATGAGGGAAAGGGTTAATATGTTGCTCAAAAAAAGCTTAAGTGGTTACCATGATTTTACCACCAAAGAACCATGTACAACTTACTTTTGTCCCTTGAAACATGGTGCTGTTTGATATAATTTCCTCATTTTAAAAGTGCTTGTTACGAATTTCTTTATTATGTTGTTAACTGTATACATGATATGGTTATTGTTTGCTTTAATACTTTCCCTCATGCAGAGGACTTTTGAAAACATTGTGGCAAAAGGAGAAATTGCTCATGATGAGTAATTTACTAATTTCTCCTTTTGCCACATTTTTTTTTGCAACTCTTTTCAATAGCTATACATTTATATATATACGAATGTTCATATGTTTAGTTGTCAATGTCACCTGCTAGAGATTGTTGTATGGGGGAAAGGTTTAAAATATATGTCTAAGAGAGAACAAAATGTATATAAGGTACATTTTTAGCTCACCAGAGCACGAAGTGCTCAAGGTGATTTTTTGTGATCGCCTTTTGTTCGTCTATGTCCGTCGTCAACTTTTACCTTGTTAACAATCTACAGGCTACACTTTGCATCCAATCTTTATGAAAGTTTTTCACAACATTCCTCTCCATCAAATCTTGGACAATTTCGAAACTGGGTCATATTTGATAAAAAAATAGGTCAGTAGGTCAAATTGAAGGAAAATCTTGTTAACACTCAAGCGGCCGCATTTATTGCGTCAGAAAGTTTGTCTTGGTGAGACCTAGGTAAAGATTGAATATGGGTCATGAGTCAAAAACTAGGTCACAATGCCAAATTTAAGGAAAATCTTGTTTTTCTCAAATGTTCCTTGGGTGACCCTCTACTAAGATTGTTGAAATTATTTTGATGATATGATCTGTTAAAAACATGGCTTCTCTTATTAAGTCTTAAATAGCACATTCTCAGGTGAGCTCTCCAGAGCCTCGTGGCCCTCTTGATTTGTAGTTAGCAGAATATTATAAGGAAAAGAAGAAATTGTTTGTTTTGAACAATTTTCCATTGTCATTATCACTAAGGTTTAACCCTTTCCCACATAGAGACTCTCTGATTTCTCTGCAACAGACGACTTTTGAAAACATTGTGGCAAAAGGTTAAATTGCTCATAATGAGTAAGTTCTCCTTATGTCGCAATATTTTCAACTCTATTCTATGAACAAGCTTTCATATTTTAAAAGAGATATTCCATATTTCCCTAAATAGATTTCATAGTCGTCAGCTGCAGATGTGTTGTATGTCAGAAAGGGTTAGTTAACAAATCCTTTGCAAGAGTAAAGAAAAAAACGGACCAAATCACTCTTTATGTACATTCCTGTTTATATTACATTTCCGGTTGACAGATATTTGTGATTATAATCTTGGCTATTAACTTGCATAATAATTATATTTATATTTGGGTCATGGTTTTTTTAGCTCACCAAAGCACTCAGTGCAGGTGAGCTTTTGTGATTACTCACCGTCCATTGTTGTTTGTCTGTCTGTCTGTCCAACTGCTCACAATTTCCTACAAACAACTTCTACTCCTGTTTGGTCAATTTTGATGAAATCACAGGGAAGATCCTTGGTTGGTGCTCTTTCAAAATTGTCCAAAGAAATTCATTCTATGCAGAACCCTGGTTGCCATGGACACCGAAAGGCCTAAAGCTAAGATAATTGTTGTTGTATTATTGTCTAGTGGTCTTCTACCAAGATTGTTTAAATTATGCCCCTGGGTTCAAAATTGGTCTTGCCCTGGGTCAGCTGTTGTACATGGATATACATAGGGGAAAACTTTGAAAAGCTACTCATCTGAAACTAAAAGACATAGAGCATAGATATTATATGTGTATCAATGTCCAAGATTGTTCAAATTATGCCTCTGGGTTCAAAATTTGCCCAGTCAAAGGGATCACTTTTAGAGAGGGTTATATTGGGAGAAACTTTGAAAATCTTGGCTGAAACTAAAAGGGCCTACAGCTTAGCTGTTTGGTGTGTATTATTGTCTAGTGGCCCTCTACCAAGATTGTTCAAGATATGGCCCTCTTCTTTGACATAGAGATTTATAGGGAAACAAAGGCTAAAGGTGATCTATTGTGATCACTCTCTGTCCGTCAACAACCAGTTGATATTGGTCCATTGTCTGTTGTTAATTTAAGCTTTAAACAATTTCCTTCTAAACCACTGGACCAAAATTCACAGGAGTGTTCCTTTGGTGGTACTCTTTCAAAATTATTAAAGATTACATTTCTGTTAAGAACTTTGGTTGATGTGGAATCAGAAAGGGGTGATGCCCAATCTTTAAAACAAATTCTCCTCTCTATCTGCTTTACAGATTCTTATATGGTAGAAATTGTTCTTGAAAAGTTGCAAAACATGGCAGACAGACGGCAAAAAGGCAGTTAAGGGGCATGGTTACAGAAAAAAATAATATTATTCTCGTAAAAATATCTGTCGGATTTCAATATAATTTTGTAGAAATGTTAGTAATGTGATTTTTTTCAAGCTATGCTGATTGGTTTAAAAACATCAACCACTTAGTATCAGAAATTTAACTTTAATCTTCAAATGACATCTGCGTCAGATAATTAACTTTAATCTTCAAATGACATATCTGCGTCAGATAATTAACTTTAATCTTCAAATGACATCTCCTAATCCACTTGATCAATATCAACCAAACTTTAAAGAAATGTTCCGTTAGTGATCGTCTTTCAAAAATGGTTCAAAGATACACATTTTATGTAGTACTCGGGCCTCATAAAGGGAGAACAAATGCTCTTAATTCATTTTTAGCTCAACTTTCGAAGAAAAGGATGGCAATCTTACTTGCTTGTCATTGGCGTTGGCATCACACCTTTTTTGTACTTTCTTTGAATTGCTTTGAAACTTTCAATACTTCTTCACCATCATTACTTCCATCAACAGGCAAGATTTCGTAACTCTTTCAAGGTTTTTGTAAGAATTATGGCTCTTTTTCGACTTAGAAGTTTTTCGTAACACACCACCTTTTTTCAAAAGAATTAGAGATATTGCTTTGAAACTTACAATACTTGTTCACCATCATAACCTCCATCAACAGACAAGAGTTCATAACTCAACATAACTCAAGGGTTTTGTAAGAATTATGGCCCTTTGTCGACTTAGAATTTTGGTTAAGTTTTTCGTACCACCCCACTTGTTTTCAAAACCACTAGAGATATAGCTTAAACTCTTACAACATTTATTTACCATATCTTTGAAAGCTTTTGTCTGAATTATAGCACTTTTTTTCAACTACATTGAATCTGGGTAAAATCAAATATTTACTTAACCCTTCAGGATATTGCTGTGAAACTTTTTGTTACCACCATGACTCCAACTGTAGACAAGAGAAAGTAACTCTGTCAAACAGTTTTATTTTATTTTCAAGCATTAAAAAAGTCGAGTCCGCTGTCAGCTCTTGTTCCGGATGATCTTTTTTGACCCTTCATCACTGAAATTTCCCAGTAGTATGGATAAATGAAAAACTGTTGTCTAACTTACGGGTCGACAGTTTTAAGCTCACTTGAGCAAGTGAGATTTAGTGATCACTCATAGTCTGCATCGTCTTGTCTGTGCCGTCTTTTAGTGGCTAGATTGTTCACAAACATATCACAATCATATTCCCTGATACCTCGTACTGCTTATATGTATATGTTGAATGTATAGGTTTACCTGATACGAAATTGTAAGACTTGTCTACTTTAAAAAAAAACAAGAGAGGTTAAAAAAAAAAGCAAATGTGGAAAACATTGTTGAAAAGGGTAGAATTTGTACTATTTCAGTAATGTCTTGCTTTTCTACAATGTTTGCAAAAGTTGTCTGCTTCAGCTGTGATAACATTCATTAATATCAGGTTGTAAGCATTGAAGAATATTAAACTTTGTATTACTTTTCTACTTTAGATATGAGCCCATCGGACGTAAAAGTTGGTATATATGAACAGTGTAGATCTGGATCAGACCGTGCGGCTGTGGTCAAGATTTACACAGTTTACAAAATCAACATTTTCACAAGAATGGAAGCGTATACTACCATGTGCTTTATTTTGGTCACCAAATAAAAATCGATCCTAATTATTGTTATTGTATGTAATATATTACTTTTTGTCTTGTCTCGAACCAAATTTGGACTGAACAGGACCGCCTTAGTGGTTTAGCCGTAATAATATCTGCCTAGAGAGCAGGGGACCTGACTTCGAATCCAGGTTCGGTCAGACCAAAAATAGTATTATATCACATGCATCGTGACAGGATAAATAATACCGTTAGGACTGGTAATGTATTCAGGAAACGCTAAATGGTGTAGTTGAAATACTGTTTAAAGCAGCGTAAAACACAATTCAAATACATTTTACTGAAAAGGCTACCTGATACGAAATTTAGAGGGGTATATTCTTGAAAAAAGAAGGATCTATAGGGGGGAGGAAAAATCAGAATTACAATTTAGATACATAGTAGAACTAGAAATTAGTAGAATGGAGTGCTCCGCGTAGCACGTGTGTCACCTGCTCATTGAAAGTGTGACGGACAGACAGACAGACGCCGGACAAAAAAAAAAGTAATCCCTAAGTGCCTACCATGCTACGCAGGGTGACACAAAAATGCATTTTAATCAATTTCTCCATTCCCCACATTGTGTTCTCACTTTCAGCTACAAACGGCGTCAAAGACAGGATTCAAGCGTTCTCTTACACCTATGATTGCTCATGTATAGCCCTGTCTATATGAAAGTATTATTGTTGATTGAGGTTGAAAACATCGTGACAAATTCTGAAATTCCCAAGTATGAGCAATTTCTTTGTCACCATGTTGTCAAAAGTCTGCTGCAAATGCGTCAGAAAGGGTCTTTATGATGTTACCCCTTTCCCTCATACGACAATTCTGCAGCAGACGACTTTGAACGTATTTTGTCAAAACATAAAAAATCTCCATAATTGAATGGACAACCTATGAAAACATTGTGGCAAAAGTAGAAATTGCACTTTTTGTGCAATTTCTTCTTTTGTCACTATGTTTTCAAAAAGCCGTCTGCTGCAAATGCGTCAGAAAGGGTCTTTATGATGTTAATGGATAGGGGATCAAACTTTCTTCACGCAAATGTAGGTTTTCAGCTGTCCTAACACTATCTAACCTAGTTGACATTTGTGAATAGTTTTGGTTCGGATCATCCTGTTGATCTGTTCGGTTTATCAAAACAGTCAACACTTGTCAGCATCCTAAACTGTGGTGTAGAGGTTGAGATAGGTTCCCGGTCGTGTCATACCAAAGACTTAAACAATAGTAGTAATGACTGCCCTCATTGGCGCTAAGGGTGCGGGGTTAGCATTACGATTGACTGGCTGGTGTCAGGATAAATGGACCAGTAGTACTGGTAACTTACCCAGGAAACGCCGTGATATAACTGAAATATCGTTGAAAGCGGCTGCTAAAATGCTTTCGGAAAGCGTTAATCTCACTACGCAGATCTGGTTCTATATTGTTCGTAAAGGCAATGGTGTACACTTTTGCACGGCTATTCCATAATAGAAAGAAAATGGAAGCAAACTACTTATAATTGGGATAAATTAGAACTGTAAATAAACGTCTCGTTGTATCAATATATAATATGTCGTTATCTTCAAATAGGACCAAATATACCATAGAACTATCCAAATAAATGCACTTAAATAGATCGAAATGTTTATGTGCTTTCTCACAACGATACTATAGTATTGGTAATGACGAGAACAATGCTTGCATTACTATGGTAACGTCTTTCCTTCATACCGACACATCTACAGCGGACTTATATTGAAAACATTGTGCAAAAATGAGAAATTTTACATAAAGAGCAATTTCTACATTTTTCCACAATGATTCTAAATTGTTATTTACAGAAATTTTCCACATTTTTGCCAAGTTGATTCCAATGTCGACTGCTGCAGATTTGTTGTATGTGGGGAAGGGTTAAACAGTTTGTTCCAAATCGATTTGAACATAACATTTCGAGGGCTTGGCGTGAAATGGTTGCAACTAAAAACCTATTTTGAAAACCCTGGTTTTGGGGCAATTTTGACCCCTTTGTAAACAATGCAAATTTAGGTGCCATTGCTCAGAACGAGCAATGGCACCTAAATTTCCATTGTTTACCAAGAAGAATGATTTTATCGCTTATAAAGACTTCATGGCGAGGCGATTAACCTTGGTAAAAAAAATACCAATTTTAGTTACAACCGTTTCACGCCAAGCTCTCGATTTGTCAGCAAATGGGGGTTACTGGTACTCGTTGTCATTTTGAATTCGAATCACCTATCGGAAACCACATGAGTTGGTTGTCATCATACGTAATTTAACTCTTTCCCACTGCAAGATGCTTTATAATGCCTCTGCAGCAAACGACTTTTGTAAACATTGTGGCGAAAGGAGAAATTAATTGATCATGATTGGCAATTTGTCTTTGTGTAATGTTTTCTCGTGTACCCCAAAATTATACTTGCATTTATACATCACTTCCACATTTTTGCGTAGACATTTTTAAATTCGTTTGCTGCAGACATGTAATATTTGGGAAAGAGGCTATTAAGTTTAAATGTTCCAACAAAATACCAAGATGAATCGCACTGAGTCGGTCACATGGAGTATTATATAACATATAGGGCCGTCAAGGGACCTGGCAGGAACTCGTTCCCTGGTGTAGACACGTAAGCAGCAGAGGCCGTTTCGAAAACATCAAACAAGTTGCCAAGTATGATGTAAAGATTCTTTATTCATTCAACACAACAGACGGATTTACCCTTTACAACATATAACAAAGATGCAGCAGACCACTTGAAACATTTCGTAAACATATGGAAACTATATGAAATAAAGAACACTTATTGAATAAACTTGAAGACATTGTGTAAAAAGGAGAGCTCATCATCTTTTTTTGCCCTATAATTTCTTAAGTTTTCTGCTGCAGAGGCATCAGAAAAGGTCCGTTCGAGAGAAGAGTTAAATTTTCATATCCGGTAAACGCTCCATTCTAAACATTCGATAGAACCATCAAAATGCATTGCCAATTAGAAAAACATTTAATCCTTTTCCACGCTCTCTGCAGCAGACGAATTTTGAAAACATTATGGCAAAAGGCGAAATTGCTCATGATGAGCAATTTCTCCATTTGCCAAAATGTTTTCAACTCTAATCGATAATAAAACATTATTATAAAGCACTTTGTCACATGTTTGCCAAGAGTCTTTCAATATTGTGTGCTACAGATTTGTTGTATGTGGGAAAGGTATGATTTTTTTGAATTACGAAGTTGAAATTACAAACATAAATTAATTATGCGTAAATTGAGGGATAAGTCTAAATCAAGTTATTTCTTTATTCAAGTAGTAAGGCCTCCGACCAATGTACATTTAATGATTATACAACACAGAATAGTTTCGTCGAGAAATTATTTAGATGTTTAAATAGGAATATAAGATAACAATATTATATACTTCAACGATTCTTAGAAGGTAGAGTAATACATATCGAGGGCTTGGTGTGAAACGGTTGTAACTAAAACCCTATTTTGAAAACCCTAGTTTAGGGGCCATTTTGACCATTTTGTAAACAATGCAAATTTAGGTGCCATTGCTCAGAACGAGCAATGTCACCTAAATTTCCATTGTTTACCAAGAAAAATGATTTAACGCTTATAAAGACTTGATGGTGAAGTGATTAACCTTGGTAAAAAAATACAAATTTAAGTTACAACCGTTTTACACCAAGCCCTCGATATTCCTGTTCGTATCATACAAGACAGACAGACATGCGTGTAGACTATCTAGTGTTTAAAGATAAATTTAAGTTAAACGATATTTAAATGGTTCGCTATCGTCAGGTCTGTTTAAACCAGTCACTTTATAAGTGTATCTTGTTAAATAAGTGTACATTGTTAAACAAACAAAAAAATACCTTTGTTAAATAAGTGTACCTTGTTTGTTTTATAACATTATCAAGACTTTCGAGTTATCGTGTTCTAATTTGTTAATCTAATCTATACTGTATTGGCATGACCATCAAAATGAAAATGTGTACCATTTATCTCTCCAAATAAACAATATAAAATTATAAACACAAATTTTAAAATATGGCATCTCAATTAGTCGCTTTGAATGTAACAAAGGAATGTTGTTAATATTTTATAGAAGGATAGTCTTGTAAGGGGCGCTTTCTGTTCCTACACTAATAGGCCCCTATATCTATTTGCATACAAAATAGTTTTGAACCATAAACAGGGCATTATTCCTTTCCCTCATTCAGACGTTTTTTGATAACGTGTGAAACAATTTTGACAAATGGAAAAATTATTCATTACGAAAGATTTCTGCTACAATGAATTTACTCAATAATTGTTCTTTCATTTATCTGATATTTTTTACCTGAATGTTTTCTACGTCGTCTGCTGCAGATTTGTTGTATGCGTGAAAGGGTTATGGAAACCCTCACTTTGACGAAAAACCATCTTAAACATGTCATCTTAAACATCTTTGAACACAGATTATGATCAGGCTGAGATTGACAAGTAATATCTTGTTTTAAAATGAAGGCATGATTGCTACAGCTTCGGTCTTGCATTCATTCTCTGCTTATAATGAAAGTACAATAGAACAGCAGAAAGGAGTGTTATAATTTGACTGAATTACACTATAACTTTAATCGAAAGTAAACGCACTATTTTAAAGAAGAAGATGTGGGCCATTTAAGATGTCTGATAAAGTCAACTAACAGAGCTGTAAGTCCGGATCACGCACCTCGTATGCAAACAAGGAAACAGTTTCTAGGAATAAGATGACCCTAGTCGCCTGCCCGACCGACCGACCAATGCATACCCGTACCCAGTCACCTTTCTTAACCCTTTCCCTCATACGACAATTCTGCAGCAATCTCATTAACCCTTTCCCTCATACGACAATTCTGCAGCAATCTCATTAACCCTTTCCCTCATACGACAATTCTGCAGCAATCTCATTAACCCTTTCCCTCATACGACAATTCTGCAGCAATCTCATTAACCCTTTCCCTCATACGACAATTCTGCAGCAATCTCATTAACCCTTTCCCTCATACGACAATTCTGCAGCAATCTCATTAACCCTTTCCCTCATACGACAATTCTGCAGCAATCTCATTAACCCTTTCCCTCATACGACAATTCTGCAGCAATCTCATTAACCCTTTCCCTCATACGACAATTCTGCAGCAATCGCATTAACCCTTTCCCTCATACGACAATTCTGCAGCAATCTCATTAACCCTTTCCCTCATACGACAATTATGCAGCAATCTCATTAACCCTTTTCCTCATATGACAATTATGCAGCAATCTCATTAACCCTTTCCCTCATACGACAATTCTGCAGCAATCTCATTAACCCTTTCCCTCATACGACAATTCTGCAGCAGACGACTTTGAACATATTTTGTCAAAACATAGAAAATCTCCATAATTGAATGGATAACCTATGACAAAAAGTAGAAAACATTGTGGCAAAAGGAGAAATTGCACGTTTTGTGCAATTTCTTCTTTTGTCACTATGTTTTCAATAAGCCATCTGCTGCAGAGGCGTCAGAAAGCGTCTATATGAGGGAAAGGGTTAAAATCATACCAAAACACTTCTATGTATATATACGAGTGTGCGAGTTAAGATCTGGTTTTAATGAGATTGATTCTGCAGCAGACGACTTTGAACGTATTTTGCCAAAACATAGAAAATCTCCATAATTGAATGGATAACCTATGACAAAAAGAGGAAAACATTGTGGCAAAAGGAGAAATTGCACGTTTTGTGCAATTTCTTCTTTTGTAAGCCACGTGTTTTGCCGGCGTCGTCCGCATTTATGTTAAAATGCTTGGCGGCCGTTTCACTGTGGCTGTTGTCTCGCCCAGATATGGAAAAATGTTTAATATTCATATAAGTTTATTATGAATTTTATTAAATTTAAGGCATTTTTATTCTAAAATGCCCAATTTCAACTTCAAACACATTTTACGTTTCCTCATTTTCCCATACTAGTCCGGTTACCGGCCCCCTGTCAGAAGATATTGAAATGTATAATGTGTGGATATAGGGTAATATGTTCATTAGTATCTACTGGAGACAATGAAACATAAATGTTAAAATGCGTCTGTATGTCGGAAAGGTTTAAAACATATTGATCATAGTGTATGGAATAACTTTTCTGGTTTTCTCGTTGGGGTAACGATGAAACGTATCAAGTTAGACAAAATATTAAAATCATGTATTAAAAGTAATATACAAGTCACGATTTTTCTAATGGATAAAACATTGGTAAAAGCAATGTATGCTTCCCGAATCACAGGACCATAGCCAAAAAGATGTTGAGACTAAACAAGCTGGTTATATGTATGTAACTTCTCCTAATACGGTTCACCGAATTCCCGAGTAGTTGCTTAATGTCACCGTACACAAAACCGGAACAGATAAATGGACACACGTGCGCAAAGAAAGTATGGAGACAATATATATACCCGAAATTTCGGTAAATATAAAAATAGCAAAACAAAAAACTTTTCCGTATGTACATGTACATGTATAAATTTCACATTTAAAACACCTTTCATTAAATTATTCGCACAAAGATAGAATAACAAAAATTAAGAGGACTATGGTGGTCCTACTTTGCCAATCTGATGTTATAAAACTTGAATAGTTTTCAATAGTCTTACTCTCTATATATATAAGGGAAACGGCCCCGATCTCTTGTGTCAATGTCTTTCAAAGGATCAATATAATTTGAACACTATTGGTAGAGGATCATACACGGAGCACGTGTTGCAAATTATTTAAAAAACTATGTATGCATCTAATAAGGAAACCCGCCCGCATCCTGAACACCATGTTTTTCAATGGATCGCACTAATTTAAACTCTCACGGATCATCTAAGAAATATGTGTGACATTATTTTCAAATCTGATCTATTTTTTCAAAGTTTTCATTACATATATATTTTGGAAAACTAGCCGCGACCTCAGGCGACCATGTTTTTCAACCAATTGAAATTATGTTTACATCTGATAGCAGGTCACCCAAAAAACATTTGTGCAAAGTTATTTTCAAATAGAGGCATTTTTTTTCCAACTATATATACATATACGGAAAGCAACCCCGCCTCTTGGTGGCCATGTTTCTAAAAGGCTCGGAATAATTTAAGAATCTTGGTAGAGAGTCCCCCAAGAAACATTTGTGCCTGATTTCTTTTCAAATCGGGCCATTTCCGTTACCAAGAAGAGTTTTTAAAGTTTTGGCATTGCCCCCTTTCTAATGCAACAGCACTCTAA